>JAMJFZ010001868.1:8565000-8971809 GCA_026225945.1 Cricetomys ansorgei | reverse complement strand
AACCCTAACCCTAACCCTAACCCTTACTAGGTTCCTGGAAAAAAAAAAAAACTGAGAAAAGCCTATTGAGCTTGAACTTAATCCATTACTATTTCTCTCCTAATATGATCAACAAACTCTTTGCATTAGAGCAGTTGTTTAAGGGGTCTAAGAAACAGAATTACCTCTAAACATTCTTAGCCTAATAAGCCAAAGAAATTAGCTTCTCAATTACCGACCACAAAATATTTTCAAATGGACCAAATTGCCCTACGGAGAAAGATAAAATCTGATTTTAGGGTCTGCATTAAAAATAGGATTAATAAGTTTGATCAGGACACCCAAATGGTGTAAGTTCGATCATTGCTTTGTTTATTCAATGACTCAAGTCCCACAAGATCTGTATTCATAACAGAGTAATCCAAATCGGTGTCTAATAATAATTTCTCTCACTTTGAAACAAGCCAAAATCAGGCTAGTTCTGGTGGCAAGCTGGGTATCTAAGACTTAAAAAGTTACCTCCCATTGTTGGAATCCTCTTCATACCATTATGTATTTCATTTTCCTCCTACTAACCATTATTCCTATTCTGCTCCACAAAGTATTCATTGTTTAAATTAAAGTAAAAGTATCGGGTTATATACAACTCTGTAAAATACTTAATATTATATATGTATACACACACAGGTACTGTGGCATGTATCAACCAGTTGCTGATGCAATGAAACTATTAAGAATCAAGTAATGACTTGATTCTATCAACTTCACCTCTCCAGTAGCCCCAAAACATAGCTCACACCCCACATTTACTATGTAAATTCTAGTTCCTGCACGTCGACCCCTAACAAACATTAATTTAGGAGTACCTTTTATCATAGCTTTATCCAGCCCATCATTCTACTCTGTTTTATGATCATGATGAGCATCAAACATAAAGCATGGAAGAACTGAAGCCTGACAAGCTGTGTGGAACATATCTCCTAAAAACTAACATTGGCCATTATTCTTTTTTTAGTCTTTATGCTTTAAAAACTTTTGTTAAGGACAGGACTTTTGTCTGCATGTGAGTCTGTGACTCTTCCAGACAACCGGGCTTATCAGAGAGTTTTCTTTGCATCTTGACACCTCTGAGAGTGACTATAAGCAGTATTTGGTTCTTGGGGACAAGGGGTTTGGGAATATGGTCAGTTTCAGGGACTTCCTGAAGGTATTTTGAATTATTTATTTTCTACCTTAAAGAGCTTCTGCAGGATGAACTGTTTCAGTCTAGGAAGAAACTGCTACACAACATAATATATCAACTATTCCTCCCTCTATAGAGAAAAGTATCTGATTAAAAGTTACTTTGATACAATAAACCAGAGATTAATCATAGGTATTGGCACTACTCCTAAGAATTCATTCATAACCCTCTGTGTTACCTACCACATGACGCTCTATAGTAATGCCTGCTGAATAAACCATTAGGCCTTTCCTGAAAGTTGTATCCAACCTCTACTGATAAATCCCCTAATCTATACTATTATTTAAATCATTATATAAGCCAGTTTAATTACCGTACTCAGGTCATGTTTACCGCCTACATCAATCAAATTAGAAGTATACTAGCAGTTATCACAACTCTTCCCGACAGATCAAAACCACACTCTATAGAAGTTGCAACCAAGAATTTTAAACATAAAGAACTGCTTTGTAGTTCTGATAAGAGTCATTATAACTAACCTCCTCAGTACAGAACAGTAAACTTCTCAAAAGAATGGTTGTGAGTTAGCCTGCCACATTTTCATTAGGATTATTAATGAAATCAGGCCTAACTCCGTGTCACTGGTAAATAATAGAAACAACTCAGGGAATCCACCTAATAATGGTAGTAATCTTACTAACTTAACAAAAATAATTCTTGATCAAGCTGTCCCTTTACTTAACCCTTCTCAGAGCCTATTCCACTAATTCATCTATTTTATTAAGAGAATAAGCCTTAACCAAACTATGGAATGGAGAAAAAAAAAACAAAAAAAAAAAAACCTCAGCATTGTCATCTACTTTACAAGCAGGAAAAACTGAGCATTACTGGTAGGGGAGGCTGCCCCCTGGTGGCAGAAGTTGGAGTAGCCCCTGTGCATAAGCTGCACAGTGAACCCCTGGGCTCCCAAGTCCAAACCCTCACCAGGAAGAGCAGGCAAGGTGGGTGCATGGTGGGTGGCAAGGCCTTTAGGACAGATGGGCGTACCTCTGTTGCTCTGGTTTAATCTCAAAGAGCCACATGTCTCTCCTCTGTTTGGCAGAGAGGCCTTTGGGTCTCCTCTGCTGCTGCTCTGTCTTCTGGAGAGTGAAGTACTTCAAGGCCACAGTCCTGTGCTGAAGATGGCTCTGCCAACAAGGAAAAGTAACATTCAAATGCTCATTATGATGCTGTTGCACACTGCAGCTAGGTCAGCAATAACTTCCTGTCCTGCTTCTTTGAGGTAACTCTATGGAGCTTTCAAACTCCTTTGTATGCAAGACTTCTCTAATCCTTGTGGGGAAGGAAGCTTGAGAAATGGATGATACAGGTCATTTAATCAGTAATGACCACAAGGGCAGCTTGAAGTGGAAGGGAGCTGGGGTAGTTAGGGAAATGAGCCATTCTAGGGGAAACTGCCTGGGTCCCAGGTAGGCCAAATCCTTTGAGGAGTTCTGACACACACTGAGCATCAGAGTCTTCTTTCCTTGCCTTACATCCCGGTCAGTTCTCTGTGGCTGCCTTCAGAGAGATTTGCTCCAGCTCCACACCGAGACAGAAAATATGAAATGCATCTCAGGTGCTACTGTCTCTCAACAACACACAGCAATGTCAGGTTACATGGATTCCTGGGGAAGACAGGATGAAACTACTTCACAGTTGTATCCAGGAATTACCACCTCTCAAGCTGGGCAGCAACAGTCTACTCCTCACTGAGCAGCAGGCACCTCACCTGGCCTTCATCTGCAGCACCCTGGCCATGCTCTTTCCTAAAGACCTACCGCTTGGCTGGGCCAGTTTCTGGCCTCTTTTTACACTAGCCAGACACTAACCTGAGGCTAACTGCCAGCTTTAGGCTAATGTATCAATAGTGACTGATAACCTTCTGTTCTAAAGCGATGGGGTGAAAAGACAGAATACATAATCATTGAGGTACTTCACAGCAGGGATGGCTAAGCAATCAATCATTGATATTAGAACAACTGGATTCTTTTAAATATTTTTAAATATTTAAAATTTAATTTAAAATTTAAGTATTTTAAATATTAAATAAATATTTAAAATTTTTAAAAATTTTCCTCTTTCATGAGGAAATAAAATCAAATTTTACTGGCCTTTTAAAATCTTGAATTCAAAGGTATGCTCTCTATAAGCCACATATGAAGCGACTGCCCAACCAATAAAGTATGCTGAAGCATCCAAACAGAACATGTAACATCCACTTACAAAATGTGCTGAGAACTAAAAGAGGCAGAGAAGCAAGATTAAGATAGGTTTTAGGTGGGCACAGGTTGCCGTTCCTTACAGTGTGTGAGATGACACGAAATCAAGGAGTCCAAGTCCCTCACAAATGACTCTGGTACTCTAAGAAAGGAGGCTGGCACATGAAGACATCAGCACAAAAGACCTCCTCCAGAGCTGCCTCCTGGAGCACTCCACACAGCAAACACTTCAAGGCGCCAAATTCCCAGCATCTTCAAAATAACTTTCACTCACAAGCCCAAGTTTCTACAAGATCCAGGCAATCAGACCTGCCAATCCCATCCACACACTCACTTCCAAAGCCAGCCAGAGCCAACCTATCACCCATTCCCGCAGGTGGAATCCTTTCGCCACGCCAGCTGCCTCCTCGACCAGGCAGTTGGGAGGTTGGCAGAAGTTATTAAAAACTCATTTTCTCTGCACAAGTTAGAACAGACACTCCATCCTCCCCACCATTCAAAGAGACTTGAAACAGAAACCTGAGCTGGCATCAGGTAGGTGCTCACATCCCAACAATACACAGCATCTGCCTCAACCCCACCAAAATATCAAAAGCCACCCTGCCTCCTTTTCCTTTTCAAAAGGATGTGAAAGACTCCACCTATCACAAAACACCCAGGTCACACACTCATGACAACTTGCTTAAGGCTTCTACCCTATGCTTCCCTCCTGCCTGTGGAAAAGACCACAGGCTGCTTAGGCCTGGAGAGAGGGTCACAGATAAGGAAAGCCAGCCCCAAACAAGCTGCAGGCATCCTGCCAGGCCACCTCTGGCTGGTTAAGGTTCTTGGTAAAATAAGGCTTTGTTGTTTCAGGGATGCTTGGGGGTTGGGAGGCAGAGGAAAGGAAGGTCCAGTCAGTCTGAATCAATGTCTCTACAGGAAGTACAGCCCTTCTTGCTTTTTCTCAGGGTCCCTGGAAAAGGCCCAGTGGATGTCTCTTAAGGTTTGTCCCTTAAGGAAGAAAAGGTAAGGGACAGGCCAATTGCAGAACAGACCTGGTGTCCCTCCACCCGCCCTGCCCCCACTCCTCTAATTAAAGCAGCATGCAGGATTGACAAAAACCCTTCTAGCTCTTTCCAAGCCCCCTGCCTAGTGCCCCAGAGTGAGATGGAAAAGTAAGACGTTTCTACGCTGGCATAACAAAATTTAGTCAGTTCCCCACAGGCAGAGAAACACCAGCAAAAATTTCAGGCAGCAGCCTCTTCTGCCCATTCGTCCCTGCCAAGCCAGGTCAGAGTGCCCAGAGGTGCCCTGCTCTGTGGAAAGCAGAAGCTAAGGGGTAGAGAGCCTGCTCTAGATCCCCTGTCTTTGTTCACTTGGGCCCAGGCCTCAGAACAAAACACACACAAAACTATCACACAAACTTACCACCAGCACGAGTGCAGAAACCCAGGCGGTTCTCCCAGGGTGATGTTTTTTCCCATCGACTCTAGAAAAGAGGGAGCAGAGGCAGCTTAGAGGGGCAGAAAGGAGGGGGCCGCAGGGCCTTCACCAGCCAAAAGGCTGTGGAGACCAACTAACAGTAAATGCCAAAAAGTGATAAAAATTCAAAATGGTGGCCACAGTGGCTGCTCCTGAAAACAAAGGCTCTAAGAATAGTGGGGAGGAGGGGGTGTCAAGAAACTGGATGCTGAGGAGTTCCACTCACCTCTGATAAGGTCTGTGCAGACTTCTGTGCTCCTACTTGCCCTGCTCCCGGCCCCCCTCCCCCTCCCGGCGCTCGCTCACTAGCTCACGTTCTGGTCTCCACGCTACCTCCCTCCGCGCTCTTTCCAGCTGTCAAAGCATCAGCCCTGGCAGCGGCCCCATCGCCCTGGAACTAACTCATCCCGCATCGGCTCGCCCTGAGCTGTGCCGCTGCCCGCCCTGAGCTTGCAGCTCACTTGCGCCTGCGCCTGCGCCTGCGCCTGCGCCTGCGCCTGCGCCTGCGCCTCTGCGCCTTCCGGGCGCCGCGGCCGTGGGTCTACTTGGAGCTCAACCGAACGTGGCTGTCCCGACAAGACCCCGGCGGGCGTCCACGCCCCGCGACGGACGGCTGCGGCGTTCAATCGGCGCGCGAGGGCAGGCCCGGAGGCCGGGAGGGGCACCTGTCAGGGGACCGGGGGTTAGGGTTAGGCCGCCCCACCCCAGCTCCAGAGCCGGAGCACCCGCCAGACGTGGCGGGGACCGGGTGCTGCGGCAGTAGCCGCAGACGGAGGCGCGGATCCCGGGCGGCCCGGCGCGCCCCTCTCGGCGTCGCCCCGTCCCCGGCGCCCCCGCCCTCCCCGCGCCGACCGTGCCCTCAGCCGGCCAGGACCCCGGCCGGCCGGCCGCTCTCCCCGCCTCACTCCGGGCCCCCTGCGTCCAGCCCGGCTCCCTGCGCGGAGCTGGGCGGCCAAAGCGCGCTTACTAGATCCTTAAAATACTATGGGAAACCCCAAAGTGCAGCCACACGAAAATGGCCCTTGGCGTGCTCCGGGCAAGCCACAGCAGGGGAGAAGGGTCATGAGCTAGGAGGAAGGAGACTGATTTAAAACCTGAGCTGAGAGTTCTCAGGCAAGGAGCACAAGAATTGTTTGCTAAGGGACATCGTGGGGCCTCAAAGAGGCCACCTAAAATGCAAGGTCCAGATTATGCTTGAAATAGCCAGGGAGAGAGACTGGAGGGGCAAGGAATGCTGCCTGTTGGGAGCCCTGGTAGGAGTTGGGGAAGGGGCATAGTGTGGGACAGAGGGGACTCCATGAGCTAGAGCACATACCTGCCAGGTGTTTAGGGCCTTAGGTGTCACGCTAAGAACTTTGGTTTCCTCCTGCTGAAGCCCTGGTGGTTTAGCCAAGAGAGGCTCCTCCATGCTGGGATAGGAGCAAGGGGCCAGGGTAAAGGCAGAAGGGTAGGGAGGCAATTATGGCAGCTTAGCACCCATAAATAGGTATAGAAGAGGCCCTAGGGCTAAAGTGAGGAGAGACACTGATGGGAGAGCATTTCCTGAGCATTGAGGACCCCCTGGCTTCTAGTATGGGTTCAGGGAACCCAGGAAGGAAACAGTCTAAGGGGCAGGCTACAAGGTCAACCCTGAGTGGGTTGAGTTAGGAAAGCCTATTAGAGGTCCAGGGGAGATGGAGACAGCAGAAAGAAGGCAGATGAGTCTAGAGTCCCAGGAAGAGGTCTGGAGAGTCACCAGTATCTGGAGTTTAGGTCAAGCCCTGGGGAACAGCTGAGGGAGCCCAGCGTACTGTGTAGCTAAAGACTCTTGTCTTCACTCTATAGCCCAGACTGGCCTGGAGCTTACCGCCTAGCACAGGCTGGACGATGTTATTGCCTAGGCCTCTGAATGACAGGATTATAGACACAAACCATCGCATTTTACTTTAAATGTGCAGACATGGTGCCTCTATCTGAGCTCAAGGTTCCAAAACTCTAGAATTTGGCCCTCACCCAAAGGCCAAGCTCTACCTCTCCTAATTGCCCTCCTTCCCCTCTGTCTGCTCCGCCTGTTACCTTAAGGGATTCTTTTTCTTCAGCCTCCGCTTAAAAAGTTATTAGTCATGCTATTGATGATACAGTGTTATGCAATAGGCCCCACATCTTAGTGGCTTATCAGAAAAGCCATTCATTTCTCATTCACTCACTGGTCTGCTACCAGCTGCACAGCCCAGCTTCAGGGTGCAACTTTGTGTACCCCACAAGTGTCCCCAATCAAGGAGTACCTGGCCTATTGTGTACTAACAGCACTAGAGGCTGAGAAAATCCATGTGATCCTCACCACTCCAACAACAAATGCAAAGCCCAACTTCAATGATCACAAAACAATGTGCCGACACGTGGCTGTGACCCCAGCACCCGGGAAGCTGCTGAAGCACTGGGACCCTAAACCCAAGGCCATCAAGGTGACAGAGAATCCAGGCCAGGCTAAACTATATATTAAGATCATACATATGTGTGTATATAAATACATAACACAGTCCCTCAAAGCTGGCTCCTCCATGGCTCTCCCCTTATCCTCTATCTCTTTGGATAAGTTCATACATGGGTATGGACCCTGAACCTCCATAGGATTTATCTACTTCTAGATCAGTGGTTCTCAACCTTCCTAAAGCTGCAATCCTTTAATACAGTTCCTCATGCTGTGGTGACCCCCAACCATAAAATTATTTTCATTGCTACCTCAAAACTCTAATTTTGCTACCATTATAAACTTGTTTTTGTTTTGAGTTTCTTTGTTTATTTTTTGGGGGGGTCTTAGTGTATGTTTTAAGAACTAAGTAACTTATGTGTTCCAAAACATTTCCAATTATGTGAATGTCTCAAAAACTACACAAATGGAAACACACTTTCAGTGGGTATTTCAACACTTGCCTCAATATGGTCTTTCCAACTATGAACTCTGAGTGTGACTGTAGCTTAACTAACCAAAAAGTCTCTCAGACCTAAGTAAAATACGTATTCCCACAGCATCTACAAAGAAGCATACTGCTAATACGGTAAACAAATGTAAACACAGTTTCTATGTGTTTCTTCACTAAATCAAGAATACACGTCTTTTCTAAATAATGAAACAGAGACACATTGAAACGCACCTACAGAAAACAAGTGTTTTAAGAACTAAGTAACTTATGTGTTCCAAAAGCGTTTCCAAATATGCGAATGTCTCAAAAACTACACAAGTGGAAACACACTTTCAATGGGTATTTCAACACATTCCACAATATGTAATTTTCAAACTATGCACTCTGAGTGTGATTCTAGCATAACTAACAAACAAGTCTCTCAGATAAAAATAAAATACGTATTCCCACAGCATCTACAAAGAAGAATACTCCTAGTATGCTAAACAAAAGTAAACACAGTTTCTATGTTTTTCTCCACTAAAACAAGAATACAAGTCTTTTCTAAATAAAAAAAGAGAGACAATAAAACGCAACTAAAGAAAACAAGTGTTTTAAAAATTAAGTAATGTATGCGTTCCAAAAATATTTCCAACTATGCAAATGTCTCAGAAACTACACAAATGGAAACACACATTCAATAGGTATTTCAACACATTCCTCATTATGCTCTTTTCAAATGTACTCTGAGCATGATTCTAGCTTCACTAACGAACAAGTCTCTGAGACTAAGTAAAATACCTGTTCCTATAGAATCTAAAAACAAGCATACTCCTAATACGTCAAAGGAGTGTAAACAAGTTTCTATGTGTTTTTCCACTAAAACAAGGATACACATCTTTTCTAACTAATGAAACAGAGAGACACTCAAACACAACTAAGGAAAACAAGTATTTTAAGAACTAAGTAACGTATGTGTTCCAAAAGTATTTCCAACTTTGTGAATGTCTCAATAACTACACAAATGAAACACACTTTCAATGGGTATTTCAAAACATTCCTCAATGTGCTCTTTTCAAACTATGCACTCTGAGTGTGATTCTAGCTTAACTAACAAACAAGGCTCTCAGAACAAAGTAAAATATGTATTAGCACAGCATCTACAAAGATTCATACTCCCAATACGCTAAATGAATGTAAACAGAGTTCCTATGTGTTTCTTCACTAAAACAAGAATACACATCCTTTCTAAGTAATGAAACAGAGACATTCAAATGCAACTACAAAAAAAAGTGTTTTAAGAACTAAATAACGTATGTGTTTCAAAAGCATTTCGAACTATGCAAATGTCTCAAAAACTACACAAATGGAAACACTTTCAATGGGTATTTCAACAATTCGTCAATGTGCTCTATTCAATCAATGCACTCTCACTGAGATTCTAGCTTAACTAGCAAACAAGTCTCAGAAAACTAAGTAAAATAAGCATTCCAACAGCATCTACAAAGAAGCATACTCCTAATGCGATAAGCAAATGTAAACACAGTTTCTATGTGTTTCTCCAGTAAAACAAGAATACAGGTCTTTTCTAACTAATGAAACAGAGACATTCAAATGCAATTACAAAAAACAAGTGTTTTAAGAACTAGGTAACATATGTGTTCCAAAAGCATTTCCAACTATACGAATGTCTCAAAAACTACACAAATGGAAACACGCTTTCAATGGGTATTTCAACAATTCCTCAAAGTGTTCTATTCATACTACGCACTCTGAGTGTGATTCTAGCTTAACTAGCAAACAAGTCTCTCAGATATAAATAAAATACGTATTCCCACGGCATCTACAAAGAAGCATACTCTTAATATGGTAAACGAATGTAAACATACTTCCTATGTGTTTATCCACTAAAAGAAGAATACATGTCTTTTCTAACTAATGAAACAGAGAGACATTCAAATGCAACTACAGAAAACAAGTGTTTTAAGAACTAAGTAACATATGTGTTTGAAAAGAATTTCCAACTATGCGAATGTCTCAAAAACTACACAAATGGAAACACACTTTCAATGCGTATTTCAACACATTTCTTGAATGTGGTCTTTTCACACTATACACTCCGAGTGTGATTCTAGCTTAACTAAAAAACAAGTCTCTCAGAACTAAGTAAAATACGTATTCTCACACCATCTACAAAGAAGCATACTCCTTATGCGCTAAACGAATGTAAACAGAGTATCTATGTGTTTCTCCACTAAAACAAGAATACACATCTTTTCTAACTAATGAAACAGAGAGACACCAAAATGTAACTACAGAAAATAAGTGTAATAAGAATTAAGTAACATATATTTTCCAAAACATTAACAACTATGCGAATGTCTTAGAAACTACACAAATGGAAATACACTTTCTATGGGTATTTCAACACCTTCCTCAATATGCCCTTTTCAAACTATACACTCTGAGTGTGATTGTAGCTTAACCAACAAACAAGTCTCTCAGAAGAAAGTAAAATACGTATTCCCACAGCATATACAAAGAAGTATACTCCAAATACACTAAACAAATATAAACATAGTTCCTACGTGTTTCTCCACTAAAATAAGAATACACATCTTTTTTAAGTAATGAAACACAGAGATATTAAAATGCAACTACAGAAAACAAGTGTTTTAAGAACTAAGGAATGCATTTGTTCCAAAACATTTCCAACTACGCGAATGTCTTAGAAACTACACAAATGGAAATACCCTTTCAATGTATATTTCAACCCTTTCCTCAATATGCTCTTTTCAAACTATACACTCTGAGTGTGACTGTAGCTTAACTAACTATCAAGTCTCTCAGAACTAAGTACAATACGTGTTCCTACAGCATCTAAAAATGAATATTCTCCTAATACGCTAAAGGAATGAAACACAGATTCTATGTGTTTTTCCACTAAAACAAGGATACACATTTTTTCGAACTAATGAAACTGAGACACATTCAACCACAACTACAGAAAACAAGTGTTTTAAGAACTAAGTAATGTATGTGTTCCAAAAGCATTTCCAACTATGTGATTGTCTCAAAAACTACACAAATGGAAACACACTTTCAATGGGTATTTCAACACATTCCTCAATATGCTCTTTTCATACTATGCACTCTGAGTGTGATTCTAGCTTAACTAACAAACAAGTCTTTCAGAATTAAGTAAAAAACATATTCCAACAGCATCTACAAAGAAGCATACTCCTAAAACGCTAAACGAATGTAAACACAGTTTTTATGTGTTTCCCCACTGAAAAAAGAATACACGTCTTTTCTAACTAATCAAACAGAGAGACATTCCAATGCAAATACAGAAAACAAGTGTTTTTAAAACTAAGTAATGCATATGTTCCATAAGCATTTCCAAACTATGCGAATGTCTCAGAAACTACAAAATGGAAACACACTTTCAATGGGAATTTCAACACACTCCTCAATGTACTCTTTTCAAACTATGCACTATGAGTGAGATTCTAGATTAACTAACAAACAACACTCTCAAAACTAAGTAAAATACGTATTTCCACAGCACCTAAAAACTAGCATACTCCTAATGCGCTAAACGAATGTAAGTACAGTTCCTGTGTGTTTCTCCACTAAAACAAGAATAGACGTCTCTTCTATCTAATGAAATAGAGAGACATTCAAATGAACTACAGAAAACAAGTGTTTAAGAACTAAGTAACGTGTGTGTTCCAAAAGCATTTCCAAATATACGAATGTATCAAAAACTACACAAGTGGAAACACACTTTCAATGGGTATTTCAACACGTTCCTCAATAAGCTCTTTTCAAACTATGCACTCTGAGTGTGATTCCAGCTTAACAAACAAACAAGTCTCTCAGAAGTAAGTAAAATACCTTTTCCCACAGCATTTACAAAGAAGCATACTCCTAACGTGCTAAACGAATGTAAACACAGTTCCTATGTGTTTCTCCACTAAAACAAGAATACACATCTTTTCTAACTAATGAAACAGAGAGACTTTAAAACGCAACTACAGAAAAAAGTGTTTAAAGAATTAAGTAAAGTATGTGTTCCAAAAGCATTTCCAACTTTGTGAATGTCTAAAAACTACACAAATGGAAACACACCTTCAATGGGTATTTAAACACATTCCTCATTATGCTCTTTTCAAACTATGCACTCTGAGTGTGATTCTAGCTTCACTAAAAAACAAGTCTCTCAGAGATAAGTAAAATACGTATTCCCACAGCACCTCCAAAGAAGCATACTCCTAAAACGTTAAATGAATGTGAACACAGTTTTTATGTGTTTCTCCACTAAAACAAGAATACACGTGTTTTCTAAGTAATGAAACAGAGAGACATTAAAACGCAACTACAGAAAACAAATATTTTTAAGAGACTAAGTAACTTATGTGTTCCAAAAGCATTCCCAACTATGCGAATGTTTCAAAACCTACAGAAATGGAAACACACTTTTAATGGGTGTTTCAACACATTCCTCAATATGCTCATTTCAAACTATGCACTCTGAGTGTGATTCTAGCTTAACTAACAAACAAGTCTCTCAGATGAAAGTCAAAAATGTATTCCCACAGCATCTACAAAGAAGCCAACTTCTAATACGCTAAACAAATGTAAAAACAGTTCCTATGTGTTTCTCCACTAAAATAAGAATACACATCTTTTCTAAATAATGAAACAGAGAGACATTAAAATGCAACTACAGAAAACAAGTGTTTTAAAACCTAAGGAATGCATGTGTTCCAAAACATTTTCAACTATGCGAATGTCTTAGAAACTACACAAATGAAATGCACTTTCAATGGGTATTTCAACAATTTTCTCAATATGGCTTTTCAAACTATGCACTCTGATTTTGATTCTAGCTTAACTAACTATAAAATCTCTCAGAACTAAGTCAAATATGTTTCCTATAGCATACTCCTAATATGCTAACTGAATGTAAACGGAGTGTCTATGTGTTTTTCCACTAAAAAAAAGGATACACATATTTTCTAACTAATGAAACAGACAGACATTCAAATGCAACTACAGAAAACTAGTGTTTTAAGAACTACATAACGTATGTGTTCAAAAAGCAATTCCAACTATGTGAATATCTCAAAAAATACAAAAACGGAAACAAATTTTCAATGGGTATTTCAACACATTCCTCAATGTGCTCTTTTCAAACTATGCACTGAGTGTGATTCTAGCTTAACTTACAAACAAGTATC
Source organism: Cricetomys ansorgei (assembly GCA_026225945.1). Lineage (NCBI taxonomy): Eukaryota > Metazoa > Chordata > Mammalia > Rodentia > Nesomyidae > Cricetomys > Cricetomys ansorgei. The sequence continues at coordinate 8,958,794 of JAMJFZ010001868.1, read as the reverse complement.
TCAGAACTAAGTACAATACATATTCCCGCAGCATCTAAAAAGAAGCATACTCCTAATACTCTAAACGAATGTAAACATAGTTCCTATGTGTTTCTCCACTAAAACCAGAATACACATCTCTACTAACTAATGAAACAGATAGACATTCAAATGCAACTACAGAAAGCAAAGGTTTTAAGAAGAAACTAAAGTATGTGTTCCAAAAACAATTCCAAAACTGCGAATGTCTTAGAAACTACACAAATGGAAATACACTTTCAATGGGAATTTCAACACTGTCCTCAATATGCTCTTTTCAAACTATGCACTATGAGTGTGATTGTAGCTTAACTATCAAGTATCTCAGAACTAAGTAAAATACCTGTTTCTATAGAATCTAAAAAAAAAAGCATACTCCTAATACGCCAAAATAATGTAAACACAGTTTCTATATGTTTTTGCAATAAAACAAGGATACACACATGTTCTAACTACTGAAACAGAGAGACTTTAAAACGGAACTACAGAAAACATGTGTTTTAAAAACAAAGGAACATATGTGTTCCAAAAGCATTTCCAACTTTCTGAATGTCTAAAAACTACACAAATGGAAACACACTTTCAATGGGTATTTCAACACATTCCTCAATGTGCTCTTTTCAAACTATGCACTCTGAGTGTGTTTCTAGCTTAACTAACAAACAAGTCTCTCAGAACTAAGGAAAATATGTATTCCCTCAGCATCTACAAAAAAAGCATACTCACAATAAGCTAAACGAATGTAAACACATGTCCTATGTGTTTCTCCACTAAAACAAGAATACACGTCTTTTCTAAATTATGAAATAGAGAGCCATTCAAACGCAACTACAGAAATAATGTGTTTTAAGAGATAAGTAAAATATGTGCTCCAAAAGCTTTTAAAATAATGTGAATGTCTCAAAAACTACACAAATGGAAACACACTTTCAATGGGAATTTCAACACATTCTTCTATGTGCTCTTTTCAAAATGTACTCTGTGATTCTAGCTTAACTAACAAACAAGTCTCTCAAAACTAAGTAAAATACGTATTCTCACACCATCTACAAAGAAGCATACTCCTTATGCACTAAACGAATGTAAACAGAGTATCTATGTGTTTCTCCACTAAAACAAGAATAAACATCTTTTCTAACTAATGAAACAGAGAGACACTAAAATGCAATTACAGAAAACAAGTGTTTTAAGGATTAAATAACTTGTATGTTCCAAAACATTTCCAAATATGCAAATGTCTTAGAAACTACAGACATGGAAATACACTTTCTATAGGTATTTCAACACTTTCCTCAATATGCTTTTTCAAACTATACACTCTGAGTGTGATTGTAGTTTAACCAACAAACAATTCTCTCAGAAGAAAGCAAAATACGTATTCCCACAGCATATACAAAGAAGTATACTCCTAATACACTAAACAAATGTAAACACACTTCCTATGTGTTTCTCCACTAAAATAAGAATACACATATTTTTTAAGTAATGAAACACACAGACATTAAAATGCAACTACAGAAAACAAGTGTTTTAAGAACTAAGGAACGCATTTGTTCCAAAACATTTCCAACTATGCAAATGTCTTAGAAACTACACAAATGGAAATACCCTTTCAATGGATATTTCAACCCTTTCCTCAATATGCTCTTTTCAAACTATACACTCTGAGTGTGATTGTAGGTTAACTATCAAGTCTCTCAGAACTAAGTAAATTACGTGTTCCTACAGCATCTAAAAATAAATACTCTCCTAATATGCTAAAGGAATGTAAACACAGTTTCTATGTTTTTTTCCATTAAAAAAAGGATACACATTTTTTTCTAACTAATGAAACACAGCACATTCAAACGCAACTACAGAAAACAAGTGTTTATGAACTAAGTAACATATGTAATCCAAAAGCATTTCTAACTATGCGATTGTGTCAAAAACTACACTAATGGAAACATACTTTCAATGGGTATTTCAACACATTCCTCAACATGCACTTTTCAAACTATGCACTCTGAGTGTGATTCTAGCTTAACTAACAAACAAGTCTCTGAACAAAGTAAAACACGTATTCCAACAGCATCTACCAAGAAGCATACTCCTAAAACGCTAAACGAATGTAAACACAGTTTTTATGTGTTTCCCCACTGAAAAAAGAATACACGTCTTTTCTAACTAATCAAACAGAGAGACATTCCAATGCAAATACAGAAAACAAGTGTTTTTAAAACTAAGTAACATATATGTTCCATAAGCATTTCCACCTATGCGAATGTCTCAGAAACTACACAAAAGGAAATACCCTTCCAATGGGAATTTCAACACACTCCTCAATGTACTCTTTTCAAACTATGCACTATGAGTGAGATTCTATCTTAACTAACAAACAACACTCTCAAAACTAAGTAAAATACGTATTTCCACAGCACCTAAAAACTAGCATACTCCTAATGCGCTAAACGAATGTAAACACAGTTCCTGTGTGCTTCTCCACTAAAACAAGAATAGACGTCTCTTCTATCTAATGAAATAGAGAGACATTCAAATGAACTACAGAAAACAAGTGTTTTAGTAAACTAAGTAACATATGTGTTCCAAAAGCATTTCCAACTATGTGATTACCTAAAAAACTACACAATATAAACACACTTTCAATGGGTATTTCAACACGTTCCTCAATAAGCTCTTTTCAAACTATGCACTCTGAGTGTGATTCCAGCTTAACAAACAAACAAGTCTCTCAGAAGTAAGTAAAATACCTTTTCCCACAGCATTTACAAAGAAGCATACTCCTAACACGCTAAACGACTGAAAACACAGTTCCTATGTGTTTCTCCACTAAAACAAGAATACACATCTTTTCTAACTAATGAAACAGAGAGACTTTAAAACGCAACTACAGAAAAAAGTGTTTAAAGAATTAAGTAAAGTATGTGTTCCAAAAACTTTTCCAACTATGCGAATGTCTCAAAAACTACAGAAATGGAAACACATTCAATGGGTATTTAAACACATTCCTCATTATGCTCTTTTTAAACTATGCACTCTGAGTGTGATTCTAGCTTCACTAAAAAACAAGTCTCTCAGAACTAAGTAAAATACGTATTCCCACAGCATCTACAAAGAAGCATACTCCTAAAATGCTAAATGAATGTAAACAGTTTCTATGTGTTTCTCCAGTATACAAGAATACACATCTTTTCTAACTAATGAAACAGAGAGACATTCAAACGCAACTACAGAAAACAAGTATTTTAAGAACTAAGTATCGTCTGTGTTCCAAAAGCATGTCCAACTATGCGAATGTCTCAAAGACTACACAAATGTAAACACACTTTCAATGGGTATTTCAATGCATTCCTCAATATGCTCCTGTCAAACTATGCACTCTGAGTGTGATTCTAGGTTAACTAACAAACAAGTCTCTCAGAACTAAGTAAAATACGTATTCCCACAGCATCTACAAAGTAGCATATTCCTAATACACTAAACGAATGTAAACACAGTTTCTATGTGTTTCTCCACTAAAACAAAAATACACATCTTTTCTAACTAATGAGACAGAGAGAAATTAAAACACAACTACAGAAAACAAGTGTTTTAAGAACTAAGGAACGCATGTTTTTCAAAATATTTCAAACTATGCAAATGTCTCAAAAACTACACAAATGGAAATACACTTTCAATGGGTATTTCTACACTTTCCTCGATATGCTCTTTTCAAACTATGCACTCTGAGGGTGATTGTAGCTTAACTATCTTACAAGTCTCTTAGTACTAAGTAAAATACGCGTTCCCACAACATCTCCAAATAAGCATATTCCTAATATGCTAAAGGAATGTAAACATAGTTTCTATGTGTTTTTCCAATAGAAAAGGATACACATCTTTTAAATTAATGAAACACAGAGATATTCAAATGCAACTACAGAAAACAAGTGTTTTAAGTAAGAAGTAACGTATGTGTTTCAAAACCTTTCCAACTCTGCGAATGTCTCAAAATCTACACAAGTGGAAATACACTTTCAATGGGTATTTCAACACAATCCTCAATATATTCTTTTCAAACTATGCACTCTAAGTGTAATTCTAGCTTCACTAACAAACAAGTCTCTCAGAACTACGTAAACTACATATTACCACAACATCACCAAAGAAGCATACTCCTAATACCCTAAATGAATGTAAACACAGTTTCTCTGTGTTTGTCCACTAAACAAGAATACATGCCTCTTCTAATTAATGAAACAGAGAGACATTCCAATGCAACTACAAAAAAGAAGTGTTTTAATAGCTAGGTAACGTATGTGTTTCAAAAGCATTTCCAACTATGTCAATGTCTCAAAAACAACACAAATGGAAATACACTTTCAATGGATATTTCATCACATTCCTCAATGTGCGCTTTTCAAACTATGCACTATGTGTGCGATTCTAACTTAACTAACAAACAAGTCTCTCAGAACTAAGTAAAATACCAATTCCCACAGCATTTACAAAGAAGTATACTCCTAATACGCTAGCAAATTTAAACACATTTCCTATGAGTTTCTCCACTAAAACAAGAATACATGTCTTTTTTAGCTAATGAAACAGAGAACTTTCAAACAAAACGACACAAAACAAGTGTTTTAAGAACTAGGTAACGTATGTGCTGCAAATGCATTTCCAACTATGGGAATACCTCAAAAACTACATTAAAGCAAACACACTTTCAATTGGTATTTTTACACATTCCTCAATGTGTGCTTTTCAAACTATGCACACGGAGTGTGATTCCAGCTTAAGTAACAAACAAGTCTTTCAGAACTAAGTAAAATACGTATTCCCACAGCATCTACAAAGAAGCATACTCCTAATACACTAGCAAATTTAAACACATTTCCTATGAGTTTCTCCACTAAAACAAGAATACATGTCTTTTTTAGCTAATGAAACAGAGAACTTTCAAACAAAACGACACAAAACAAGTGTTTTAAGAACTAGGTAACGTATGTGCTGCAAATGCATTTCCAACTATGGGAATACCTCAAAAACTACAGAAATGCAAACACACTTTCAATTGGTATTTTTACACATTCCTCAATGTGTGCTTTTCAAACTATGCACACGGAGTGTGATTCCAGCTTAAGTAACAAACAGGTCTTTCAGAACTAAGTAAAATACGTATTCCCACAGCATCTACAAAGAAGCATACTCCTAATACACTAGCAAATTTAAACACACTTCCTATGTGTTTCTCTACTAAAACAAGAATTCATATTTTCTAACTAATGAAACAGAGAACTCTCAAATGTGACTACAAAAAACAAGTGTTTTAAGAACTAAGTAATGTCTGTGTTCCAAAAGCATTTACACCTTTACGAATGTCTCCAAAACTACACAAATGGAAACACACTTTAATGGGTATTTCAACACATTCCTCAATATGGTCTTTTCAAACTATGCACTCTGAGTGTGATTCTAGCTTAACTAACAAACAAGTCTCTCAGAACTAAGTAAAATATGTAATCCCACAGCATCTCCAAAGAAGCATACTCCTAATACGCTAGCAAATTTAAACACATTTCCTATGTGTTTCTCCACTAAAACAAGAATACATGTATTTTTTAGCTAGTGAAACAAAGAACTTTCAAATGAAACGACACAAAAGTGTTTTAAGAACTAGGTAACATATGTGTTGCAAATGCATTTCCAACTATGGGAATACCTCAAAAACTACACAAATGCAAATACACTTTCAATTGGTATTTTTACACATTCCTCTATGTGTGCTTTTCAAACTATGCACTCGGAGTGTCATTCTAGCTTAAGTAAAAAACAAGTCTTTCAGAACTAAGTAAAATACGTATTCCCACAGCATCTACAAAGAAGCATACTCCTAATACGCTAAACAAATGTAAACACAGATCCTATGTGTTTCTCCACTAAAACAAGAATACTTGTCTTTTCTAACTAGTCAAACAGAGAACATTCAAAGGAAACTACAGAAAACAAGTGTTTTAAGAACTAAGTAACATATGTGGTCCAAAAGCATTTCCTAGTATGCGAATGTCTCAAAAACTACATAAATGGAAACACTTTCAATGCGTATTTCAACACATTCCTCTATGTGCTGTTTCCAAACTATGCACTCTGAGTTTGATTCTAGCATAACTAACTAAGAAGACTCTCAGAATTAAGTAAAATATGTATTAAAACTGCATCTACAAAGAAGCATACTCCTAATATGCTAAATAAATGTAAACACAGTTCCTATGTGTTTCTCCACTAAAACAAGAATACATGTCTTTTCTAACTAGTCAAACAGAGAACATTCAAACGCAACTACAGAAAATAAGTGTTTTAAGAAATAAGTAAGGTATATGTTCCAAATGCATTCCCAACTATCTGAATGTCTCAAAAACTACTCAAATGGAAACACACTTTCAATGGGTATTTCAACACACTCATCTATGTGCTGTTTTCAAACTGTGCTTTCTGAGTGTGATTCTAGTTTAAGTAACAAACAAGTCTCTAAGAACTAAGAAAAATACATATTCCCACAGCATCTACAAAGAAGCATACTCCTAATACGGTAAACAAATGTAAACCCAATTTCTATGTGTTTCTCCACTAAAACAAGAATACACGTCTTTTCTAACTAATGAAACAGAGAAATCTCAAACGCAACTACAAAAAAACAAGTGTTTTAAGAACTAAGTAATGTCTGTGTTCCAAAAGCATTTACAACTATGTCAATGTCTCAAAAACTACAAAAATGAAAACACACTTTCAATGCGTATTTCAACACATTCCTCGATGTTCGTTTTTCAAACTATTCACTCTGATTGTGATTCTAACTTAACTAACTCACAAGTCACTCCAAACACAGTAAAATATGTATTACAACAGTTTCTACAAAGACGCATACTCCTAATACGCTAAACAAATGTAAACCCAGTTCCTATGTGTTGCTCCACTAAAACAGGAATACATCTTTTCTAACTAATGAAACAGAGAACTCTCAAACACAACTACAGAAAACAAGTGTTTTAAGAAGTAAAGTATGTGTTCCAAAAGCATTTCCAACTTTTTGAATGTCTCAAAAACTACACAAATGGAAACACACTTTCAAGGGTATTTCAACATATTCCTCAATATTCGCATTTCAGACTATGCACTCTGAGTGTGAATCTGGCTTAACTAACAAACAAGTCTCTAAGATCTAAGTAAAATGTGTATTCCCACAGCATCTACAAAGAAGCATACTCTTAATATGCTAATCAAATCTAAACAAAGTTCCTATGTGTTTCTCCACTGAAACAAGAATACATCTTTTCTAACTAATGAAACACTGAACATTCAAACGGAACTATTGAACACAAGTGTTTAAAGAACTAAGTAATGCATGTGTTCCAAAAGCATTTCCTACTTTGCGAATGTTTCAAAAACTACACAAAATGAAACACACTTTCAATTGGTATTTCAACACATTCCTCAATGTGCGCTTTTCAGAATATGCACTCTGAGTGTGATTCTAACTTAACTAACAAACAAGTCTCTCAGAACTAAGTAAAATACGTATTCCCACAGCATCTCCAAAGAAGCATACTCCTAATACGCTAAACAAATGTAAACCCAGTTCCTATGTATTTCTCCACTAAAACAAGAATACATTTCTTTTTTAGCTAGTGAAACAGAGAACTTTCAAACAAAACGACACAAAACAAGTGCTTTAAGAACTAGGTAACGTATGTGTTGCAAATGCATTTCCAACTATGGGAATACCTTAAAAACTACACAAATGCAAACACACTTTCAATTGGTATTTTTACACATTCCTCTATGTGTGCTTTTCAAACTATTCACTCTGAGTGTGATTCTAGCTTAAGTAACAAACAAGTCTCTCAGAACTAAGTAAAATGCGTATTCCCACAGCATCTACAAAGAAACATACTCTTAATATGATAAGCAAATGTAAACACAGTTCCTATGTGTTTCTCCAATAAAACAAGAATTCATCTTTTCTAACTAATGAAACATTGAACATTCAAATGCAACTACAGAAAACAAGTGTTTTAAGAACTAAGTAACGTATGTGTTCCAAAAGCATTCCCAACTATCTGAAAGTCTCAAAAATTACACAAATGGAAACACACTTTCAATGGGTATTTCAACACACTCTTCTATGTGCTGTTTTCAAACTATGCACTCTGAGTTTCATTTAGCATAACTAACAAACAAGACTCTCAAAACTAAATAAAATACGTATTCCCACTGCATTTACAAAGAAGCATTCTCCTTATACGCTAAACAAATATAAACACACTTTCTATGTTATTCACCACTGAAACAAGAATACAGGTCTTTTCTAACTAATGAAACAGAGAACTTCAAATGAAACTACAGAAAACAAGTGTTTTAAGAACTAAGTAATGTATGTGTTGCAAAAGCATTTCCAACTATGCTAATGGCAATAAAACTATTCAAATGGAAAAAAACTTTCAATGGGTATTTCAACACATTCTTCAATGTGCGATTTTCAAACTATGCACTCTGAGTGTGATTCTAGCTTAATTAACAAACAAGTCTCTGAGAACGAAGTAAAATATGTATTCCCACAGAATCTACAAAGAAGCATATGCCTAATACGCTAAACAAATGTAAAAATACTTCCTATGTTATTCACCCCAAAACAAAGAATACATGTCTTTTCTAACTACTGAAACAGTACTTTCAAATGAAACTACAGAAAAGAAGTGTTTTAAGAAGTAAGGAATGTATGTGTTGCAAAAGCATTTCCAACTATGTGAATGTCTCAAAAACTACACAAATGGAAACACACTATCATTGAGTATTTCAACACATTCCTCAATGTGCTCTTTTCAAACCCCTTTAGGGTTTGTGTAGAGATCCTTTAGGCATTGTGTCTCATGAGAAAGGCTCTGGGACTGTAGCTCACTGTGCAGAGCCCTTGCCTAGTCTGCACAAAGCCCTGGGTTCAATCCTCAGCACAACACAAATTGAGCATGGTGGTATACACTTGTAATCCCAGCACTTGAGAACCGGAGACAGAAGGATCACAAGTTCAAAGTCATCTTCTGCTACATAGTGAGTTTGAGGCCAAGGTAGGCTACATGAGACCCTATCTCAAAATAAAATAAAATTTAAAAAAGAAAGAGGAAAACAATGATAGCCTGATCTAGCAAAGACTCCTTTTCTTTTTTCCTTTTGTTTTTTCGAGATATGGTTTCTGTGTAGGCTTGGCTGTTCTGGAATTCACTCTGTAAACCAGGCTGGCCTTGAACTCTGATATCCCCCTGCCTCTGTCTCCTGAGTACTGGGATTAAAGGTGTGCACAACTACCACTGGGATAGATTTCAGACTCTCTTTTTCTTTCTTTCTTTCTTTCTTTCTTTCTTTCTTTCTTTCTTTCTTTCTTTCTTTCCTTCCTTCCTTCCTTCCTTCCTCCCTCCCTCCCTCCCTCCCTCCCTCCCTCCCTCCCTCCCTCCTTCCTTTCTTTCTTTTCAGGAAATACTCGTAATTCTAAGATGATTCCAGGATGGAGGTCTGTATCATTCTTCCAGGTAAATAACTGTTACCAGCTGACATGATTGCTGAAGGCAAAGGAAATGCAGCATGGGTAATAGTAAAAGGCAGTTATATATGTCGGGCTTAACCACGTGACCAGTTACAGATGTAAAGGCTGTAATTGTCACCAGCATTTCCTCCCCATTGTCACAAATGTGTGTTTATGTGCCAGTCCTTCAAGTAAGGCTTCTGTAACAAAGTACAACAAACTTATAAGCAATAGAAATGCACTTCTACACTCTGTAGACTGAGGTCAGCATTCTAGCACAGTTAGATTCTACAAGCACCCTTTTCTGAACTGCACACTGCCAGCTTTCCCTTGATCTCTTCAATGACAAAAAAAAACTCTCTGGAGTCTTTCTTATAAAGATGGTCATCCTTTCATGACCCAGTTACCTCCTAATGCCCTCATACTGGGAGTTGGGATTCCAACATTCAAATTTGGGGACAGCCAATAAATCTTTCTCTTCTCTCCCTCCATCCCACCTTCCTTCTCCCAATTTCTCCCCTTTCTTAGTTCCTTATCTTGTAACAAAAATTTATATCATAGTATTTAAGAATTAACTTTATTTCTAGTATATTTAGGTCATGGTATATACCAAGGAGAGTAGTCACTATAGGATTCTATTTACATGGTATTCTGGAAAATTCAAGGAGGGAAGGAAAGGTGGATCAGGGGTACTAGGCTTGACCGAAGAAAGAGGAAGCTCTTACAAAGGGTGTTGAGATCTTTAAATGAACCAAGCAGCCCACAGAGATTACCCACTTCAACCTTTCTAGCTCCTGACAGATGCTTGTAGTATCTGTGCCTTTACAAGCTCCTGTCCTTTGGATTTGGCTGGGCATAAATGAGGCGTGAGGAACTGTGTTTAACTGTGATGGAAGAAGTGTGTGACTTAGCACTAGTGGGCTGGGTTGAAACATAGCAAGGCCTGTCCAGATTCTTCTTGGTCTCTAGGATGACATCCCACCCTCCCAGGTTACGGGACGCCACTCATCCAGAAGGAATTGTCTATGACTATCAGACCATGATAGATTGGTGAAGTATTTTATGGCTAACCCAAGACCGAGAGGAAGTGGAGAAGAGCTTCCATGACTTAACTTGGGTAAGAGATGTTCCAGCTTGTATGGACTTTCTTGGGGAGGGGTAATTCAGGAACCATGGATGAAAACTAAATATATTGCTCTCTTAACCTCATTTTATCTATATACCTCATAAAATGTTACAGGGTAGTCAATGAGACCAGTGTAAAGATCACTGCCTGGCTGACCACCTTCTCTCCTAAAACTTGCTGTCATGTCAGTAAGTCACCAACTACTCTCAACTACATCTGTGAACTCATAGCTTGCAGACATCCAGGCTTCAGCCTGATTAACTAGCAAATCTAGACCCACCAGCGTACATATATGACCTCTGAGAAATGCATTCTCAGTTTATTCCTCTACCTACACAGCAGGATGTCTCAGCTGAGCAGAGTCAGTGTCTCTCTTGTCTACTGTGGGCAACATCCACTGCGGTAGTTTGAATAAGAAATGTCCCCCATAATCTCAGACACTGGACACTTGGGCTTCCCAGTTGATGGTGCTGTTTGGGGAGGTTTAGACGGTATACTCTTACTTGAGAAAGTACATCACTTGGGGGTGAGCGTGGAGACTATATAACCTTATTCTACTTCCAGTTCTGTTTTATTTTTGTAGTTGGAGATGTGTCCTTTCAGCTTCCTGCTATGATCATCATAACCACCTGCTGCCACAACTTCTTGCCATGATGAACTCTTATCTTTTATTCCTCTGGAACCATAAGCCCAAATAGATAATTTTGTTGTTGTTGGGTTTTCTTTTTTTCATTTGTCTTTTGTTTTTGGTCCATGAGTTATTTTTGGTGGTGATATCTTATCTCAGTAACAGAAAATAACTAATACACCAACTGATTTAAGACTTTGAACTCAGAGGTCTTCTCACTCTTCGATCTGTTGGCTTTCTACTTTTTGGTCCTTTCTCTACACCCTCTTACCAATTTCACATGGAAATTCTACCTAATGCACAAATATAGTTTGAGTTAAACTGAGAATCTGAAGAAAAAAAAAAATCAACCTTGAGGTAAAGAGTAGGTATAGAGAGTTCAGGAGCACTGAGACATGCAGAATAGGCTGCCAAGAAGCATGTGTTATTTCAAGCATGATTTTAGAGTGCCAATCACCCTTACCCAGCCTTCACTTTCAAGATGAAATACAAAAGACACACCAAGGAACACAAATGAGGAAGTGGAGAGACAGAAAACTCGCAGCGTGCCTTGGGAGGCCATCCCCTCTTCAGTGATGCCGTTCACTGCCAACAGCTGCAGCTTTCTCCCCACATATTTAATTTCTGGAGAACACGAGTTTGTAATTTTAATCTTCAAATTGGGGTCATCCTAAGATGTCACTGCTACAAAGTTATCAAGGGAGAAACACCCAAAGCCTGTTGAACTCATGTTCCCACAGCCCAGACTCATAATATTTTTCCCCCAGAGTGCCTTCAAAAGAATTTGAGTTTTAAACACATTTATTTGGGCAATGGGACTTACTTACATGCTCTTTACAATTTTTCCACTTATTGTCACTTTTTGTTTTTCAGTCCCCAATTCTTAGCATGACCTATGTGTAGTATGACTTCTAAAAAATGGAGTTCTTTTCTGTTAATGTAATTGGAAATTAAATGCCAGAAATGAATTCAAACCAGGGAAAAATTAAGCTTTTCTGTCAAAAGTAGTATGTGCCCTTGTTAGGTAGTCCTCTCCCTCAAGTTTAGGCTGGGGCCAGAAAGCTGGAGGTGTTATCTCCACCAGAGTCATTTGTTGTCTTTCTGGCTGATAGAACTTAACTGTGAAGACAATGATTTCTAACAGAATCAGAAACACATTTCTCTGATCTGCATAGAAGTTACTTTTCACACAAGGAAAAGATACACAAAGAATTTGGTATGATGGCACGCACAGGTGAGCATAGACACGCGCGCGCGCGCGCACACACACACACACACACACACACACACACACAAATTATAGAATTCATGTACATTGTGTCCTTGTTAGGTACAAATAGATCATACAGGGTGCCCATTTTCTTCATTTCTATAGGCCCTGGTTTGATCCAATGTTCCTTCACCTGTTTTTGGTTTTTTATTTTACTAACATTTTCTATGTTATGAGGGTTTGCATACCACATATGTGCCTGCTATGCCTGGCCTGGTGCCTGCAGAGGCCAGAACATGTCAGATTCCCTAGAACTCGAGGTACAGATGGTTTTAAGCTACAATGTGGGCACTGGGAATTGAACTCAGGCCCTCTGGGAGAACAGACAGTGCTCTTAACCACTGAGCCACCTCTCCCACACTGTTTTTTTTCAACTTTTTTCAGAGAGTCTCAAACTGTAGCCCAGGCTGGTCTAAAACTCATGGCAATCCTGCCTCAGCCTCCCACGTGCTCAGAGGCTACACCACTATGCCCAGTCTTAGAAACTCCAGAAGAATCTCATATGTGGTACTGTGACCAAGGCCTGTACATGCTAGGCAAAGTACTCTACTCTGTGCCCCATCCCCAAGCCCCTCTTCTCTCTCATAGGGCTTTAAAAGTCACCTTCTCGTAACTTTCTTCCCTGTCTGTATGTCTGCAATGCACCTCGGCTGATCTGGGTAGGAGGTGATTATTTCCCACTTATCTTGGTTCCATTACACTGTCTTGTGTTTTGTGACTCTCCACGTGGACAGACACTGCCCAGGACTCTCTACTGCTAGATAACATTGCACACTTTGAGACTGGCCACACCTCGGGCTCATGCCCTATCCGAAGCCAACCCCAGTTCCTTTCCACTAACTTGAGATTGCATTTCTTTGTATGTCCACTTGTCATCTCCTCTCTTGGGTGTCTGGAAAAATAGGGTTTCTTGGCTTGGTCCTTAGCTTTTGGGCCAAATGACAAAACCGTGTAAGCCACCAATTCAACAGACTGCACTTGGACTTGCTTCTCAGCAATCTTACAACTTTCTCTCTCCTCCAAGCTTGTGAGATTCCAGAAAACTCAATACTTCTTCCTGGCCTTTCCCATTTTTTCATCCGGGTCTTCTTTGATATTTTACATGCTGACAATGCTTTTCCAGAGTGGAGACTCTGACTTGCTTCCTTCCATACACTTTCTTTCTGGTCCTCCAGGACGCATCAAAGACCCTGTCCTGAGAAGCGCACACTCTAGTACAAGACAGAGTGGCAGTGTCATATAGAGCTACCTGGATCACTGTGGCCACTGCTGCTTAGCTCCAGGCCTGCATCAATTATTATTAGCATTCAGTGTTCAGAAACATACCAACACTGCAGCAAATGCTTTGTCTGAGGAGTGTTTACACTGCCCTTGCCGAGACATTTAAGATGCTCTATGAGGTAATGTTTTTGAAACTAACAAGACATAATTTATTTTTTTATTTTTTTTGAGACAGGGCCTCACTGTGTATCCCTGGCTGGCCTGGAACTCACCATGTAGATCAGGGTGGCCTCAAACACACAGAGATGCCTGTTTCTGCTTCCAGAGTGCTAGGACTAAAGGTCAAATAAATTTATTATCATTGGATAGAAAATAAAATACCTATAGAGACAAGTACTAGGGAAATTCCTTAAGTCTGTCTATCGGGTAACATTACTATTGTAAAATTCTGGGATGTGATCACTGTGTAGTATCATTACTGTATAGATTACATCTTATTCCAAAATGTCAGTGTGATGTGTCATAATGTATAATGTAATTCTTTCTCAAACGATTCAGACAAAGAATCTCCACCCCCACCCCCTTGGTGGAACAGGAAATGCCTTAAGACATGTCTAACAGTAATACACATGTTCACTGTATTACTCTAGCACCCTAACCATGCCTATACCTGTAACATTTTTTTTTTGAGTAGAAAAGGATGGGAGAAAGCAAATGAATAAAAAATAAAAAATAAAAAACTTTAATAAAGCTACCCTAAAATGGTTTTATCAGAGATAGCAAGAGGACAAAAAATCCACAAATCAGCTCTGAAACCAAACACAAATACTTCTTTATTTATGGGATATCATTTGACATCAGTTCCATTAAAACCTAAACCAGTTTGCTGTGCTCGAGTTAGGTGGCATAACAGTGTTTTAGTTAAGCTGGGAGTCACAGGACTTGCACACTTTTATGACTGTAATGCAAATACTGACGACACAAGGCATTCACAGTTATAGGCTGGCTACTGTTCATTTCACAGCAACGCCCAATAGAAATTATTTTATGAAAAAAAGCAACCCACATTTTGGTCTCATTTACAGATACCCAACATTTCAGTTGGTCAATGAATTCTATACAATTTTATACAACATATGAAAGAATAAAGGATAAGGCTTACAGAGGTATTTTAGCAGTTGTAAAAATAAAAATCAAGGGCACAAACTAAACTCTTAAAGCTTTCTGTATAAACTTCAAAATATGGTTAGAATGGAGACTTAGAGGCAACAGAAATCTGTTAAACCAGAATCTAGGTTTGTCTAGTTAGACTTATAAATACTGAACTCAGAGTCCATGCTTCAGAGAGGTGTGCCTAAGGCTACCATGGGTATCTCTGGCAAACCTAGCCAGATAACGTCTACCTATCGCAGTGTAAACGTCTACAAGTTGCATTCCCCAGAGAGAGGGCACTGCAACGTGCCGAAATACAAGTGAAGAGCAGAAGGGTGTATGGAGCTCGGGCACTGGAGAACTGAAGGCACCCTGACTTCTTCAAACGCTGGCCAAGTGCTCTTGGTGATTGTTCAACTTGTGTACCTTGGCAATTCTTCAAGGAAAGGTGTCTTATTACTTGGTCTGATTCCTCCTTAAAAACAGCTCTGTAACATTGACAAAAACCAAAGGCAAGCAGCAGTTGCGGTGGTTTATTTTCTGAGGCAATTTAGAGATTACTTTGAGTTCTAAATATTGACTTTCTCCTCCGGAATGCTGACTTCCATGCCATACATCAAGGTTTTTTCTTGAGTCTCCATCACCAAAACGTTCACTATGGATGAAATGCAATTTCTCACCCTGGTAACAACCCTTTATTCCCAGAGTCACTGCCCTCAGTGCTTAAAACATTCTCCAGATTCTCACACAACATTTACAAGAATCCCATCTGTGATCCATCTTTGCACTGAGGCAATCAGCAGTTGATCCAACTCAAGGACAGTCGCTCTGAGTGATTCTTTAACCCTGGGCACACCTGAAAAGGAATCGTTCTTCACAGAGCTGCGCCTGCCTCTGGGCAGTCCCCACTGCCACACACCTCCGAGCGCTGGAATCCGCTTCTCAGAGCAGTCTCAACAGATGTGGCTTCCCAGGAAGTCTACGTTGTGTTTAGATACTAATTTGTATGTGAGTCTACAGACAAGGGATGGTTAAGTATGCTAAAGCAATATTGAGTTGTTGTCTTTTTTTAAACTTCTGGTTTATTTCACAGCAAACCAAACCTCATTATTTGGTAGAAAAAGGGAAGTAGTTGCATTCTACCGCAGCATGATTTTGTATATGCACACACACAATATATATACATACAACGTTTCTGTCTTTGGTGGTTCAATCAGGGAGAGAATTAATATGAAAATTGCAATACTTTGAAAAGAAACCGTAAAACAGGGGTAAAGGGTGGCATTGGCTGTGTGCTTCGCTCATTTAATGCCATTTAAAGGTTCACATTTAACGAAGAAGGTTTTTTTTTTTTTTTTTTTTTGGCCAATAATCCCAACATCTTCCAGCCATCCCTGCCTGAGCAGGCACGGATTTTATCCCACCACACCATTCACCCGGCAAAAGCCACTAGCTCTTTACTGGGTTAAATGTTACATGCGTTTTCACAAACTTCGGGGACTGAGTGAGTCATAGCACCAAATAGTTGGGGGAAAACCAGTTAACTATAGATTTGATTTCCTCAAGTGGGGTAAGGCAAACAAATAAAAAATCTAAAAAAAGAAGACATAAAATTACAAACTTAGAAACACCACTGTGTTTGATCTGGTTTTCTGATCCACCTAATGGCTATCAACCTTCTGTACGCGTGACTTAGGGAATGACAAGCGGTCCCTCT
Source organism: Cricetomys ansorgei (assembly GCA_026225945.1). Taxonomy (NCBI): domain Eukaryota; kingdom Metazoa; phylum Chordata; class Mammalia; order Rodentia; family Nesomyidae; genus Cricetomys; species Cricetomys ansorgei. Next base: position 8,942,109 of record JAMJFZ010001868.1, on the reverse strand, counting down.
GGGAAAGGGCCCAATGTGAACAGGGTTATTAGCTCAATGCTGGTGGTTCCGTGTCCACTGCCTGCAATGGACATGTTGCCAGGAAAAGCCTGGCATGGAAGAGACACGAAGACAGAAAACAAAACACCTCTCACTTAGGGTCTTTAAAAAAAAAAAAAAACACCCTGGGAAATTACAGACGCCATGAAAGAGCAGCTAAAAACTCAAGCCACAGCTAAAAGTGCTTTGCAGTTACAAACCGCCAGCAAGCCAGCAAGCTCACAGGGAGAGGGGGCAAAGGCGTTTTCTTACAGTGGCACAGAGAGCTTCAGCAGACCATACACTGCTAGAGGAACACAAAGGGGGGAACAGCAAACGGTTTGTAGAAACTTAAGCTTCCGTTTGAAATAAGGAACAATTTTAATTTGTTCACTTGTACCTATGGTCAAGCTACCAACAGTGTTAACATTAAAAAAAGGAAGGGGAAAAAGAAAGAGGGTAAACCCCCATAAATCTACACCTTTGTGTTAGAAATGCTTTGTAGCATGTTATATATCTGTGCGCTCAAATAATTATGACGTTTTGTCACTTTAAGATACCGAAGTTGTCAAGGAAACCAAGTCATACTCAGCTTCTGCCACTGTTAAGTCACGACTCCGACTTCATCCAGAGGTTGGCCTCTTAAGCGATGAGGTTAGTTCTGGCAATATCTGCTCGTGGGGACGATTAAAATGTTTTCTAAAATGCTACATTTGAGACCAAATAAAATATAATTGGTTCATTTGAAAAAAAGGGACTAGAAATATGCCACAAAATTATTTTTACAATACATTTCTGCAGAAATAATCTCTAGGTGAAGCTTTTCATTTTATACACATATACAAAATTTAGACAGCAATATACACGTCATCACAGTGAGGACGTTGGCAAATTCGCCAATCTGTAGTGTGAGTACAAACCGCAGAGCAGCCTCCAAGAGAACGACGCTACACAGCAAGCAGAGCGGCCCATTCAATAGCAAACACCAAAACACCCCTGCAAGAGGGAGACAGTGCAAGAAAAGCAGCATGCGCTTCGATACAAACAGCAGTTTATGGCGAATGGGTGACGTAACCGTGGTAACAGTGACTCTCGCGCTGTGATGCATAAAGTCCTAGGACATCTGTTTGTCTTTATACCATTCCACAAATTCGTCCAGCAAAACTGGCCCTGGAGACAGAGAACAGACAAAGTGAGGGCTGGGGATGACGTTGAAGTAGAGCACTCACCTGACACTCACCTGTGTGGTGCCCTAGGCTTAAGTGGAAGGACAGGAAGACAGGAGGGACGATGAGGGGGAGGGGAGGGATAAGAAATTCCTTCTTGGCTTGGTAGCTCTTCCCAGGGAGGATCATTGCAATGGACTAGGTCCGGGAGGGGAAGGGATCACCCAGTACTCACATGCTCCGTCTTCATCATAGTTGCTGAGGTCGAGACTAATCGTTCTGCTGAATTCCAGCACATTGCACCACTGGTCTTTGTTTATCACTTTATATTTTGATTGCTGATGAGGGGAAAGAAATACGGTTAGTGACACAAAATGAACAGGTGGGGTGGTTTCAGTATGACCCAGCAGAAGAAGATTCGTGTAGGGTTAACTCAACTGAAGTACCAATCTAGGAAGACAGTGAGAGAGAGAGAGAGCAAGAATAGAATTTAAAATGACAATTTCTTATTGCAGACTCATAATTATAAGGACACGCCTAAACCAGTGGTGGGAACCTACTTCACAGCAATGCTATAGACTAACTGAGAGGACTACACAGTTTATATAAGGCACTCCATCAGCAACCCACCACAGCCATGCTCACTGCAGAGCTGTTGGCTTGAAGTGCATGCATCAGGTGGTCACTCAGGGGGAACTGTGTAAATGCTGCCAGGGGCTCAGAGCCATGGCTCTTGCCATGACTCTCACCGTAGAAGAAGCCAGAATAGTTATGGAATAGATGCTCTATTGCTCTTAAATGAGAAATTTGCTACAGGCAGGTTAATACAGCATCCTAGAGATTTAAAAGCAAAATCCAGAGCTAACATCTTAAAAATAACCCTTATGGAAAAACAAAATCAAAAACAATAAAACAATATAAATGAAAAAAAAAAGGCAAAGAGTCAAGTCAATGGTTTTGAGGATGCAGGCACAAGATGAGCTGGAATGGAAAGGTTGCTATCCCCTTCTAAAAGAAAACCCACAAACTGATGTAAGAGCAAAGCACAGTTTTAAACTCAAAGCACACTTCTGAGTTTAACTTCCAAAGCACGAGAGCAAAAACTAGTCTCAGGACACCCAAGTGAGTTCCTAGGACTCAGTAATGCCAGATTTACTCACAGCCACATCTCCCAACTAAAGGGACCCTTCACCTGAAGGTTCAAATCCTACAAGACTCACTGCATACAAGAACCCATTTCTACTCTAGTTCCAATAGTGAGGGCTTATCTCCCAGGACTGTCAGAGAAGCCAGAACAGATCTTAGGTACAGTGGACCATCACGTCAACAAGTACTTATATTAATAAGTAGCTTTTATTAGCTTTCTTATGGAGTCCCAGGTATTAACGTTACAAGTATAATGATCTTTACAGAATTACATTGATTGTTAAGTTCTGGTCCATTACATAAAGCGAGTTGTACTAGAGATTATTTCAAGCAGGGGTTGGAACTAGGCAAGGCACAGGACTTTCCTCAAAAGTTCTTTTTTGAGGACTCTCTCATCCTTGAAAGCAAAGGCCAAGTTTAAAAGGGCTTGAATGGGAAGGGGGCAAGGCAGATGGCACATGTGACAGCCCAAGCAACTCAAACACAACTTGCTTCCTCAGGTTCTGCAAAAGAATATTTAAACACAACATGTTGCTAATTACTGATAGTTCAGAATTTCTGTCCACTATGCAAGCAAACAGTAGCGACGTGAGGAACTGCTGGTTTTTCTGACACTGGGCTGAAGCACAGGTAACTGAAGAAGACACTGCGGACTGGAGTGCCTAATCCAGTGCTCACAGCTATCCAGGCACTCAGCCAGGTACTCAGAGATGCAAATAGTTCAGAACAGATTACAAACTAGTTTTAGTGAGAGGCAGACGGCTGGTATTTAACCTTGGCTTAAAACTGGAAATTCATCTAGAAGAGTGTAAACCTTGATTCCTACTGTTACAAAGATCTGGGAAACTAACACCAGTGGAGTCTACACAGGGCTGAGAGGAGAGAGGGAGCATTGTGGCTGTTCAGACACACACAACTTGACACGCACACACGGACACACTCCAAGACATGCAGCTGCTGACCGACAGCAGTCAGAGTGCCACGATTTCTAGCAGCAGAAGGCTACGACAAATGAAATCACATAAGAATGGTTAGATGACGTATGCAGCAGTTCTAAACAAGAAAACATACATTTCATAAAGTAATAACATGGTACCTCTAAGAATTGGTGAAAAACTGGAAAAAGGGGCCAGATTTTTCCTAATAACAGTCCCAGCATGCACTTGGCAGTGTTTATGTCTAGGCTGCGCTGGTCCTTTTCCTGTTTGACAAACAAAAACAAGAGTAAACCAGATGCTTCCAAATCACAAACTCTTAATAATCCAAATGTGTATTTCACTTCAAAGAGCTCACTTGTACACATCGTAAACCCCTGAATGGGGACTAAGGAAACAGTAGCCAAACACAACGGAAGGCCTGACATTTGAGTGTTATGTGTAAACTTATTTTGAGAAAGACCGATGTCTAGTGAATAACTTTACCCTAATGCTAAATCAATGATGTAGTAGTATCTACAATTATTTCCTGGGCAAATAAAAACCATAGCCTGTTTGTTTTACATTATGATAATTACCAGAATTATAACTGCTAATCTGAAAGCCGTCAGGTGAACTCAGTGGAGTTCAAGTGTCTTGCTTCTGAGTGTTTAGAATTATGTTTCCTCAGAGACTCATTTCTCCAACAGCTTTATTTCATCTGGTAACTATTTTTCTTCTACCAAAATACACTGGAACTAAACTCAGCTCCTAGGAAGGGTTGGAGCCCTGGAGCGTCTCTCCCAATCAGTAGGCATGTTTATCCGCCTGCTCTCGGGAAGCAGGGTCTCTAACTCCATACACCTTACCTGGTACATCTCACACATGACTCTAGCACATGTCTAGTGACTACATGAAACTAGAAAACGGAGTGTACAGACACACAGAATACGCTTATTCCACTTTTATTTATAATTAAGGATTCTTTTCTCATTCCCCTTTTCTTTCACATTTCCATTCTAAAGCTTAAGCAGGTAGTTCCTACAGAGGAAAAAAATGTGTTCTCAAACACAGGAGGTGGTAGTCTCACACATCTACAGCACTCCTTCATGTGGCCTATCAACCAGAGTGGAAATCTCCAAAAGGACTTTCCTACAAAGGGGTGAGGTGCTCAGCTCTCCCATGGGAGTAATTCGCCACACTGGGGTGTCCCACACATTAAGGAACCATGCTGCAACCATCTTTGGTCACGAGCAGCTTCTGAGGAGAACAGTGAAGTTCTGTTCGGTACCCGGTGAGTTTTCGACCCATGCCATTGAGGACTTAGAGCAATACAGCAATGTGAGGCTCACTCCGTAACAGCGGATGCGGGGAAAAGAAGGAACAGCAATTTGCGAAAGGTGTACAAGTCATAGTCATTAAGTATGACAGCTGTTCAGAAACAGGCCAGGTCAAATGGCACCACACCACACTTCCCGGGTAAAGGCCACACAACCTACGCCTGATGGTGGAGAAGGGCATCCCAGTTCTTTGCACATGGGGGTGGAGTGCACCTTTCTACCGTGTTCTCTGCCTATCCTTTGGCCAAGCAGACAATCCCATTATGTCTTGGCAGCATTAACTCTGCCGGGGGAAGAAGGCAGAGAAGGTGATCTAAAAATTGCCAGTTTTTCGCCAACCCTGGTTGGTGTGCTATATTTCTGCTTTTGTGATGTGCTGGGAAAGTGAATATAAAACATCTATTAGCCTGAAAAGTGGGTGCAGCAGACAGCAACAGCACTCCACACCATGAAGCAAGCCACAAGAAAAATAGTAAGTTGCTGAGACACTCACACGGGACCACAAGATCTGGCCAGGGTCCATTTAACAAAAGCACACTGGGCACCAGCTGACCACGCTGACGCTCTACAAAGTTTCCTTTTACTGAGTTTATTTGTTAGTCCCCAAACTTCTCATCTGGCCTTGAAATATCTTATGCCTTCTCTCATCATCAATTATCTCATTGAGAATATCCAATGTCATATTGGACATGTACTACAGTGACAGAAATAAAAAAGGTGCAAAAGACCTGGACAGACTCTGCGACACTGCAATCGCCTGACAAACTGATGGTCAGAAAAGGTTTCGCTGCGTGTGTGTCCGGCAGCCACGCCAGAACATGAAAGGAAGGAAGGCACAGACTCACACGAGGACAGCTGAACAGCACTCACTCACTCCTGCTCTGCAGGGTGCAGCCAGCAGCTCCCACCACCTTCTACCTATCAATAAGAGACACTAACAACAGGGCACATGGTGGCCTGTGCAAGATGTGGTGACCAAAAACGGTCATTGGCCAAAGGTCCCGGGAATGCTATGGTGCCAGGGCCCACAGCAAGCGCCTTTTTCTGCACTGAAAGAGAGACATGCCCAGGTCCTCTGACCACAGGGTTCCCACAGTCCCACTCTGAGAGGGAGCTCCTGATTCAAGTAAAATAGTTCCACAAGGATGCCACCAGGCAGCCATCAGCACAATGTCTTTTGTTTTCTTTTTTTAATTTAATTTTATATTGTAATCACCTTGCAAATTCAAGGAACACAGAAGAGACATCCAAGAGCTCTTTGCAAGAAATTAAGGAAGTACTGTGACCACCAGTTTGGGAGCTACTGTTCCTGAGCGTGGAGAAACAGAGGCAGACTGACAGGTAGGTAAGTCCCTTGAGACAGCCTTCAGTGACACCCCAGGAGGCCCAACAGGGCTGAAACACATGTTCTCTCCCCACCTACCTCCAGACCCAAGTACTTTGTAAACTTTATCTTTCCGAGACAGAGAAAATGGTTCTGTGACATTTTTCAAGTAAGAGAAACCCAGTAGGTCTGGATGCTTCTCCCACACTCTAACATGATCCTATCTTCCTCGGAGAGAGTAAACGCTGCAGCCGCACAGCAGCAGGCTGGCCAGTGCAGCCCTCAGGACCTCAGGACCCTTGCGGAGCACTCCAAGAGATACTGTCTGGACGCCAGAGGCTGATGACCAATGTGGAGAAATAATGAGGTTTTTACTAAGGTCTGACTTTTAAAGTGCCTTTGATTGTGTTAACTATGTTAGTCCTGTAAGGTGTGATCATTATTTTTTCTTCAAGTGGCACGAAAGACTTACCAAAAACTGAAACAAAGAACATCAAATATGTAAAAGTAACTCAAATGTTAACAAAAGTCAATCTTTAAAGCTTTATCAGAGTCCCCTGGCTGCCTAGTCCCAATTTTCACTATGTTTTATAATGGCCTGGAGATTTAGGTGGAAAAAAAGAAGTCGAAAGTTTTTTAAGAGGCGCATCGAACCCAAGAAAAACACAGAAGCAGCCATGAGTCCTAAGGTGGGCAATAGAAACCAGGTTACACATTGGCGTATGAAATCAAAGGCCTGAAGTAAAGATCGGCCATGTGCGCTGGCTGCGGGGAGGGGTAGCCCTTCTTAGTGTAGCCAAGAAATAAATACAGGCTGAAAACAGAGCGCTTGGAAGAACTCACGGTTCCAATACTACGGCTTAGTTCATTAAACTTGAAAATACAACAGCTCAGCTTTTTGAGTGGAGCATTTTTCTTTAAGGCACACACACACACACACACACAGTCACAAAACCTGAAAAACATCCTCTAATTGAAAAAAATAAACTATAAAGGACTAAGCTCTTAGAAGGGAGCTAATATTAACTTACAGATCACAACGCGAAGCAGACAAGCCCCAGCGGGCTCTGTCTCCTTAGCCCTGTGTTTGGTCCGGCAGATCCTGTGACTGTGAGCACTGCTCTTGGCAGCTGGGCTCTCCTGAGGTCTGCTCCCACTTTTGTGAGTGAGAATATAACCCGACCTTCACACTCGGAGTCACTTAACTCAGCAACAGCAATTAAGGAAGTTATGTGACGGTGGTGGTGGCAGACACGGCTCAGGGGTCCATGCTGATTCTAGGCCTAAGTGCTTCCCCAGGCAGCATTAGGAGAGCTGTATGAAGAGATTCACAAGCCAACCGGGTGGACAAGCAACAGCTAAGCAAACTGTGCAAAGGAGTCCAAAGCTAAAACTAACCTGACTTTCAGGGTTACAGACCTGGGAGGAGATGACAATGTCACATTGTTCCCACCCTGTCTCCCATCCAGACATAGTTTCTGCTGTCATTCAATTTACAACAAAGTATGAGGAAAAACTATGTGCGTGGAGGTGGGGTGGGAGTGGGGCTATCAAGAGTCTTCGTGTTGGGGTGGTTCGGAAAATAAAACTAGACAAATACGTTGGTTAATGAGAGACTGGTAGGGCTAAGAGGAGAAAACTCTAATGTTCACTGCAAATTTGCTGTAAGGGGCAGGAAGAATTCTGTTGAACACAGGATCTCGCACAGCCTGCAGCACCTGTAACCACTTGCAGTTTGTTGGTCTTGGAGGGAGAAGGTGATACTGGCTTTGTGTAAGTTCTCTAACTTCCCAAATCACTTCCTAGAGGCATCAAGAAGCAGTAACTGACAGCTACGGCTGAACATCAAGCAGACCATCAAGGCCCTGACTAGTCTGATGTGGTAACCAGCTAACTTGCCACAGGATCCTTTCTCACCAAACTAATTTGTATCTTCTGCCTCCATAAACATCCTCCATTCCAATGCCGTTGCCTATTTCAAGAAGAAAACAAAAACAAAAACCAACCCCCGACCCACTCTTCTGCCAGTGGGCTCTCCCTTAGCCTGCTGTATCCTGAAGGCCTACCTCTCTCCACATATCAGCTCTGCCTGACCCCACCACTCCCAAGTGCTGCCTCAGTGCATCTCCATCACCCCACAGGCTGCTCCTAACTCCTGGGCTCCAAGCCCACACTCTTCTCACTGAGGCCAGAGCTGCTCTGCATCAGGGCAGGAAGGCACCACTGGGGGAAGGCCTGCCATGGTGGACGGTGGACGTCGGCCACTGGCCACTGGCCACGTTGTCAACTCACACCTCTGCTCTTACCTGGCCTTTACTACCTCCACTCATGACAGCCTGACTCCGCTCAGCGTTCACCCTTCTTAACATGCCAGCCCTCCTAACTTCCATCACAGTAGCCTGCCTCCAAGACGGAGAATATAAAACGGCCAAACACACTCATGCTGACCGCTCTCACATCCAAGCGAAAAATTACTCTAGTTAGTTTTTTTTTTTTTTTTAATCACATTTTCTTTAGCCAGTATCAGGTTGTTTTTAGTCGGTCCTTTTCCAGTAGGGAACCGAGGATAGCTGCCGTGGCTTGTGCAGTCCCAGCTCTTCAGGAGGCTGTGCAGGAGGATCAGCTGAAGCTGGAGTTTGGGATCAGCCTGCAAGTGCAGCCAGATGCCATCTCAAAACGCTCAAAGGAACTCAGGGGAGATGCTGTCAATTGGGAGAACTCCACATGGCACCCGTTACATAAGAAACACAACTTACACCAACAGGGGAGATCTTATGCAGAAAATACTAAGAGAAAATTTCAATTTCTTAAAAGAACTGTTGCAGACTTTGTGTTTTTTATTCCCTTCTTTTCCCCTTGTAAGACCCCAGAGGACAGTGACAAATCTGAGCCAAGAAAGGCAGCATGGCTCTGTGGAAAGGAATGGCCGAGCAAAGACTCTCAGCTGCCCCTTCTCTCTGGCACTACTTCATCACCTAGTACTGACAAGGCTGGACCAGGTGACTTCTGAGGTCTCGCAATTGTATGGCATCTACAAAATCACAGAGAAGTGAGAATCAGAGAAAAATAATACCAGTTTATAGCCAAATTCATTTCTAAGTGGCTGAAATGTTTTTAACTTTTTAAACATTTCATGGGTATCAGTGTCTGTCTGCATGTATGTATGTGCAGCACGTATGTGTAAGTGCCCTCAGAGGACGGAACAGAGTGTCAGAACCCTTAAACTGCAGCCATAGGCAGCTCTGAGCTGTCGTGTGGGTGCTGGGAACCAAACCCTGTCCTGAGCAAGACCAAGTGCTCCTGACCACTGCGCTATCTCTTCAGCACCATTTGCTGCCAGTTTTAAAGGTGAGAGAAATGATAATTCCTCTGGGGCTCTAATTTTGGTAAAGACATGTTAAAAGGACTACTTTTCACCATAATATTATGCTATGCTATGCTATGCTACAGTCTCTTTCTGGTAATATTAAAGTGTCACTGAGAATATTTATCATACACAGTTGTTTTGCAATACTTAAGATATTATTCACGCTGTCAAGGAGTCCAGTTTTCATTGAAACTGCAATTAGAAAGTATCTGCTGTGTTAATTATAACTTATTCTAAGAGTTATTTTTCTAGCAGAAAAAAAAAAAAAAAAAGACATTAGAGTAAAGCGGTTTGGGTTCTGCTTCCAACCAAGACCGGATTTCACTTTCACTAGGAAACTCTGATTGTTTCCTGAATCTGGATGAAGACAGGAAGTGCCTGCTCTGCCACCCTGAAAGCCGACTGTCATCTCCAAGGAGGAGAGGAAGGAAGCCCTTTATCACACCTCTGCCAGGGAGGTGGTTTCCAGGCCTCAGGAAAGGAAACAGGAGACTCAAGCAGAGCCCAAGGGTTCCCTGAGTTAGACAGAACAGTCTGGAGGCCAAAGAGGAAGGAGGCACCGAGAACCACACAACACAGGCCTGGAAGTCTCCAGAGCCTCCCCTCTAGTCTTTGGCCAATCACTCCTGGTGTGTACATGAGAGGAGGAAATCTGAGTGTCCAGAAGGATCTACTGGAACTACTAATCAGAAACTGAGCTGACAGGGAACTGAAGGTGAAGTGTGTGCATCCACACGAAGCCTGGGAAGAGTTCACACTAGGCACTGAGAAGGCACTGCCCTAATACTCCTAAGTCACTGCTAGGATAAAGGCGGCTCTGGACCACCCTTCAAAGCACACAACTAGTTCCAAGTAGGAGAGGAAAACAAAGAAAGGTAAACCCCAGCAACCAACAATATAGAACTCATGTCACGCTCCAAAGCAAGTACTAGGGGCAGTAAGGAGACTCCACAGCAAGAATCACAATCCAGAGGAACTTGCCCAACACAACACTCAGAAATGAAGACACTGGAAGCAACGGATAAGGTTATCAAGCATTTCCAATAAGTATGCTCTAGATATTTAAGGAAGTACAAGCACAGGACAGTTTGAACTAGGGAAGAGGAAAATGGAAGACATTAAGAAAAGGAAAGAAAGGAAAAAGAAACAATGGAACTTCTGAAATGAAAAATGGTCTCTGCAATGAAAGATGTTAATAGGAGACTAGGCAAATGTAAAGAATAGATTAATAACAGAAGGCACAGCAACAAACTTTAAAATGCGCGGAATGTGCAATCAGTGGCCTGTGGGATGCTATCAAGAAATATAACAAGCATTTTGTAGTTGAAGAAAGAGACAGAACATTAAAAAAAAAAAAAAACATTTAAAGGGTGGCACCTAAAAGATTTCCCAGTTTAAAGCTATGAACCCTCAGATTCAAAAAGCCCAACAAATCCCAATCAGAACAACAACCAGGAGAATCATGTCAGGAGCACGGGAATGACATCAGATGCTACAGGGCTGTAGGCACAGATGGAGAGACATCCCTGGGAGGGCAGGGTCAGCCTCCAAGTCTTTACCCAGAGTAGCATCTCACAAAATTAAAGGCAAAGCCAAAATCTTAGTGAAATCATCACCACCACCACCACCATCATCATCATCATCATCTCTATCCTGCAAGGACTGTTAAGAAAGTTCTGTTTGGCAAAAGGAAAATGGCATCAGACATCATCATCATCATCATCATCATCATCATCATCATCATCATCATCATCATCATCATCATCTCTATCCTGCAAGGACTGTTAAGAAAGTTCTGTTTGGCAAAAGGAAAATGGCATCAGACATTCTGGTCTGCGTAAGAGGAAAGAAGCACTTGGGAACAGCATCAACCTGGGTACCTGCAACAGACACATTTCCCTGTGTAACACAAAACGACAGCGTAAGACTTACAGCACGAGCGAAACACACAAAGTATGGCCAGTAAAAAGAGTGTACATCATTGTCAAGGCTCTCACACATTTACATATGTACAACCATGAAGAGACTGTAAACCTTCAAAGCACTAAGGCAAGGCCTGGGGCAAGCAGCTGAAACAGTACAACAAAGATATGGGTAATAATGCATGGGAGAAATAAGACTCACAAGAAAGAGAAAATCCCAATCTAGTACTAAAGAAGGAATGAAAAAAGGACAAGGCATAACGACGACGAACAGGTCAGACGAGCAGGAAGTAGCAAGGCAGGAAGGTAACTTTTGTAACATTCTCATCAGACGCAACTTCAGCATCTTTTAAGACAGGTACTGTCAGCTGGGTGGTGGTGGTGCACACCTTTAAACAAGAGCTTGGGAGGCAGAGGCAGGCAGATTTCTGAGTTCAAGGCCAGTCAGGTCTTCAAAGGGAGTTCCAGGACAGCCAAGACTAGGCAGAAAAACCCTGTCTCCAAAAACCAAAACCAAACAAACAAACAAAAAAAGTAACTGTCTGCCCCCATGCACGCTATCTTTCAGAAACCTACTCTAAATATGAAGAAGCCTGTGGGATCAAAGAAGGAAAAGGAACTGAGGGCCATGTCGATTTTAATCAAAGGTATGCTGGGTGGACTGCATTTCTGATCAAGTAAGTTCGGAATAAGGAATGGACACACTTCATAATGCCAAGTGGTCAGTGCATCCGGGACATATGTCTAAACCTAACATCAGGGCTTCAAATTATATGGGAGAGAGAGAAAGAGAAAAAAAAAAGACAGGGTGACAGTAAGTCAGAATTCAACATCCCTCACTTGACGGAACAAACAGACAACAGTAAGGACGTGAACACCATCAACCAGCTTGACCCAAGTAACAGTCACCAGACAACAGTGATATATGTGGCAAGTGCTATCGCAGCAGGCCATATATTGAATAGACTAAAACTATACTTCTTTGACCAATAGAATTAAACTAAGCATCCATAATACAAAGATTACCTGGGAAGCCCCAAATACTTGCAAAACAATCAATATATTTCTAAATAATCAATGCATCAAAAAGAAATCACAAGGCAGAGTGGTATGCATATCTACAGTCCTATCTACAGTTCCAGCGAGTTGCTGGGTGATGCAGGAAGAACCCATCAAAACACAACCTAGAAATACTCTAAATGAATGCAAAAGAAAAGGCAACTTCCCAAGGCTTATGGATGCAGCTAGTCAAAATAAAGGTTTATTAACAAGTTCACTTTAGTGTATATTCAGGCTGAACTGAATGGTTTTGGTAATAAATGATAAAATAATACTGGCTGTTATTCATTATTATATAAAAATGAGTAATTCACCAATATATGTTGAGATGCTCCTTAAAAGCAAAAAACTCTACTGATCACAGAAAATTCAGTCCTCAATCTACCAGGAGTGTGAAGAACCTGTACCCAATCTCCAATGTCACACGGAGCAGCTACTGGGGCTGTGCAAGTGACTGTGGCTTAAGTCCTCCTGAACAGGCAGACCCAAGAGGCTACAAAGTGGCTGGCCCCATAGCTGGAGACGGACAGAAACGTGGGAATGCTAACAGGGCTCCAGGCAACAGCCCAGCATGAGCATGAGCAGAAAGCAGAAAGGCTGACGGGATAGGCACCAGGCTTAGCAAGCTACAGCGACTGCAGTTCCCACAGTACGGGCATCACAAGGTGAGCAGTGGGGTCGGAGGAAGCCACAGAATCAAATCCTCTGTTTCAGTTTGCTATCTACCGTCTATTAAGACAAGACAGAAATCAATTTCTCCACTTCCTTCTGGGCCACTTTCCTCCTATATGGCTGTCATGAGGGCAACTGCAGAGTCCACATCAGGACCAACATCAATGTGGTGAGATGTACTGAAGGCTTCAGAAGACTGACGACTCCCCAGTGACGTAGATGCTGGCTGAGTGTGGAAATTAGGGTAGCCTCAGAGGCAGGTTAGAGTAGCCAGGGCCTCAACTGACAAGCTTGCAGTGGAGTGGAGGCAGCAAGAAAGAGAAGACCCGACAAGCTCCTGCAAGGTGGGCCACAGTGACTGACCCAGAATGGACAAAGCCAGGATGGAGCAGATGGGACCTGAGTCTAAAGCACATAAGGCAGCTAAGAGAATTCTGACCCCTAAACAAGAAGCTAGAAAGAGTTTATTTGGATGCAGAAAATCCTGGTATTCCTGAAGCAACTTCTATATGTACTATAAAAATGGAGGGAGAAAATTATGTAGTGAACTATTTAACTAGAAACTAGTACCTATCCTAGAAGTGCCTGACCTCTACCTCCTACATATTAATCACATAATGCTGTTCCATCTACCATTCCGTACCCATCTCATCCCATCATTTCTAGCATCAGTTAATTCCATGCACATCGTGACGCCACTAGATTTCGCCACTATCAGAATGACACGAATTCAGGCTCCACCGAGCACTACTACTGGCAGGCACAGTACCATTGAAGATGTGTTATAATTCATCACGGAATACAGTTTTGGTGTTAAACTAGTAGAGCCAAAGAGTGAAGAATAAAAAAGATCAGCACAGAGAAAGGGAAAAATCATTCCTCACTCTACTTAAAAGAAAAAAAAAATGCAGCCAACCAAAGTCTAGTCATGTGAACCTAACAAACACACACACACACACACACACACACACACACACACACACACACACACACACAGAATACCAATCTGGAATAAAGTATAATCACAAGGGCTATGGCCAGGACTCCATGAACAAACCAACAGCTAGTCCTTTGGAATTCACTACCTAAGGTGACCAGGTTTTGATTTCACTTCCAGGAACCTCTGTCACAAACCTGGACTTGAATCACTAAAGCAACACACAGGAAAATTAGCCTTGGTTTGAATTCACATTCTTTCCAAACACAGTAACAGCTTTCCAAGTGAAACTGGATTAGGTATGATTAGTATTCCAGTCCCTCGAGGCGGCAAAGGTCTGCTGTGTGAGAATGGACAGCCTTCCCAAGTCTATCTGACGGTTCTAAGTATGAGCTCTTGTGCAACTTGCCACAGGAGCTGGTAAATGGCAGCCAATGAAGCTTTTAGCTAACACACGTTTGCCCAGAATCAGTTTTTCAAAGCATTAGAAACAGCTCATGCCCTGGGAATAATGTTTCAAGGTCTTTGCTGCAGTGTGAAAATCAAATCTCTGACGGCAATAAAAGAGGGGAGGGGAGAGGGGGCATCTGGACAGGTTCCAGAGAACTCACCCGTGCAAAGTCAAACGCGTATCTGTAAATGAGCTTAAAGTTTGTTGTATCGTTTAATAATGATCTTAAGTAATCCAAAGTAGTTCTGAGTTTTTCTGTTGTATCACATCTAGGAAACAGAATAAAGGCAAATTATAACCTGAGTGGCTTTGTTTTATTTTATTTTTTTAATTGGAGTAATATAAAATCAAAAGAATAAAAAAACCTGGAACAGGATTGTGTCCATAATGACCAGTTGCTTTCTGCACTTTTTTAATAAAGGCTAAAGGTATAGGAAGTGGATACACAGCAACCAAGCACACATTTACACATACCCCTGCACACCTAACACTCCTCAAGTGCCTTGTGCTGTGCTGCCTGAAAGCCCATGACACTTCCCAGCAACCCTTGCGCCACCTCAGTGTCCTGTGCTTACTTTCTCAGCTAGTACACAACCTGAAGTCTCCAACTGCTCAGCAAAGTGCCTTTGTAGCTTCTTAAGAGACCACTCCAGCTGGCTTTGTAGCATGTCACTCTGTCGGCTAATTTCCCTGTGTTTACGCATGTTGCTGATGGGAACATGGCACTGTGGTCTCGCATCCTTCCAGGGCACTCAAATTCATTTGTGTGGCTGGGTGGGAAGGTCACCACTAGATTCTCCGTTTATTATTTGTGTGTTCATGTGTGAGTGTGCAGAGGCCAGAGGTCAGCTTTAGGTGTCCCTCCTCAGGAGCTCTCCACACTGTTTTTTGAGACAGGATCTCTCATTGGCCAGAAATCTACTTAGTAAGCCAGAATGGCTAGCCCGTGAGCCCGGGGACCCACCTGTCTTCATCCCTCCTGTTCTGGGATTTCCAAGTGCATGCCACTCCACTTGGCTTTCTACAAGGAGTCTGAGGACCAAATGCAGACCCTGACGTTTGTGCAGTACTTTATCACCTGAGCCTTCTCAAGTATTCAAGTACAAGCCATTTCAAGTACTTTTCTAGCTATGATACGCTAAGTAGCCTGTGGAATGATACTCAAGACTGTGACTACCCAGTTCATCAATTTTTCGACTTGCAGTTTTCCTGATGCCCATCATCCCCATATAGTCGGTAAGTAGACTTCCAGGTCAGACATACTAGTATAGTGACACCGATCTTAACTGTGACACGGTGGCAATCAGGTACCTCAGCGGAAGCCCCCCAAGCCTTCTGCTAGTGCTCTCCTACGGCTCCTAACGAAGTCACCTGTGTGAGGGTCCTAGCCACTCCAAGTGCCACCCCTGTGGCCGCCATGCCCTGCTCAGCATCTGTCACTGCACATGCCTCTCCTAATGCAACACAGGCAGCAGCGCTGAGCAGATGCTGAACACTCCCTCTACACACACAAGATTTACACCCCTGCTAGGTCACACCTGAGGGTGCAGCACGACAGTTCCCGTCACCCGCCTGTGAGCAGCTCTGGGCAATGCTGCTCTCATCCTGCGGACTTCTTAATTCAGCACGCTCCATCTGCTGCTGCCTCTATTCTTTGCAATGCACGCACTGTCCCAGTCTGGGCAGTGGGCCCTTGAACCTGGCTGCGTCCTTCTGACATATCCCCACCAATCTCTGAGCATTCACTTGCTCTCTGGCACAGAATGTTCCCGCTCACATTTTGTTCATTATCTGCTCCAGCCATTTCTCCAGGAAGCCCTGATGATGACAACCTATTTTACCAGCAAGTGGTAGTGTTTACTTTTGATAAGGAAGCACGCTAATTAGTTTTTTTTTTATATATAAATTAACTTTCTGTTTGCAACATGTAAACCTTAAAAATGAGAACCAGGCCAGCAAGATGGCTCGGCAGGGGAAAAGCACTTGTTGCTCAAGTCTGGCGACCGGAGTTCTATCCCTGGAACTTACTGAGAAGCTGGCACTGGAAGAGGGGTTGACCCCATACCCACTCCATCTTGCGTTGCCCCTACCCAAACACACTCATGTCAAGACCCCTTGTCAGGGGATGGGCTGCCTATTCCCAACTGTGACAGGGATTAAGAACAGAACAGTTCAAGTGTAAAAACAGAGTGCTCTCAAAAACTGCCGAAGGCAAAGCATCCCCAACAGAGGTTACCACTGTTTACCCTATGATACAAAAGTGCCTAAAGTTAGGTGAGAGCAGGGGGAGAGAGGGAGAGAAACTGAAGTTCAGCCAGGGACACTCAAGGGGGAGGGGGACCTAAGCTGACGGCCTCAATTCCTCCAGTCTGTTCCCAGCAGATATGCGAGCAACAGATCTGATAATGTCTCTACTTGTTCTCTCACTCAGAAGCCCACTGGAGGGGATTCTTCTGCCTGAACCAGTCAATCAGGAACTCTAGCTGATGTCTTAATGGGGCTTCTATTTGTGCTGGATGTTTGTAGGTCCCAGATTTAATGACATTACTTTCCTACTGTTTTTTTCATCTTTTACTTGGAAGTCTCACCCAAGGAGACTTGGCTCTGCCTGGGACTCTAACAGGAATTCCAGCTGGCTGCTTTAGGGGTTTGCCCAGTCAACTCCACCGGATGGTTTGAGCACCCAATTTGATGATGCTTGTTAGCTATCTATATTTATTCTTTTACTTTCATTTGCTATGATATTTTTAATAAACCCACTCGTTCAAACCCAAAAGAATGGCTGTCACAGCTCATTCTCTTGACCATCCAGAACAGATTTGTGTGCCTATACAAACACACACACACACCAACAACTCCATTTCTCCAGCAACATTAAAGCTGTTTGATACTGAGTGTGGCTCCCTGTGCTTCTCTGCAGAGCTTTTATTTATTTGCTAGAATAGACAAACTAGTGGTTACTTTATAAACCAAAATATAGTTCGAAATACAGCACACTACTTTGTTTTTAGCAAAATCTGCAAAAGCTCCTTTTTGGTTGCCAAGTCTAAGTATGCCCTTGTGCTCTCTCTATTAAAACAACAGACTGTCTAGAATCCTAAAGCTAGGGTATTTATTTTTTGAGAACAGAACAATCTAGAATGCCCTATATTTCTTCCTGATGTTGAAAAGTAAAAGATGAAAAATAATTATTTTAGAAGTAAGAAAAAGCTTCTTCAAGGGACTAACATGAAAGCTGAGAAATACTCAAGAACAAGACAGTGTTTTTGGAGAAGTAGGAAGGGTCTCCAGATGTCAAGCATGTGCAAAGGACCAGTGGTAAACAGAACAAGGCATGTCCTGAAGCTAAAAAAAACCAAAACAAAACCATTGTGGCTGGAGAAGACAAGCAGAAGGAAAACTGGACGTGGAGAAGATGAGGAGGAGGTAGGACCAGACCATACAAGTCCCCCCTGGTCCACTGTGAGAGGTTTTAAACTGAACCCTACAGAGACAACCTCCCACCTCAGGAAAGATCAGGCTTGCAACAGCTCTTGGAATCTCTGAAAAGAGCGTGGGGAAGGATGAGAGGGGATGCCGAATAGAACTATAGACCTAGTGTCAGAATCCAGTGAATGGCAAAGACTAGAAACGTGGGGGTCGGAATGGCTGGGATGCAGTGGCAGCTGGTTTAGTTGGCACTGAGTGAACTGCTGCAGAACCAAGAGCCTATTAGCTAAAGAAAAACTAGTAACTTTATTAGTAATGGGGGAGGCTTACAGAGGAGAAAGCCATCTCATACAAAACTGTATAAGGCCACGTTCCTACTGTTTACTGAAAGGAAATCCAAGAGCCAGATTTAGACTGGCTGTGTAGTTTAGTCCAGAGGAAAGGTGTGTTTTGTTTTGTTTTGTTTTCAGATTCAGGTGCAGCAACCAGAACAGTGAGAGTTGCTGAAAAAATAACAAACAAACTAGGTAGCCCTGGGTGCTGGGGCAGAGCAGCATGTAAAACAAGAACACAAGATCTGTGCTAGGCCTGGGAGTGACTTCAACCTTAAAGAAAGATGCCCATTTGAAAAGCACCTGGAACTTAGGTCCAGTTGTGAGAAATGAACAAATCTCATATTTTATATGAGATCAAATATCAAAAGCACACACAAAATTCTACCTTGTGTATCCAACAGGGTACATTTGGTCACATGGGGCTCTGAGTTGCCCTGCCTGGAACAGTAGGCTGCCATCTAGTGGCCACTCAAAAAGGGCCCTCTCAGAGGGATAGGGTTATATCCATATATTACTAAGGGACAGCGGAGAAACAGGTTTGTCATGTTCAAGCCAGAGGGCTTTATGGAAAGTGGCCACAGTTTCACCACAAGTGTATTACAGAGGCTAAAAGTCAAAAACTCAGTGCATGAAACACACTTCCAAGTACAGATTGTTTTCCCCACAGCCCCTTAAAACCTGAATCTTCTATTTAGTCCAAAACTATTTTTCTAGCCCATCAGAGTTTTACACAAAAACTGGCTACCATTCTACCCCTCCCCAAATGCAAGGTGCTTCTAGTTCTAACACAGCCCCACTGTGGGGCTTGAGAACCTCCTCAAGAGCCAGTCTTCTTACCAAAGTTACTGCTGCAGTCTCTACCGTGTCTCCGTTCCCTTCCCACTCACACACACCACCAACTGTATGCTGAAATCTTACCCCCCAAGGCAATGGTGCTAAAGGTGGGGCCTCCTGCCCAGTGGATCACACCCAGGCACACAGAGAAGAATTTATTAGATTCAGGGATTATTTAGTAACCAAAAATTAATAGTAAAAAGGGAGGGTGAGAGGGAGATGGGTAAGGGGCACCATGGGAGGATGGAAAGTGCAGTGAATGGATATGATCAAAACATACTATATAAATGTTTCATAACATTTTCAACAAGTAAATAAAATTTTACTATTTTTTACATTTTTTTTGGAGGTGACTGAGTCATGAAGGTGAAATCTGTCTGTACATCACCCACACAGCCCCAAGATGGCAATGGGTCACAAAAAGACAGCCAGACATAAGTTCTAAGTTCTCACATACAGGCCCGTCTCCAAGAAATCCCTCCACTGTGCACACCCCCCTCAAAGTCCACATGTTCTCTCTTTGCTCTACTCCTAGCCAATCAGAAACAGCCACCTCAACCCTTCTCCAACCGCACCTCCCCCTTTTCCCTTCCAGCCTAGGAGCCTTTACAACTTGCCATTTGCCTTAGGGCCACATCTGTCTCAACCCAGAAGCAGTCCTTTGGCCCTCTTGGGCAAATATCCCCTGTCCCTGTCCCTTTCTCCTTTGTGCTAAGAATCTGGTGTCTGAGCACAGTGTTGGTGGCACATGCCTTCAATCCCAGCACTCGGGAGGCAAAGGCAGGATCTCTGTGAGTTCGAGGCCAGCCTGGTCTACAGAGTGAGTTCCAGGACAGCCAGAGTTACAACAGAGAAACCCTGTGGGGGTGGGGGGGAGACAAACAAACAAAAAGAATCTGGTGTCTTGGTATGTTCTGTGCTGACTCTGAGGTCCTTTCAAAACCTTTGTGAATAGGATTAATATCCCTAAAAAGGCAGCCTAAAGAAGCTTGTTTGTCCTAAGAGGCCACAGCCATAAGGCACCCCCCTGACAAGTCAAATCCAAACTGTTGCTAAATACCAAAGCTGCTGGAGCCCTGGCTTGCCTCCAGTTCTTTAAGAAATAAACTTCTGTTGTTTATAAGCAACTCTTGTCTATGGTACAACACTATAGTGATTTAAATGAAGTAAAATGTGTATCATTGTGTATAAGTACAGCTTTTTATCATATAAACATGAGATTTAATAAAATGAAATGGCCAAAACCAGGGGGAAGAAATTTAAAACAGAAGACAAACCAGATAACTAGAGGCAGGCCACTTTACATTCTAGTACATACAAATAAGTTCCCTCTGCATTTTTCAGTGGATTTGGTAGATTTTATCTTACAAATATAGGATTTAGTTGATTCAACCTGCAGAGTGACTGTATTACTTCTCAACCCTTTAAGTAGTTTTCTAAGTCTTGCGCCTTAATGGACTTTGTCTCGGTAACAGTTACCTTCATTGTCAACCTGGAATCACCAGGAAACAAACGTTTCGGTACCTGAGAAGGTATTTCCAGAGAGGACTGACTCAGGGGCGGGCATCTGCCCTGAATGTGGGCAGTAACGCCTCATGGGCTGGCGTCCTGAACTGAACCACTGAACCGAGAGGACAAAGTGCCCAACAGCGTGGTTCATATGCCTCTGGACCTGATTTACTGGAGGAATGTAGAAGAGTTTAAAGTTCCAGGTTAGCAAAGTCCTAGAATGTCAAAAGCAGAGCTTAATGGGCAATCTTGGACAATGTGTGGAAGACTAGGATGCCAGTGGAACAGAACATAGGAAAGACTACTCACCAGCTCTTGAGGGAACAGGGAAGCTTTGGGAACTGGACTAGAGACCGTCCACCTTATATTTGCAGAGGAACTGCCAACCGTCTATTCATGCCTAAGAATCTGTGTGAGGTTGAATTCAAAAGTAATGGCCTATTTTGTCTAAGAGGAAATTTCAAGACAGTGTCATGTTCAAGCTGTGGAATGGTTCTTATTTGCTGCATTTACCTTCACTTACAGTCAAAAGAGCAGGAAGGAAGGCGTGTGAATACGGCTAGCGCTGAAGACAGAAATGTGCCAGTTTGGCAAGGAAGGGGCTTGAACTTCATTAACGTTGAGGTTAAGATGAGAACCAAGTACATGCAGATCAACTAGCTAAAACTGTTAAAGGAGACTAACAATTGAGTAAAAACCCCAGACTTGGGATCATACTGATCACACTTCAATACAAAGCGATGCAAATGCATTTGAAAACTCTTACTTGAAGAGAGTGACTGATCAAACATAGCCTCCCAAGGCACCTTGGAGAGGGCCACCTAGGAACACTTAGGCAAGTACTAGCCCAGGTTCGGCTTGGAGGGCACACAGCCACATGTTCCACAGGTAACAGCTGGAGCAGCAGGGCCACTCTAGCCAAGCGGGGTACAGAGGAAGCCACTGTGAGCCCTTCAGACTCCAGACATGGAGCTTCAGGGTTCTGTGTTCACACAGGGTTTCTGGTCTTACTGAAGCCAATCTTTCCTGCTTTCCTACCATCCCCCGCTTTTGGAACAGGAATGCTTACTCTGTGCCACAGTATATCAGAAGTATATTTCTTATTTTCTTAATTTTACAGGGCCCACAATTAACTGATTACCCGGAGTCTCAAAAGACGAATTTGGACTTTCAAACAGTGCTGGAGCTAAGAATATGAAGACTTCAGAAGTTGGTCTAAATGCACTTGGCATACGGAGGTGGCCATGAGCCTATGGAGGAGCCAGAGGAGGGATGTTACAGTCTGAATGCAAAGTGTCCACCACAGGCTTCTGTTTGAAAACTTCATCTCTAGCTAGTGGCATGATTCTGAGAGGTCGTGGAACACATGGAATGTGAGGCCTTGCTGGAGGAGGCAGATCCTGCGTGTCTGCTGTCGGGAGTCACCCACTACTATGCCTTGCCTATGACGAACATGTACTCATACTGTGTCCCAGCACAAACCTCTCCTCTCTTTGAGCTGCTTCTTGCACTAGTTAGTTTTCTGTCATTTTGATAAACATGATGATCAAGGCAATTTAGAGAAGGAACGGTTAATTTTGGCTTGCAATCCCAGATGGCTAAGAGCCTATTATGGAGGGAAGGCACTCATCAAGCAACAGACATGGCGACAGGAGTAGAAACTAAGAGATCACATAGCCACAAGCAAGAAGCAAAGAGGGTGAACTAGAAGTAAGGCGAGGGTATCGAATCTCAAAGCACACTGCTCAGGTGACTGACATACTTCCTCCTTCCTAAATGTCCCCAAACAGTGCCACCAACTTGGGGACCAAGTGTTCAAATACCCAGGCTCTGGACACATTCTCGTTCAAACTGCCACGTCTCTCGTCTGGCCTCTGATCACAGCGAAGAGACAGAACCTTGTCCGCAGGTTTTCATTCCCCAGGATAGGGGACTTGGCATATCAGTGCCATTCTAACGTTTGCTGATCTAGGAGGCTGAAAGAAGGGTCTTAAAGACTTGAGACTGTACAACATTTGCATTACAAAGAAATGTAATTCTGTCCTGAATGCTTAGTTCTGTCATAGATAAGGAAACCAGTCTCCAAATTTTATACCACAAAAAAAGATAGCAGATTCTTCAGCCTTTACAGTGGGCTGTGCATATCACTGAACCCTGAATTTTTAGAACTAGGTCAAAGCCAACTCTGAGAACCCAACTGTCACCAGCTCCACCACATCACAGAACACAATTCACAACTGAGAGCCTCATGGAGTCCTTAGAATGGGGACACAGGCCTCGCAGAAAGTGTGGTACTCAAACCACAGATAAGGCCTGGCATAAATAAGAAATCTCCCAAAGATAAATGTCTGAGAGAACCTAAGGCTATATTTTAAAAAAACGTGGTGAGGGAAACATTCTCTATCAGGACAGACATCATTACACAGGGACTTCAGAGGCCACCACCCCAAAACTGTAGTGCGTACAGAGAAGGGATGCATGTGTGTAGAAGGATGGTGACTCCAGCCAGCAGCCCTCCAGCACAGATGCTTCTACAGAGGGAGAATGAGTTAAGAATTGGAAGTCTCAGTTTTTCTTCCCAGCTCTACTTTCACAAGTCACATGTAGTTCCCCATAGGCCCTAAGTTTCCTCATTTGTGCAGTCTTCAAAACTAAAGCCTGACCTGTCTTTTTTTCACACTGTGAGATTCAAACAGGAAAACAGCGAAGAGAGGGCATAAGTTATCAAGGCACAACAAGCACAGTGCAGGTTGGTATCAACAGAGGGATGGTGATATGAAAAGCTAACAAATCCACATGAAACCATTCCAATTACCACTTTAATCCAATAAAATTAAACTCTTTTAATCCTAGTTAAGGTGAAAAGAAAAATATGAAACAGTCCTGGTTCTTAGACAAAAGCAAACTAGTGCTACATCTTGAACACCATCTGAATTACTGTTCCCCTCTCCAACTTTCTCCTTCCTATATAGCAGAATTAGCCTTTTTGAAACTCTAAGCAAGCATGCACATAAACACACACACACACATACACACACAAGGTAAATACATAAAGCTACTGACTTTTTTTCTTAACTGGACTAAGGGATCCAACATGGTAATAAAACTGACTGGATGAACTGGGCAGTGAGGGCCCAGGCCTTTAATCCCAGTACTCAGGAGGCAGAAGCAGACAGATCTCTGTGAGTTCAAGGCTAGCCTGGTCTACAGAGGGAGTTCCAGGACAGCTAGAGTTACAACAGAGAAACCATGTCTTAAAAAAAACAAAAATAAAAACAACAACAAAAAAATGACTGGATGAATTGAAAATGCAAAATACACACTAAATTTTGAAGATATTCTAAAGAGAAAATAAATAGCTCAATATTTTAAAAGCATGATTATATGTTGGAATAATAACATTTTGGGTTATCTGTGGTTAAATAAAATGTATTGAAACCTTTTTTTTTTTTTAATGTGGCTACTAAAAGTTTTACATTATATTGTGGTTCACATACATTGGGCAAAGGAAACCTATTTCCTCTTAGAGCTATTCCAGAAAAATACTAATGCTGTTTTTTGCCACACATTTTCAAACACTTCAGTTATTAAAATGCATCCACTATCGTCCTCAGGATGGGTTGTGGTCTTTCCACCTCTGGTCAAAGGCAGGATTGGTGCAAGACCTCCTTTCTCATACTCTACCATGTCTTGAGTTCCCAGGGAGGAGGTGACCTCAAGAGGTGAACAGGAAAGCACCCCCCCCCTTTATTATATGAATCTTCTAAACCCCTCTACTAACCCCTGTGACCCTTACAGCCCCAGGACTTACTGTAGAGAAGTCATTCCTTTCAGCCATTCCTGTAGAGTAAAATAGCCCATGTTTTGTGCATCCAATTTCCAAGCGAGGACAAGCATAACTACCTGTAAAATACAGAGATACAATGGCAAATCAGACCTCAGCAATTAACCACCTCAACATCCTTCAAGAGCTTCTGCTCACAGTGGACAGCACTGAGGTATGAAGGGAGACTTCAAAACTGAGTGAGTCTGGGTTAGACTAACACCTAAAAAAGTCAGATAATATAATTAAAAACTAGTGATAAAATTATTTTTATTTTAAAACACTAAAAAAAATCAGTAGGGTGTTTAGGTTTAAAGAGGGCAAAACATGATTGTTAAATAAGGGTTTTAAAAAATGTGATTTACAGATTAGTGGGCTACTAAGAAAACTTTAAGCCCAAAGGGCACTATATGTTCTTCAGGTTACCCACCGTAGATATTCTCAGCTTAGGTGTCCTGCAATTCTGACATGTTAACCTCAATTCACTAAGGCGAACCAATCCACATTCTTAAGTAAACTACGCATATTATCAATAGAGGTCTCCATTTAGCTCTCCACTACAAAGATTAAAAGTAAACATAAGCTGAACATGGCACCAATGGGCATTCTAATATGGACAGGGGAAGCCAAGCAGGAGGCCTCAACTCTACACAAAGAACTTCAAGCAACTAAGGAACATCAATCAGTAAGGACCACTGAGAGTGGGAGAAATCGTTTCACATGCAAGCGCGCGCGCACGCACACACACACAAATGTGACAACAATTAATGGGGGGGCGGGAGAAAGGACATGGATTTGAAAGAGCAAGGAGGGAAATATGAAAGGGTTTGGAGGAAGGAGAAGGGGGGAAATGATGTAATAATTTTTTAAAGTTCTGAATAAAACCTGTTTAATAAACAGGTGAGGATAAGGGAACAAGAACTCTCAAACATGAGCATGCACATGAACAAACACAGACACATAGGTAGAGCTAAGCAGCCATAGTGCACACTCACATTGGAAAACAACCTGGCAGAAGACTATTCTTGGATTAAACCAGTAAAAGAGCTCAGTATTTTTAAGGAACACCCCTCACTCCCAATTAGTAAATGAAGGGAGACTTGAATTTTATGGAACTGATAAAATTTCCCATGACTTACCAGGAGGTAGAGAGTTAAAATACCTTTAAAGTGCTTGCCAGTGCAGACAGAAGACTTTACAAACATTGATCTCAACACTTGCTTTGCGTGGGCTGCATCCTAATGACGGTCGGCATAGCAGGGTTTATTAAATAACACTTTTTCTTTCTCGGAGATATAAAACACCACCACTTCTACTGTGCTGTCTCAGGACTGAAGCACAGTAACACACACTTGGAAACAACCCAATTCTGAATTTAGTCTTTTAGTCTTCAACATAATTTTACATATCAAGACTATCTCCCTACAAAAACAGAGTTCTAAAGGTTCCTAACTGCCAACAAGGGATGCCAGTAATAGCTGCCTTTTCTCAAGAACTGTTATGGGTAAGGAACTTTGAGTACTGTACTGCTCCTTCATTTTCCAGTCAGAATCAATACCAGGGCATCCCACGTGGAGACAGGCTTTCCAGCTCTGAGGGTAAGGGTGGTTAACCGTTCAGCCCACCATTCAAATCCCTGCAGCCTAACCCTGGTCTCCCACTCTCATGTGACCTGGGTCGCCACTCTTCCATCTCTCCTCATAGCCCAGTTCTCTGATCCCCTGCCAGGCCCAACTCCCTTCCATCCCTCAGCTAACACCTCTAGGAAATTGCCTCCTCAAAGCCGGCTCTGCACACTAAACTTTTACACCAAGGTGGATAATTTATCAAAATATCAGAACTAGAACACCTTAAGATAGTTTTAAAAAATTTCAAGACAAGTCTACATAATAAAACACATTCCAAAGGTGCTTTACAAAATGTAAGTCTTTTCTTGGTGAGTCTGTGGGAGGGAGTAGCCAGGAAGATCCAGAAAAGGCAAAGGTGAGAAATGAAATAAAGATCAAAAGGTAAAATCTCAACATACACCATGGGCACCAGGTGTCTTGAGAAGCCTAACAAAGGGGATGGTCCCTTGAGATCTCTTCCAGACCATAAACTCCTTTAGGATCTGCCATGTTTGTTCTATTGGCAGCTAGCGTAAAACTAAACTGCATCATTTATGAGCCAGGGCATGTGTGTGAATGTAATTTTTCATTTTGGTGTAACATATGAGAACAAGAAAGAATATTTAGCACTATCATGATGCAAAGAACCAGGCAAAAATAATTAAGCATATAAAATAACTCCAAATTCTAGGGGAAATATTTAGTGCTTTTACACTAAAAACCAGTCACTTTCTGAGCTAAGTTCAATTAGAAGTGAAAGACCTGTGGGAAATGTATGGTAATTACTACCTACTCAGACCTTTATGAGTAATTATTCACAATCTGGAACTCTTTATTTAGTTGGAATAGCTACTGAGGGGGATAAAGGTACACAGCACACAGTGACTTGTGCCCACAGTTCATCTGCCACTGTGGATACGTTTGCCCACACCCTTCCTACACATCGAGATTAATCACTTAATGTACCTTTTAGATACAAGGAATCAAATGACCACAGTTACACCACAACACTTAAAAGGGGAAAAAAAAATCTACTTACAAAGCTAACTAGAATTAGAACATATTTCTTAGCTGGCCTCACATGAACCAACACATAATTCCTTCTTCTGTTGTTGCCTTACTTGGAAGAGGACAAACAGAGGCAGGAAGAGAAGGACCATTTCACACTGTCCCAGAAGGTAGACTTACATTTTCAGGTTCAACACCAATGTCTTCACAAAATTTCTCCATGCCTTCAGGACCCACCACATCGTCAGTTCCTGAAGTGAAATGCAATGTGACGTCATATGAATTAAATTTGGCACAGTATCAAACACGGCTAAGAAGAAATCAAGGGCCTTAACTAAATCCTTTGGGAAGAAATCGAGTGCAAACTGAAAAATATTCAATTAAATCCTTAAGGATTAACCCTTGAAGGATTCCACTTTGTACTGTCATTGAACAGTCATCTCTGTGACCTTCGACCTTTGGATAAGGCGCTCAGTTCTATTTCAAATCTTTTTAAAATATCTAAAAACTCTACGTTCTTATTTGGAAACAATACCTATAATAAACACGTGTAATAATTTTTTAGGATCATCAAAAAGATCCACATATCAGTCTCTATAACATAGGATAAATAACTAAATTTTTTTTACATACAATAAAGGGAAAAAAATTAAATACAGTCCCACATCTCCAAATCCAACCAATTCAAAGTATTTGATTTTTTTTTCTTCGAGATAGGGTTTCTCTGTTATAACTCTAGCTGTTCTGGAACACACTCTGTAGACCAGGCTGGCCTCAAACTCAGAGATCTGCCTACTTCTGCCCCCCAAGTGTTGAGATTAAAGGCATATGCCACCACTGTTCAGCTTCAAAAGTATTTGGAAAAAAAAAAAAAAAACAAACTATGTCAATACTCCCTAAATAGGACCTAATATCTGACTCAGTATATACAGTATATTGTATATTTAGTATTATAAATAAAATCTAGAAATTATTTAAAGTAGGTGGGATATTTTCCTAGGTCATATGACCCAGGTACTAGTTCATTTGACATTAGAGATTTGAATTCTGTGGATTTTGGTCCCTCCAGTCATGGGACATCTGTCATTTTGTTTTCTTTTTACATTTTTTTCCTGTGTGTGTGTGTGTGTGTGTATGTGTGTGTGTGTCTCCCCGTCCGTCCTTGGAGGCCCAAAGATGGCATAGGATGCACTTGAGCTGTAGTTATAGGTGGTTGTGAGCAGCACAAATGGGTGCTAGGAACCAAACTCAGTCCCCTGGAAGCTCAGTTCATCTCTCCAGCCAGATTTTACCCTTGATAGATCCTACCCTCCCAGCCCCCGTTCTAGCTGTTTCTTCCTGGAGACTGCTCTGCCTCCACTGCAGCTCACACGTGTTCTTTAACTACCGGAATTAGCTCTTTCCCACTCCCATCTTTCTTTCCCCTGAAATTCTTGCCTAAGTCACCAATAACTTCCTAACTGTTGAATCTAATGGATACCTTCCATCTTCGTTTTATTTGATCTCTGGAGGGTTGAAAACAGTTCTTTATTCAAGAAACTCTCCTCCCATGGCTTCCAGAAATATCTTCTCACTTGGTTTCCCCCCTTCTCTCCTCTTTTAGCTTCTCTTTAGGTTCATTTGTTCATTAATATGGGTGTGTAGAAGTCAACCTCAACTTCTAGTCTTTAGACTCTCATCCAAAATTCCCAACCAGCTCTCGTCCTGACCATCTTCAGCATCCACCTGACCACTCCAATTCCACAGCTGTGACAAGATAAACCTTTCCTGAGCCCATTGCTACTACATTTCACTGTCCAGCAGCACCTTGCAGGGACACACAGCCTGTTGCCTCTCTGCCAAGCCTGCACACCTAGAAACAAGCCTGGGAGTCCCCCTCTCTTCTCCCTCACTAGCCACCTGACAGTGGCTATCTTCTCAGTATTACTTAGCAGTGCCCCTCCTGCACAGCCCTGGTTCAGGCTCCATTCTGAGACCTCTGATCCATCCTGCACACAGCTACTAAGAGATCCTCAAATACAAATCCCCTGCTCGCTTAAATTCCTCCAGTGGCTCTTCATCACCTCAAGTCTAAGTCCAAGGCCTTGCTACATCAGCTAAGGGTCTCTATGATTTAGCAGCCCCACCATCTTATTATCCAGCTTTGTTATCTTCCAACTGTAATAAATGCTTCTCAGAAATACATTAAACGCTAACTCCTGCCAAATGAAGCTGGGGTTGCAACTCAGTGGCAGGGTACTTACCTAGCATGAGCAAGGCCCTGGGTTTGATCCCTTCTAATTAACAGGTGCACACGTGCACACACGCGTGCAAACACACACTAAGTTAGGGCAGCATGAGGGTCCAAGCCAGTAGACCCAGTACTCAGAAGTAGAGTCAGGAATACCAGGAGCTCAAGGTCAGCTGCACAGACGAGATGAAGCATGGGTTCTGTGACACCTTTTCTCAAAAATCAAAATGGATGGATAGATAAAACTAAGTTTGAGAAACACCTACTGACCTGTGTGGAATTTCACTACATATGCCAAAAGCCATAATGCTCTTTGTGTCTCAGCCTGTCCTCCTCCCATTCCTCTTCTTACCCTTCCCTTTCTTCCCTGAAACCAGCCTCCCCCGACTCCCACCTGCAGGCCACAATAACTGTGTCCACTTTGACTCCCACGCCATGCTGGGGATGGTTTTTCCCCATTTAGCACACTGCGTTCAGGAGTGCCAGCCATCTTCCCTTCCCTGAAAGCTCAAGAGCAAGACCTATTTATGCTTCCTACCACATCAGCATGAAGAGTTCACTCAGTGAACCCTTGGGTGAAACTGTAATACAGGAATCCCTACAGAATCTCCTTTTACATCCAGTGGCATCCATAAGCCACTGAGTCTAGCTATCTGCCTATATCTCCGCATTATCAAGTAACATTGTAAGAGTCACAGAATACACACTATGGCAGTGCTTGGGATACAAAAGGGGGTAGTGGTACCTCAATCCTGCACTCCAGCAAGAGAAAAAAGCATCGGAGTAATTTCAGTACAAAGTAATGACTAAGCCACAATAAGAGCACACAGCGCTTGTTCTCAGGACGAATGTGGTCATCCTTGGGAGCACCTGCTGCAAAGTACTGAGTTACTTTCCTCCAAGCTCAGTCCCTTCCTCACAATCAACAAAGAAACACTTTCCTCTGTGCTGCCTTCTTCCCTTTAGTCACAAAAATTCTGTTTTTTTTTTTAGAACAACAACATATGTTCTTTTCTCCATAGTCAACTGCCATCTCTTTCTGGGATCTTTTTATCTGTTTTGATGTTGTTGTTTGGTTGTTTTTTTTCCCCCTTAACTTTACCCTATTACAGAAATCAAGTTTAGCTAATTTGAGAGAAGAGATGGGGTTGAATATTAACATATAAAAATGTCATTGTAGTGCTGGTGCACACCTTTAATTCCAGCACTCAGGAGGCAGAGGCAGGCAGATCTCTGTGAGTCTACAGAGTGGTCTACAGAGTGAGTTCCAGGACAGCTAGAGTTACAAAAGAGAAACCCTGTCTCAAAAAAAAAAAAAAATGTCATTTAACAGTGAAGATAAAAATGCTTAAAAAAGTTTATTAACCCTCTGCTCTCTCAACTCCCTAGAGAACATCCACTTATTAAAGCACTTCTCTAAGAAACCTCCCAAATAAGCCCTTTATGAAATGCGTATGTACAGAATATATACATTCTAACACCATTCTTCTACTTTTGCTCAGGAAATTTTCTTTGACCATCCAGGAACAACATAGTTTACCATCAGTTCACCTTGGTGAATAATCACTTGCCTAGCCTTTCTAATACTTACATTCATTTCTTTTTCCTATGTAATAGAACTGGCTAGAAAGCCCCAAGCACTGGCCAGTACAAGCAGTAAGGATGAGCAGCTTACATCACTCGCAACTTGAACAGGAAGGCACGGAGGAGCTGATGCTGATGTACCTGCAGCTCTGGTTCAAGTGCACATGTCCATGTGTACACTCCAGTAGGAATTACTCATTTATACACTTATATGATAAAAATATTCAGGTACAAAGGATATAAAGAAACTGGAAGCTGCATTTCCCTCTCTTTACCTATTAGGCATGTACCCTCCCAGGCTTTTACCACATGAGGGCAAATATACAATGAAGGACAATCTTAAAGCTTGTTCACACTTAGCTGTAACTGTTTTTGTCCTTGTGTCTGGTAATCCTTGTGACTGTACCTGACTATTCTTGTTATACAGAGGCTGGAAGACTGAAGATTACCTAAGGAAGCATCCCTTACTCCTGTTTTACTACAAGGTTTGCTTTGAGGAACAGATGCCTGGTATTTACAGATACTCTTGTGATTTAATTCTCCTCTAGTTCCTATTCTCCTGATAAGAAAGAAAGGAAGGAAGGAAGGAAGGAAGGAAGGAAGGAAGGAAGGAAGGAAGGAAGGAAGGAAGGAAGGAAGGAAGGAAGGAAGGAAAGAAAGGAAGAGAGAAAGAGAGAGAGAGAGAAAGACAGACGGGAGAAAAGAAAAGAAAAGAAAAAAGAAAAGAAAAGAAAAGAAAAGAAAAAAAAAGGAAGGAAACTCTCTCCCTGAAGCCAACCACTGAACTGACACACCTGTCCTGTGTGCCTCCCAGCTTGCTCTGGCCCTCTGGTACTTCCAATGTGAAACTACCACCCACGTTCATTACAAAGATGATGGTTTTCAACTTATTAGCCTGCCAGCCACACTAGAAATGAACTCTGTCCAGAAAGCCTAGTGTAGCAGTACATGCTGGGGCACTTGGGAGATAAAGCCAGCCTCATCTACATGGCGAGTTTCAGGACAGCCAAAGCTAACATAATAGAGAAAAATCTGTCTAAAAAAAAAAGACTGTGAAGTTGCAGTGATGATGTAAATGATCCCTACTCTACAAACTCTTTGTATACATCGTTGTTGTATTAGTTATAAACACGTCTGTGTATTATAAAAATACGATTTCAGCATATATGTAAACACTGGTTCAGGTTCAAAGGTGTTTATTCTTTGCCTAATTCAATCCCCCTCCCCTACCCCATCCTAGTCCTCAAGGACTTGGTACAATCTACTCTTAAGCCGAGAACTAGAAGGCTACAGCCTCCGTACATCTAGAATGTTTAAGCCTCTGAGGCGTACTGCTGACTGAGCCTCTCTGACTAGCTCTTTCTGAACTCAGAGTTGTGCAATTGACTCTTCTGGCTCTGGCTGACTCTTGCAACTGCTCTGACTGAACTGCTCTGCTCAGCTTCAAACTGACTCACTCTTCCCATCTGATACTGACTTCTGCTGCCTTTGTGTCTCTGCCTCAGGTTCCTCTCTTTGCCTGTCTTGCCCGTCTCTGAGCTCTCACTGCTCCATACCACTTTAGTCAGCCTCTCTGCTTCCCTGACTTATCCTCAAACTGCTTCATTGTCTCTGTGTCTTGTCCCCATACTGCCTGCTTTATATTGCCTCTGAAAATGACTCCTTGCTAAGACTTCTGTGTCTCTCCTCTGTCTGCCTCTCTAACACAGTCTCATCTCAGACATCACTTCCTGTCTGACACAGACTCCTTCTGAGCTCTGCTTCCTGTCTCTGGTTGCTTCTGTCTTGCAGATTAAAGGCATACACTACCTTTGCCTTCTGAATACTGGAATTAAGGGTGTGTGTTACCACTGATTTCTGAATACTGGGATTAAAGGTATGTATCAATGCCCTTTCTACCCTAGAGCATCAATGCTGACCGATTAAAAGATTAAACATTCCTCTACACATATAGTTTACAATGCTTTACTGTCAAATATATTTTAAATATAATAAAATATAGATTGTTAATAAATATTTAAAATCTACTTATCACCCTGCCATTTAACATTGCTTTCAATCTAGTTATGAGCACACTGCTCATGGGATTGTGCTGGCTAGTTTTTATGTAAACTTGACACAAGCTAGGGTCGCCTAAGGAATCTTAATTGAGAAAATGTTCCCATAGGACTGATCTATATGAAGTCTATAGGGCATTTTCTTTAATGAATGAATAAATAAGCAAATTAATGTGTGAAAATCTAGCCCCCAGGTAAAGGCTAACAACTGAACTGTCACTTATACCTGCTGGGAGAGGGAAGATCAGTTTTCTCCAATAGAGAGAGTAGGCCCCATGGTCAGAAGTAGCTGACCAACATATGATGGACTCCACAGTTCTTAGATGCTTTTATTTGGTTACGGTTTGGTGTTTTGTTTCTTTTTGAGTGCAGTTTTATTTTGTTTTCTTGGTTTGGGGAGGCTTTATTGGTGTATTGGATTTTTGTTACTTGAGAAAGAACTTAAAAGTTAGTTGGGTAGGGAGCAGGAGAGGATCTGGAAGGAATTGGAGGAGGGTAAGAATATGATCAAAATATATTTACATTTTAAAATTGTCTTATAATATATAATAAAAACACAAAACTAATAAAATATAAGATCAAACAAAAACTAATATATTGGAATTGGGCAAAAACAAACAAACATAAGGAAAAGAGCCTAAGAGAAGGCACAAGAAATAAGAGACCCACTCATTCGCAAACTCAGGTATCCCATAAACAGTAAATTGGAAGCTACCTACACAAGGATGTGGTGCAGGCCCGTTGCAGGCCCTGTGCATGCTGCCGAAGTTCACATGTGCTTTGAACATGTTGATTTAGAGGGCCCTGTTTCCTTGATGCTCTCCATCCCCTATGGCTCTTCTATTCTTTCTGTCTCCTCTTCTGCAGGGTTCCCTGACCCCTTGAGGGGTGAGATTTATTATCCTGTTTAGGGCTGAATGTTCCTAGGTCTCACCCTTTCTGCATATTATCTGACTCTGGGTCTCTGGGTTTGTTCTCATCTGCAGCTGGAAGAAGCTTCTCTAATGACAGCTGAGCAAGGCGCTGATCTATGAGCATAGAAGAATGTCATTGGGAGTCATTTTATTGCTGTTTTCTTGTGTGTGTCTTTTGGCTTTTTGTTTTTGTTTATTTTTAAGAACAGTAGTACTTGGTTTTCCCTAGGTACCTGGGCTTTCTAGCCTCAAGTTCTTAGTCATACCAAGAAGTGTTAGATATGGGTTCCATCTTGTGGAGTGGGCCTTAAATCAAATCAGATATAGGTTGGTGACTCCCATGAGCTTTGTGCCACCATTGCACCAGTGTATCTTGCAGGCAGGACACCACTGTCAGTGGGTTTGTGGCTGGGTTGTTTACCTTTCTCTTCTGGTAGTGTGTAGCGTGCCTTTCCTATATCAGAGGAGACTAGAATGTAGGGATGAAGGCTTTATTTAGGCACCAGCTCAACTTCTCCATGCTCAATGAGTTCTGGAGGTGCTGTCTTCAGCAATGGGGTCTTGCTGTCAGTTTGTGAGAACAACTTATAGTCTTGGCAACAGCCTTGGCTTTTGAGGATTCCTATGGGATCCCTTTGGCCAACAACTTAATTAGATGTTAATTCAATACTGGACTGGAAGCTTTATTTGGTGACATGAGATTGCCAGTTGGGGCTGTTTCTCCCATTATTTGGCAACTTCATGTAGATCAGGTGCATATACATACATTTTAGAAAGCTTCTACTGTGTTAGGTTTCTATACTACCCCTCAAATGGCCCTTAGTTTTAGCTGTCTCTCCCCATATTTCCTCCATAGGAGGACCTAGCTCACTATAGATGGTGCCACCCCTAGGCAGGTGGTCCTGGGTGCTGTGAGAAAGCAGGCTGAGCAAGCCATGCTCCATGGCCTCTGCATCAGTTCCTGTTTCCAGGCTCTTGCCTTGACTGCCTGCTCTGACTTCCCTCGGGGATGGAATGTAACTTGAAAGTTTTTAAGTTCCTCCCAAAGTTGTTTTCGGTCATAGTATGTATCGATGGATAGAAACCATAAGAGAGGGATTTGGGAGTTATTTTAAGAGTAATCTATCAACTCATCTCTAGAACTAAAGTAGTGACTTTTGTCAAGCAAGATTATGCCAAGAATATGCCATCAGATCACAAGGTAGTATGAAAGTAGAGCTTGAAGGAGACTGTTAAAACAACAAATGCATCTGATTTTCAAATAAACTATGCAACACCCTGGATGACTGGGGGCTGCAGGTTAAGTTGGGAAAGGCAGATTGTAACAAAGGTCAAAAAGCAAAGTGATGCTCCCCCTTCCCTGCCTCTCAAATAGGGCTTCTAACTAAACATATGTACCATTTTCCTGACATCCCAAGACCATCACACTGCAGTTCTCAGAGTCATACCAGGACACATCACTGGAGCAAATGAGGCTCTCCTTGGGTCTCTTTGGTAGTTTTTCATATGTCTAATACTGTTTTCACAGACCAAAAGACAAATGCTACAGAACTTAAAGCAGTCTAAGCCTACAGTCATGGCCTACAGAAATCACATGACCTACTTATGTGAGCTGTATCAGAACACTGTTACAAAGGAAAAAAAAGTAACATGAGTTACTACACTGACTTATGTGCACGTTGACTTTAGAAATTAAAAGATATCTGATAAACTGCTTATGTAAAATTGGCTATCTTCATTCTAATGAAAAGGTAAACATTTCCATTTTCAAATGGAATTGAAACGAAACACTGCCTCTACCCTGAGTCAATCCTATTTCAACTAATAGAAAACAGTTTCAAATTAGGATGAGGAATAAACCTATAACCACAGACACTGGGAGGAAGAAGTCCCAGAAGAGCGGGTTTATTTATAGAACTTCTGGAATCAGTAACTGAGTTCACACTGGTTTGGAAAGGTGAAAAACTCCACCTCTGCATGAGTTAATCATGGCGGCCTTGGGCTGTAGGTGCTGAGGAACAGCAGTAGAACGGGGCCTCTGGAAAGGGCCAGAGATCCATCCTTGTGAATTGTCTACCCAGGCCCTACCATGCCCACATCCATTTCCGGTTAAAAGGCAGGGAGTCAGCATTTGTCCTCAGCCCGAACCAGCAGGTTTGCTCTTAGGCCAACCTCAAGAGCCTCGAAGCTTTTACCTACAGACACATCCCACAGCACATAGCAAAGGCTGCTCTGGTGCCTCTCAAACCTATCACCAACCTGTGCTTCCAGTTCATGTGTCAAAGAGAATGTGGTGCCAACTGGGACTTTCAGTCATTCCCAATCTTAAGCCCTTTTCCCTACTGATAAGGTACACAACAAGAAATGGCTAATAATGGAGAGAGTGCTAAGAAACTATAAATACACAACAGATATACACATTCTCACAAACTCTGCAGGGAGGAGTGATTACAGTTACCCAGCAGGGACCCCAAAGAACCTAAATAATGTGGCTTTATTTTTATTCCCAAAATGTCACCTTCTCCAGTCAAAGAAAAGCAAGCATGAAGGTTAATTCCATCCTGCCCTCTTAAAAAAACAAAACAAACAAACAAACTCTTACATCTGCTTTTGAAGAAAAGCATAAAAAAATTCAAAATAGCTATGCTATTAAGCTAGGTTTTGTTTAAAATTTCCATCTTATAACATATTTTCATAGAAAGAAATATGACTCATATAGGCACTCAAAAGATCCTCATGATGTAGTAAGAATCCACCCAGCCCATTTCTGAGCCTGTAGAAACTGTCAACTGCTATTACATCAAATTAAGCAAGTCTTCAAGGACTCATGTTCTAATGAAGCATGAAAACAGATATACTCTAGCACCATGAAGTGTCTGAATTGGTGCCCATGCCCTGCACACAAATACAGATGGAACTCAGAAAGGAGAATTCACTATAAGTACTTCACAGAGAAAACTAAAGGAGTCAGGACTGTCCTTCCAACACCTCACTCCCCTTAAAAAGATGTTGTTCTCCCAGCGCATACCTGCAAGGCCTAGGAGAATCTGGTCCCCTGGGTCAGTCTCTGTGGTGAAAGGGGCAAGACTCTCATTAGAGTAAAAGGTAGAACTTTTATAGTCAAAGTTGGACAAAACAAGTTATGACTAAAGTCCTGCAGAAATGCCGAAAAGCTGTTAATATAATTCAGGAGCCCCCAATCCAGACTTCATTGGTCAGTAAATACCAGTAAGTAGTAAAAAGAACAGTTATTGTCAGAAGGCAAGGCGGAGAAAAGCCTCCCAGCAGACAGTTGAGCCCTGCCTTGAGTCCTGGAGGCAGCAGGGATGGGACGATGTCAGGGGACGACCTACAGGAGCCGCTCCGTTCACTTCAGGTAAGACAACCAGAGACACGCAGAACCAAGACTGGTGACAGGAGAAGGGGTATGACGGCTATTCAAACAGTCAAGACGAATGTGCAGAAGTTCAACATCAAACTGAAAAGGCCTGAACTGTGAGGAAGAAGACGGAAGGTCAAAAACCCCACAGTCAGAACCCTGTCGGCCATGCTCCCTTTCCTCTCACACCAGGCAAGGGCAACAAGGCCCTGGTGGCAACTGTGCCGCCCAACCAGCCACAGTGAACTGCAAAAATGCAACTTGATTCTAAGACATTTTAGATGACAAAACAAACATCTTCTGCCAGATGATCTTCTGAAATAGAGATACTCGTGTGAGGAAATCCCACGCACCACGATGAAGTTCAAAATGGCAAACCTTATTTTAACTTCAGTGCTTAAACCAAGTAATTATCCATTATCCGTATTCTAAATACGTGTCTTAGCAATCTGAAGTGCATTTCATCTTTTTAGCTCCTGCCTACTCCTCTGAGTTCTTGGGCTTAGCTGCTGGCCATAAACAGGATATTTAATAATCCAACTACATCCCTCTCTTCCCGCTCCCCACAGGTGCGCGCACACACACAGCCACAGCCATAGCCATAGCCACACACACACACACACACAGACACACACACACACACACACATTCAATTTAAGAAGTTAATGTTTTAAAATCCTGTAATCTCTTCTAAAATGCCTCTCACCTTCCTAAGGATGGGTTTTCATTACCTACCTGCATATTCATAAAACCACTCCAGGCACCGCTTACTGGAGAAGGCCTCTTCTTCAGTCTTTATTCTAGTTGACTCATATTTCCTATACATGCTACAAATTGAAAAGGCAGTTTTACGTTATTTAAAGACACTGAGTTCAAGTAGCAGGTCATTTTCACCTTGGCCTAAACCAAATACCTATTCAACCAGTGTTTTAAGTGTATTTTAAACATTTTACTTCCTGCATTCTCAAGCATTAGCAGTTTTATAACTAGTGCTGAAATATACGTATACCTTATAAACAATTAAACAGTAACCACATAATACAATTATCTTATCAGCAATCAATAAGAATAGATTAGTCAGTTGATAAACTTTCCTGTACCTCACTATATAGAATTCACTATAGAAAGATTCTAAGTAAAATATGGCAAGAAATGAGATGTTTATAATAATTCTTTAAAAAACATCTATCTCTCCATTAAATTCTTCTGATTTCTATGTCATGAAAGTCAGGCTAAGCACAAAGACAGGAATTTGTCAGTAGCAAGCCATGCCAATAAAGAGATACATCAACTATTGTCCAAGCTACCAGAACAAAACTGATCCAGGTGTAAGGCTGGAAAAAAAGTCTCTTGGGTGGTTTATGGATTAACATAACCCTTAAGCCTCAGGAGAGAGAACGGATCTCTGGCTCCTGAGCTCTGAGCCTGCTGAGCAGTCTGGGCTGGAGACCTGCATCAGGAAGCAGAGCAGGCTCCTGCAACTCAAAAGTCCCTGTCTGTGACAGCCCTGGGGAGAGCTTCCCACACAGAGCAGGTGGAAATAGTAGCTTCAGAATGTGACTTAGATATAAACTCGTCACATATACCCAGATAAATATTTATGGACATAATTTTTCTTTATAAAATAATATAAAGATCATAGATAATTCTCAATTTTAGTGAACTTATTCATGAACATATATTTGCAACCTAGACTAATTTCCCATGCGGACCTCTGATAGAAATTCTTGTATCTATCATCTCTAGAACATTATGCTGGAAGGTACTAAGTTATTGAAACTATAAAGCGCAAATTTTCTTTCTTCTATATAAGGTGGGCATCCTGGCTAGAAATGCAGTGGACATTGGCCAAGGGTTCAAAGAGAAAGAGATCAGACATTCCTATCTCAGCTCCAAGCCTGTAATTAGTCAATAAACTCGTAGTTCTCTGCTGTGGCAACACAAGAATTTCCTAAAAAATGAAACTTTGCCCATACAATGGAAAACTAGGGCAGCAGTTAAAAGAAACAAAATACTGGTGCACATTATCATACGGACAAGCCTCAAAAGCATTATGCTAACTTTAAGAAGTGAAACAGAAGAGCGCTTAGACAGATGCCATCAAGGCAAGTATGGGTGACAGAAGGTACAGGAGTGGTTGCCTGGGGCTGGGAGTGACTGACTGGGATGTTCCCACAGTGGATTGTAAGGGCAGCTGTACAACTCAGTTACCTTAAAAACCAAACAACTATACATTTAAAATGTATCAACTTTATGGTATATAAATAAAGTGATCAGAAGGCCAAGAAGCAAACTCAAAAACTTCACCTGGACTGCCAGTTGTTAAGCTGGCGTTTTCATAGCACAGGAGTAGCATACCAAATTATACTGAAAAACATAGGTGAGTTTGAGAATTTATCAGTTCCTATTCAAGGTACTTAGGCTTCCTAAAATTGGAAAGCTACTGGCCTGAAGATAGCTGGCGATTATCTTAGAAATCACTCTCTTCTCCTGGATAACATTTTCTGCTAAGGTGTTAACTGTGGCCTTAGTTTCATTTTTGCTCTCTGTCTCTGCTCCTCCAGCTGAGTTGTAACAAATGAAGCACCACAGCAAGAAACAAAAGTCATCTGAGTCCCTCCATCTGAAGATGGAAATTGCAGCCACTGATGCAATGACCCGCAGAGTGGGGGTGGGTAAAGATGGGAAAAAAAAAAAAAAAAAGAGAAAAGACAAGACATGAAACTTGTCATGTGACAAAAGAAAAGGTTACTTATTAAGATCAGGGCAAAACAATAAAGATACCTAAGAAAAACATTTAACAGGCCTTTGGCAACACCGTAATTAACATGTGACTTGTCCAAATGTGATTTAAGAAGCCTGTTTTCAGTTTTCATTAAATTCTCGGCCATTTGAGAAGAAACTTGGACTGGCTGATACCCCAGTGGGTAAGGACACTTAAAACAGCTGCCTCGCTCCGGCCCTGTGGCTGCAGCTAGTGAGACCCTCTCCAAAGGACAGACGCCCACCCCTGACAGGCTTTACCAGGCTCTGCCAGCCAGGTTTCAATGGAAAGAAGCTAATACCACCCCAGATTCAGAGGAACAACTAAATAAAACTAAAATATTAAATTAAGAATTTTAAAATTAAAATAAAATAATTTCTAAGAACTCAAATTTCTATAAACCAAGACATAAAATGAGCATCATTAAATAATTATAATTTGAAGTGTCACCCACAGAAGCGAAGAGTATTCCAGCCAGCACTTGCGTGCAACGAAGCCCCTCACTGCATGGGGCAGACCTGTACATCTCCATGCGCACGCCCGTGACCTGAGTCCATGGCCTCCGAACCCTACCTGTCATGCCTGCTTTTCTTGGCAGATAAGTCATCTCCAGAGGCAGGTCTTCTCTTTTTCCTTGGTGGCATCACTTTACTAAAGCAGTCCGAGGAACTGCAAGAGCGCAGGCTTCCTGCAGAACAAATGTGGAGCACACAGAGTTAAGGCATGGCACACACTGACTCTCACACAGTGTTCCCACTAAATAACCAACCCTGGGGCCTGCTACCCTGTGCCGTGGTTGGATGTTATCAGTCGATACCGTTACAGAGAGAAAATGAGTTTTAGTTCCTCTTCAAGGAAAATGTTATAGTTGAGAAATACACCTTGCCACTACACAAGTGTTCACTGCCCACTACCCCAAATCACAACAGAAACAGAAGTGAGCTTTACAGCAAGGATCACACTCATGGAAATCACCCGGATGTCCTGCTTCTTACACATCAACGCTCCTTTTAGGACAAAACACCTTGCTGGCCTCCACGCACTTCGTGAGGCAGAGCAGACTAACCAGTAACCCTGCCTAAAATATACGCAAGCACCCCTGTCCTCACACGGGTTTCAATCGATGTTGGTGGGGGTGGGGGTGGGGGTGGAGCAGGAGGGTGGACAGAAACCTGACTTCAGCTGCAACCATTCCTTGTTCCTGCCACTTGCAAATGACTGCCACCTTCAGACAGGGCTTATGTCAGGAAGTATAACTGTAACTCAGAAAAGGATAAGAAAATCTCACAGCATTCAGTAACACCGGGAACAGCCATGGTGCTGCAGGCCCTGTTTTTTAACCCTTGTGTAAGCTCACTCAGTTAAGCTGCTAACAAAAAGACTCTGAAAAGACACTACTGACCCTGAGGTAGAGACAGGAGGTAGGGGTCAAAACCAGGATTCAAATCTGCACAGTTTGACTCCAGACTATCTTCAACCATAATGAGAATGTATTAAATACCCTATTTGGGCATGAATACCATGAACTTATATAAAGTTCTCACAAGAACCCTGCACATGATATGCAATGGTAATTCTCTCCCTGGCAGCTGGAAGAAAACACAACTCAGGCACCCAGTGACTTTCCAAGGTCTCTAAAATGACCACAACATTCCTCCATTCCTCTTTCCTCCAGCCTTGGTAGGAAGGCTGTGGACAGCCATGCTGAAAGCTGTGGCTATGACAAAATCCGCAGCCAATGGACAATCGGCTCTTCAGCTAACACTGTAGTCTGGGCTACTGCTAACCTACTTTAGGCTTCTTATTCATTCACCATCAATGGGAAAGGTGCTCCCCCTAGTTAGCTCTCTCACAATTTTCATAAGGACAAACATCTTCTTCGCAAACATTTGATGACACACACACTGTGTGTAGGTCTGATGGGTAAGGGAACTCAGGCAGCAGCAGCAAAGCTAGCTCTAGGCCACCATGAGCCTCAAGCTCTGTAACCCCTAGCCCTAGGGAATACAGCTATTCAAGGGGCTGGAAAAGGTAGGTAATAACCTGGGCAGAACACAGGAAAGGAAGGTAACAACCCCTATGATGTCCCAGAAGGCAGAGAAGGAGAGTCTGGGATTAGAGGAGTGGTTCCACACCCACAGAGAGGCCACTGTGCAAGGGGCAAAAGCTTGAGGTACATTCAGTAGTAAAGAGCTAGGACGATGGGTGGATGCCAGGCAACTGGAAGGCATGAGAGGCAAGGCAAGAGTGATCAGCAGACAGAGCCACAACCCTGCTAAGAGCAATGATGAACTGGAACCAAATCCCAGGTCACTTTTAGGCTTCTACCACACTGCTACATTTGCTAGGTGACTTCAGGGTCTCCCAAATGGACTCATGTTCAGAGCCTGTACTGGACAGTCCCTGGACATCAGAGCCCGCTTGTCTGCTTGCTCTCTCAGCCCAGAACCTGATTTACATCTAGCTTAGGCAGGTCCTATCCAGCTAGCTACCTGGTCTGGAGCCTTAACTATATCTGTCTAAGAGTGAAAGGTTCCTCAGAGATACAAAGCTCTCTCTACCTCTTACAGAGAGAGTGCTGCCAACTACCCCATACACTCCATTCACCTTCCCTACGGGAGGGGTCCTGTTCACAAACCGCAGTAAAGCTACTCCAGTGTTCAGAACACTGACCTAAGCTTCCGCAGACTCTACCAGCAGAGGATGATGCTATCCTTGCTCACCAATGCCTTGGGCAGAAGGAAAATGCTGGTCCTACCTAGTCGTAAGGCCTGAAACGGTGTCCAGAAGTGGGAGTGTGCCTACAGCTGCAGGCCAGCTGCCCCCAGAGGGTCACTTCTGAGGGGAAGACAGTTCCTTCCCGGAGCAGCTGGTCTGGCAGCAGCCTTTCCCTCCCCAGTATTTACAGAACACAGGAAAAGGCACTCATCTCCTCCAGCACTTGAAAGGAATGTCTTCTCCAATAAAACTTCAGTCACTAGCTACTTTAGCACCTGCTTCTTTAGAACTAGCACAGTGTCTGCACTCACCGATCCTCGGTGAGTCTCGCAGCTTTGGGTAAGCACATAAACATCTTACGGTGACCAATTTTCTTACATGTTTTTTCTTACTGAAGACTGCTTCTGAGTTTAACAAATCAATTCTTCTCATATCTGTGCAGACCTGACTTACATCCTCAAGTCTGCAGCCTTACTTTATTCAAAACTTGTATGTCCTAGCTGAGACAGAACTTTCCTTAAGATTTTTCTGCTCTAAGTATCAGCATAATCAAGTAACCATTACTGGCCATTTTCCAAAAGTAAGTTACATCTACTCACTCTCTGAGGACCACCACCATTCCATCACTCTGACTCTGCCCCGAATAGCTGCTTCATGGGATGACAGATGGGGAAAACACAGACTCAGGGAAGACTTTCCAGGCTACAGGAAAAGCAATGTTTTACACATTTATTTAAAAGAACAATTAACTGTGCCCATTGACGGTGGCACATGCCTTTAATCCTAGCACTCAGGAGGCAGAGGCAAGCAGATCTCTGTGAGTTCAAGGCCAACCTGGTCTACAAGGTGAGTTCCAGCACAGTCAGGGCTACAAAGAGAAACCCGTCTCAAAAAAAAAAACTAATGAGAGAGAGACAGGAGAGAGAGAGACAGAGAGAGAGACAGAGAGACAGAGACAGAGAGAGAGACAGAGAAATCGAACAGAGAGGGAGGGAGAGAAAGGGAAAGGAAAGAAGGAAAAGAAGGAAAGGAAGGAAAGGAAGGAAGG
Source organism: Cricetomys ansorgei (assembly GCA_026225945.1). Taxonomy (NCBI): domain Eukaryota; kingdom Metazoa; phylum Chordata; class Mammalia; order Rodentia; family Nesomyidae; genus Cricetomys; species Cricetomys ansorgei. The sequence goes on along the minus strand of JAMJFZ010001868.1, from coordinate 8,898,554 downwards.
AAGGAAAATTTACCAACAAGGCCAAAGTCAACAACATACAAGGTTCTGCCACTCCCCGCCTTCTCTGCTCCTTCCTGTCAGAATCACAACTAAGAGAAACTACTAGGACTTTTTAAAGTGCACATACACAAGTGTATCTTGGGCAGGAGTGGTCAGGGCCTATTATCTCAGCCTGTAATCACAGCACTCAGGAAGGTCCCAAGTTCAAGACCAACGCTGGCTACCTAAAAGAGTGCAAGGCCAAGGCCAATTTGAGTTAAAGATCAAGACACTGTCTCAAAACAACAAAAATACAGGAAAGGAAAAAGGTTCATCTTTGTGGTCTGTTGTGTTCACTTGTATATATGCAGCAAATATACTGATAGTAAAAAGATACTGTAGAGCTCCATAGACAATTAAGTATTCACTGAGTAAGTGTGTTCCTCAAACAGCTTAACGCAAGCTGTCAAAATCAGAACATTTCCAGATATCTGAAACATCTATGAATAGTAGATAATGCACCACCATTTCTGATTTATCTCCCCATTCATCAGCAAAACTGACTTCAAGTTTACTGGCAGATAGAGTGCATGCTTCTTAAAATAACTGAGATAATTTTTTGTTTGTTCGGTTGGTTGGTTTTTCAGAGACAGGGTTTCTCTGCTGTAACCTGGCTGTCCTGGAACTCACTCTGTAGACCAGGCTGGCCTTGAACTCAGGCTGTACCAACCGGCTTGAGATAATTTTTTTGCAATTAAAAAAACTTAAATCTAAATGAATGTTCTAGAAATTTTTATTCATTTATATAAATAAATTTAGGCTTCAAAGCTTAAATATATACATTACCTCATTTAACTATATCTTTAAAGAAAAAAACATCAGTAACATATAAGTAAGAACTCCAATGAGCCTATTTGCTTCAGAAAGCAGGCTATGGCTCACATGACACTTTAGGCGGTAGGATACAAAGCCACAGTTCCAATGCACTCATAGTCACAGAGCACTGCAACGTGGGCTCAGGACCTCACACAAGCCAGGCAAACACTCTACTCTGGACCAATATCCTAGCCCTTGAGCTTTCTGAGACAGGGCCATGCTATATGGCTCAGACTGGCCTTGAATTCCTGACTAAGTCAGGCTAACCTTGAACTCTCAATCCTTCTGCCTCAGCCTCCAGAATGCTGGGACTACAGACTCAAGTTTCTTCTAAATGACATGGCATTTAAATAATCCTTAAAGAGACAACAAAAATAAAACGTAAGGCCAACAAGATGGCTCGTCCAGAAAGACACTTGTCATGAAAACTTGGCGATCTGAGTTTGATTCCCCAAAATCCATATAAAGGCAGAAGGAAAGAACCTATTCTAGAAAGCTGTCTGACCTCCATACATGCACCTTGACATGTGTACCTATACATGCATGTGCACATCGTCACATCCATCCTCTCTGTCTCTCACACGCACACACAATTTTAAAACCCAATGGTATATAAAGATTTTTACCTGAAAGTTGATTCTTTCCTTTTTTTTTGTTTAGTGTTTCACGAAAACAAATTATTTTTTATCTTTTCAATTAAGTCAATTAATGTAATCTTTCTTCCCACATTAAACAGTTCAAAACACTACTTATATTTTTCAATAGGTCTATTGTCCCAGGAAATCGAGTTTTAAAGTTACCTTGAGGTCACAGGAATCACACCAAAGGCCCTTAATTTAGCCTACCCACCGTGTGGTTTTCCTAACAGTCTAACTCGGCATGCTGTTCTGAAACGATGCCTGAGGAGGTACTTCTTTCTTCATGAGATTGACCTGACTTTGTAAGTCCCAGCAAGAGTCCCTGTTAGAATTTCTCCTAAGACTCAGCAACTCATGTGCCCGATTTCTAGTCCCAAGCAAGAGGGAAAGGTTGTTTCTGACTTGTCCAAACCTAACCACGTGTCTCAAAATGCACGCCTCCGTCTGCCTTTTCCTTTCCGAGAGCCCGCTGCCTCACGGCGTTTGCATGGAGCTCACTTTGCTGCACTGGACAGTGTGAGAGATGTCACAGCTTCAGCTGATAAATACACCGCGTTCTCAGACATCTTACCAGTACCTAGGATTTTATTTAATTTTCTTGAACACATCAGTGAATTTACCCACTCAAATAAAGCTAGCAATGTTTAAATGAACAAAATTTTTCTACTATTTAAGATAAAAGAAATTTCCTTTCTTTTACCTCTATGTATCACTGACTCTGGCATGTATGCTCATTTTCCTGAATTTTTTTTTTCTTCTCTTTTGGTCCTCTGTACTTTTATTTTGTTAATTCATTTTTCTATTTTGGAGCTACTTTTCCTCATACTCATCTTGTGGAAGATCAGGAGCACAAGACAGAGCATCAGACCCTTCACATCCTGACATGGTCTGGGATGTTTATGGATTATGCCCAAACATCTGTTGGGCCAAGACAGTCAAAGACACATACTTGCTCATATCTCCAGGCCTCACTCATTTCCAAGTACCTGACTTTTACAGAGTGGGCAGGAGAGTAAGAAACATAGAGATTCAGTAGCTAGATGGGAAGCTGTGGTGACGGGACGAGTAAACAAGTCCTAGTCCAGGCACATGGCTCTGAGTAAGTGCTTGTCCTACAAATAGGAGGGCCTGATTTGGGATCCCCAACACCCACATAAATAGCTGAGCATGGTGGCCTGTACCTGTAACCTTGACCCCAGGGGGATAGACAAAGACAAGCAAATCTGGGATTTGCTGGCCAGTCCAGGCTAGCCAAAACCACTGAGCTCAAAGTTCAGTAAGACACCTTGTTTTAAAAAATAGGGTGGTGAAGCAAGTGAAGACATCCTTAGGTCAACCTCTGGCCCCTCCACACACACCCACAAATATGTACACATCTGCACCCACATATATACCAGAGACAAACACACACCATAAGCACACATATGCATGCATACACACCATTGTGAAGTGGATATCTGAACTAGATATTTTATAGTTAAATACTCTGTCTTTATGGAATGATGCTCCTCTGGACACACTTCCATGCCTTACAACCTGCTTCACTCTGTAAAAGACTTTGCTTCTTGCACTTGTTCACACCTCTGTGCTAAAAGCAAGGGATGTAGCCCCCTAGAGCTCCACATAAACAGGCCATGTGTTTATGTTATGCAGATGAAGGATCCTTAGAGTCCTTACAAGGTACACAGTTAGGGGGTGTTGGGGGGGAACAGAGAAAACTGGTTTTCCTCAGCTTGGACACCAGACGGTATAGGTGACAGGTATAAGTGAAAAGCGACCCTGAGGGGTGTTAGGTTCCATTAATTTGTGTAATTAAGGTCTGTGTGGGAGGGAGTTTTGAATGAATAAAGGACCTAAGGCAGAGGTAGGAGAAGCAATGTGAAGCAAGATCCCTGCCTAAGCCTTCCAGGTATTGCATCTCTAAGAGTTGTCCTTGCTCTTTATTGAAACCATCGCAGGTATTAATATTCCCTTTATACCACTGAGTACACCATGTACACACACACACACACACACACACACACACACACACCATGAGCACACACACATGAGCACTAATCAACACTTCCCAGGCACTATGGCATGTCAGTGACCCAACCTCAGACACAGGTGCTGACCAAGGGGCAGACAGGGGCCAAAACACACATCCTCTATCACCTTCCGTAACTTACAGCTATCATAGTACCATTGTCAAGTTAAGCGTTTAGATATGAAATTACTATAGTAACAATTACTCATTTAATTCTAAACTCCAAAAATAACTATATAATATTCACAAGTCATAAAGAGGCATTGTTAGCAGAGCCTACAGAAAGACAATCTTAAGAGTCTTGTTAATACAAAATCCTATTTAAAAACTAAAACTACAATTCTTAAGTTAAAAAAAACTTGTCATGACCATCAACAGTTTCAATTAGAAAATTGTGTTTTTCTCCTTAATTATTAACTTGACCCGGAAAACTTATTCCAGCATTATTAAAAATAGCCAGGAGTTAAGCACACAGCAGGAGGCTGGAGAACATAAGATATCCCATGAACTGGACAATTACACAGCAATTTAAAAAGAGAACAGATCATTTTTGAGTGTGCTACTGAAAATGGACCCACTTGCCCCCCATCCAAACACTTAGCCTGGTAATTTGTTCCCCTGCCTCATCCTTCACTGAAGAGAGGGTCCTGTTTGGTCTAACTGGGGATGCAGAGAGAAGAGGCTGAGCAGAGAGCCCAGCTGCTCTGAGATGCCCCCACCCCAGCAGAGCAGGAAGCCTTCCTCCATCACAGGGCGGGAGTACCACCCGGGGCCCTTGAGGACTGCAAAGCCAGTGCAGTGCGTTCCACAGACTGTTTCTTCAACCTCCCCATTAGGCTTCAATTTCAATACACTCTAAATCAACATGGGAAGAGGATGAAGGTGAGGCCTACATGTCAACAGCCTACCATTAGATGAAAAATTAAATACCATGGATACTTCAGAAAACACAAACATGCATGTATGTATGAAAATATCTGAGGGAAGAAAAACAAGATTGAACAGAATACCAGGGAAAGCGGTAGACTCAGAGATCCGAAGGCCATCGAGTTTCAGTCCATTTAAACACCTTCAACAAACTGTGACCTGAACATGTGTCTCCAAAGTTCATATGCTGACATCTAACCCCAAAGCGCAGGAATGAAGAGCAGTCTTTGGGACTGACTGGGTCATGAGGGCGAAACCCTGATCAGAGGAATGACATACACAGCAGCCAGAGGCCACCAGGGAAGGACAGGCCCTCACCAGACAGCAAGCGATCTGCTGTCTCCTTCCTCTCCCACATCCAGAACAGAGAGTCAGACATCACTATTTATAGGTCACTCACTCTAGGGCGTTCTCTCACAGTAGTCTGAATCAACTAATGTAGGACTGTAGTAATTTTTCTATTTTACAATATATTTTATTGACTTTGCCACAAATTCTGTAACTGTAGATCAAATGCACGTTCCTGAACTGTATAATCACAAATGGCTTAGAGAAGTGAGTGGCTCTCGGAGTGTGTCCCCTGGACAGCTGCATCTCGTGGCCTGAGTGCCGGTCAGAGGGGCAAACATTCAAGCCATACCCCAAATTTACAGAGGAGGGCTGAAATAAGGAAATCACAATGCTACTTAAATCTTGAGAACCAGGGGTCTAGAGCCAACTTTTAAGAACCAAGTTTCCACTTTCCCATTCATGAATCCTCAGTGTTAGGTGTCAAACGCAGGCCTGAGGTGCCTATTAAAAATATCAAAACTGATGCTGGCCACTGAGTTCTCCCAGCATCCCTTGGTCCCTACCTGTTACAGGGTCCTCTTGGCTGGCATACCTTGTACCCTAAAGTTCTCCAGCTCAGGGACTGGTCTGGGGTGCCCTTCTCCCAGCTGCTCTTCCCCACATAACCTTAGCCATTTGGCTACTGTCCCCTTTTTTGGGCCTCTTGACCTCTTAGCCGCTGCTCCTGGTTCCCCTCTCTCCCTCTCTTCTCTCCCTTCCCCCTTTTCCTCAGTTGGTGGATCATACTAAGTCTGGACCCTTCCAGATGCCTGTGGCTATGCTTTCCCTCATGTCGACAATAAGCCTCCTCCACAATACCTAGGAGCAGTCACATCCTCCTTTTATCTTTTTGCACTCACCAAGGACGCAAACACAACACCTTCCCACCTTTCGAACCACTCTGTCATGCAGCTGTTTGCAGAGCCCACTCTGGACTGCGCTACCAATGCCCTTCCGCACGAACAGAGGCTTCAGTAAGGAAAGGGGCTGTTCCTAAACTACTAACTAAAGAATTTTTAGGCCCCGAGGAAATCAGAGTGTTTTCATAATCCAGAGCTTTGGAATAGATTCCCTGCTGGGAAGGTGCTGTAACATGACTGCCTTTTTACCCGGGTCCTGACAGTGAAAACTTGTTGAGGAGGATACTAGGATAACTCCAAGCATCTGTGGCCATGATTACTTCTCAGCACATTTACTTAAAAGTCAGTAGTGTTCACATTTACCTGTTTGGTGATCGTCTTGGCCAATGTCTTCTGTCAGATTCTGTAAGAAATATGATCATTAACACTAATAAATCACATATCCCACAGCAAGAACTAAAATTCAGTATTCTCATAAGTGATTGCTAGCCACTACGCAAATTCTTTCATCAAACGCACTTGCACAAAATGGCTACTTTAAAGCTGGTGACTGTATATTTAAAGAATGACTTACGAGCTTGTTAAGGGTATGGTAGATCTTATGAATATTTGCCAGTGTTGAGAGATGAGAGTTCAGCTGAAAGTCTTTAAAAGAAAAGGGGCGGTGGGGGGGGGGGGGGACAGTGTTAGCTGTTTCTCAGACAGTAAGAAATTTCAGAAGCTCAAAAATAAATGTAAATCGTTGTTTTAGCATTTCAATTAGGGGGATACTTACAAGTAATCAACAACATGCAACTACTGACCCAGCCCCCAGAAATAAGTTCTGACAATATAGACAAATCTCCAACCAAATGCTAAAAGTCAAAGGAGTTTGTGTCAACCCTAAGGTAAAAAAAAAAAAATACTGCAGTAGCTGTAAAATCTTGCCAGCAGCTAACCTGCATTTCCTAGGAAGATATAAATAATGTTAGGAACTCCACGTACACCAGGCAGATAGAAAACAGCTCAGATCTCAGAGGAAATGGACTCACTCATGGACTCATCCTTCCCCAGAATTTTGGTATGATAAGCATGCTCTCAGCCAGAAAGTGTCAAGATGGCATCCCAGTGTTTGGCACTTTATAACCTTACAAGATATTTCTTCTGTGGTTGATTATACAGTACACAACAATCAACAACCTCCACCTCCCTTTTAACACACAGATAAAGAACTGTCTTATGAACTGTTGGTCCCAGAGCCCAGGTAATGTGCAGTCACCCGCAGGCCCCACAACAGTGAAGAATGCCAGTTAAAACCCCACAATCTTGAGGAAGTAGGCCCAGTTCAGAGATGCATCCAAATACCACCAACAACCACTAAATTAGGCATGTGAGACTCAGGAGGCTACTCCATCCCAGAACCTTGCACAGCATAACTGCAGTACACTACCAGGCTTCGGAATTTCTCGCCTCAAATGTTTTCATGACTGAGGATACAGCTGGATGGTAGAGTCCTAACCTAGCATGCATGAAGCCCTAGGTCAATCCCCAGCACCACACACAGACAAGTTTTTATAAAGTAAGCTCATACACCTATATGCAGGCTATACAAAGGAGCTGAAAGGTTATTAATAATTTAATATTTTTAAAAGCATCAATATGTATTTTTATAAATACCAGAATTTACATTAATTCCATTTCTTTCCTATCACAAAAATCAGAATGAAAGTGGCCTAGAAAAGACACTCTCCAGAGTCACACCATTCCAGGGAGAAGGAAAGAAGTCATTTCCCTGAGTTATCACTCGGGACATGCACCAGCTGTAGAGAACACACCCAGGCCAGATGCCACTGTGAGAGTTGTCTGCTGGGCTGGACCCTCTGGGCAGCTGCTCTCAATACGTCAAAAGGACTCACTTGCTCTTCCAGTCTTCCTAGGACTCCATTCATGGGCAGTCCTGCAGGGCTGGGAGCTGGGCAACCAGATGCCTCTGGCATTCACATGTGGACACGGGAACAGCTGACACACGTGTGCACTGACACTGCTCTAGCAGTCACTGCCATTTCCAACCAGTGCTGGCTGAGCGACAGCCAGAGCAGGGCCTTAGCCTCTAAACAGACCTTAAAGAGGGACTCTTGGCCAGTTATGGTGGTGCTCCCCTAAAATCCCAGCACAACATGTTTAAGACTCAAGCTAAGAAACACAAACAAAAGCTAAGACCCCTGTTAATTGTTTGCATCGGAGTAATCTGGACATGCTTAAGGTAAATGGCACAGGATCCATCCAGATGGCCCACTTAGCACAAGTGCACAGGAAAGGCTCAGAAAGCACAGAGGGTGAGAAAGTACATATGTGCATGTGTGTGCGCAGTGTACATACCTCCTCATGTTTATATTTAATAAAATTGGGCGGATGGGACTCTCCAAGCCAGAAACAACGGTGCTCACTTGGCCTACAGGAGGCTGTGAAGAGCTGAAATACACAATTCCCACACCCTACCGCAGCTGCTGCCAAACCACAGCCATCTTAGTATTCTGTTTAGAGGCAGAACACTGGCCAATACATTCCATTATCACTTTGCTCCCCACCCCCACTCTAAGACAAAGCCTGAGGCAATGGATTGTCTTGCCACAGAGGACATCAAAAGGGAGGGAAGAAAAGATGTGTCAAAGGCCAACATACAGGTAGCATGTGGTCCCTGTGGCTACTTCGCTAGCCTGCTATTCAGGACATGCCGGACTTGGGACAGGAGTGTGTAAACAAACTGGAGTTGTTAAACCTTCCTCTTTCTGTAGTAAGGAAGACTCACAAGATAAGAAACACGTTGTCCTCACATTGAATTCCCAGACTTTAATGAGCAACTACACCCTGCCCTGGCTTCCAAGCGTCCTTCACACCCGTCCACGAATCCTTTCCTTTCTACTTCACACCTACCTTCTACCTATCCCCTCTGCTCAATTCACTCCAAAGGGATGCAAGCCAAACACACCCTGGGATCTAGACGTTGGTTCAAATCTCTCATCCACCAGTTTTAATTAATTCAACTCTTCATCTATAAAATGAGAAGTAAGTTCTACCGTATGCTGTAAGGATGAAACTATACAACTGGATGCCTACCAAAATGCCTACTGTGTCAGGCCCCAATCACAATGCCTAGAATACACTAAGTACTCAAAATAAACTGTCGGCTTTACACCAAACAACCTGAGAAAATAGTTTCTATTTACACAAGTCCAACTCCAGGCCTTCATCAAAGACCCCAAAGTCAGAGCTCCTCTATGACGGGGGCCTGATACATCCCCACAACCTATGACAGCACCGCTATGCATCAAAGCGTAGATAGATGTGTAGATAATGATGGTGGCAGGGAATCTTAAAGACACAGGAAGGCTTACAATTGCATTCTGTATATGAAGTGTCACTAAAGCCAATAAAAACACTCACTTCACAAGTCACACACTGTGTCAATTATCCTTTTCCATACCCGGTTCCTACAACAACCACCAGGACATCACTGCACTCAAAAGGCAAAAGGAAAAACAGAGAAACCAATAACATGAATAGTCCTCAGTCTCGCCAGCGTTAAGAAGACATGAATTTAGCAGGAAAAAAATAGCAATAAAAGATAAATTCACAAAGGTTAACAGATTCTGGATTTATGGTTCAAGTGTTCCATGCTCAGGGCAAGTAATAGACCTTGAAATCTAAAATAGCTTTCTCATCCTTAAGGCAGAGATGTCAGAGTAAAGATCAAATGCTTTACAGAGAATACATTCGGGAAAGCGCTAACTGATTCATTAAAATCTCCTGCTCATCTTCCAATTCCAAAGGATAAATGCAAGGCTAAGTCAACTGTACTCCATGATCCAAAGGCTTTCCAGGGCAGTGGTGGCCTGACCCTGCAGGTGACAGGTACCCCTCTACAGTTCCCATTAAGACAGCAATCAGCTCTGCAAAGCACAGCCTGCCCTGTCAAGAGCTCACCTAAATTATCTTCTGGGGATTTTCAGAACCACCAACAAACGCTGACTGGGTACAAAAATGCCGTTTGATTTAATTACTATTTGCTGTGATCTGTGCAAGATGAAAGGGGGCGGTGGACACAGACTGCTCCGCTAAAGCATATATGCCAGCACATGGATATCGGGGATCAGACGATTTCGGGTAAGTTCAGACATGACCGTCAAACAACAATTTAAGTTCTAATAGTTTATATATCCATAAGAATCAGAGAGAATTTAAACACACAGTAGGCAAAATCCTTCCTCTTTATCGTAATGCCAACTGTAAAATATAACTGAGAGATCTCGATTATAATAGTATCAAAAAGCAATAATACATATAGGAACATAGGAACTTCAATACATACATATAGGCAGCCGCAATAAAGTTTAGTGGAAGACATAATTGTGGAGATGGTTATTTCTGGAGGGGAAAATGCCAACATTATGAAGCAATGGTTTCTCCCTTCAGTAAACTACAAATTAAATGCAATCAAATTCCTATTCTGCCTGCCCTGCAATTTTTCATATACCCCACCCTCCTACCCCCACGGCCATCCCCTAGCCCTGGAAAAAGGTACAGTAGGAGAAAGAAATGGAAGGCTTGGAACCAAGCAATTGCTGAAATGAACAGGAACATCTTTCTCCTCGGGTATCAACATGTAGTATGCTACAGAGGCAGAGATGCTGCGGAGGGCAGACTGACTGTCTGGGGCTTTGGGGGCTCAACAGATCTCTGTTGCAACTACATGGCCACTGAACTCAAGTGCAGATAAACAATACATAAACGAAGCAGTGAGGATTTTTTCCAATAAATGTCATTTGTGGAAATGAGCTGGTGGGTAGAATTTGGTCCCTCGGCCACTGTCAGCCGTACCTGGTGTGAAGGTGCTACTGTACAGTGGACTTGCAGGCTGCAGGTAAATGGAAGGGAATGAAACCCAGGTCTCTGTGTATAAACATATTAACATGTTTCACTAACATGCTAACATGTTAATAAATTAACTGAAAATGCTGAAAGAGCCTTTCTGTTTGTTTTAGACAGAGTCTCTCCACATAGACCTGGCTGGCAAGGAGCTCACTATGTAAACCAGACTGGCCTTGAACTCACAGAGAATCCTCCTGCCTCTGCCTCCCAAGTGCTGGGATTAAAGGCCTGTGCCACTATGTCCAGCTAAAATGAAAAAGCATTTCTAATCAATAGACAGAGGTTATCTTCCAGGAGGAACAAAGAACTACCAGGGAGCATGTGGAACCAACTAAAATTCACTCCCACCTCAGCCACAGCAGAGAGGGAAGGTGTTCACAACAAAAGAAAGCAGTTTATCAATGGGCTCGAAGCCCTGCCAACCCTTGGCTCAATGTCACCTACTCATCCCCCCCGCCCCACAATCCGCTCTGCTTGGCCAGTGAGCCTCCTGGTGCCGTGTCCACACCACACACGTACAACTCAGGGCCTTTGCACATGCTCCCTCCTTCCTTGAGTTTTCTTCCCATTAAGAATACACTTGTTCCCGTACTTAAGCGTGTCAGGATGTCTTCTGTTCTTTCTGCCGCCTCGTACACCCTGCTTTTCTCTGCTTGCGTTTGTACCACATACCAGTGTTTATGAACTGTCTCACAACTCTCTGGAGGCTAAGACCTTGTCCACCACTGTATCCCTAATACCCAGAACACTGCCTGCCAGTATATGGCTCTCAACGAAGATTCAAAACTGTGAATGGAGGCAGGTACAGAGCTTAAAAAACTTGTAATACAGTCAGGAAATTCCGAGTCATCTTCAAACGTGACGAGCGGCATGAGAAAGAGGAAGTGATGAGCTGGTGAACCCTGCTAAGCAGTTTAAACTGAACATCCTCAGACTGTATTGTCAACTTTCCTGCCAGAGGGAATGAAGATGTAACAGGTAGAAATGACGCATTCAGCCAGCACCAACGCTAACTTATCTACAACTTTACATGGAAGCAAACATAGGCTCCACACAAAGCTGTACGTGGAACCATCAGGCTCTAGGTGGCTGGCACAAGCCCACACTGCACTGTCCACTGCACTGACCATGCAGGCCACTGATGCTGCCAGCAACTCCTTCAGAGAACACTTGTACTCGGGAAGCCAAAAGAAAGTCTTCATTCGCCTTAACGAGAAACTTTAAAAAATGATCTGCATGTAAATCTTTATTGGTATGCAGGGGGAGAAAATGGTATTGCACTGAGATGGCTCCCTCTGTGTTCCTCCAATTCTCTTCCTTGTAACTATCTCAAACAGGGTCAGAGGGCAGCAGTGGCCAGACTGGGAATGAGTCACACTTCCTAATTGCTAGCCCAAAGACACCTCTCCCACTCTATCTTCTTGTGAGGATAAGATCACATTCCAGATAAAATGTACTACTTTAACTATCAAGTATACAAATTATTTTAATATTAAAAATATTAAAACCAGCTAAACCTCAAACACTCTACCAACTTTTTTTTAAGGGAAGAAAATGGCCCAGAAAAGAATGAAATAAGAACATCAAAAAGGAGAGGGATCCGAGTTATCCATTTGCACACAAAGAGTTGGTGGCTTTAATTGATTGAGAGACATAGCTAATATAGATAATTGACTGACTGGTACCAAACGTGGTTAGAACTCATAAATTCAGTAATGTTCCAGGGTATAAAACACAACACCCAAAGAGCAATACCTCTGTTATACCAATAATGTCACTGTTCAGAAAGAAATCAAAGAACACACCACTTATGATAGCTATAGAACTCAAAATACCCACAAGGAAATGAAAATTACAAAATCCTGGTGAAACTGGAGGGGACAAGAAACATAAAAATGTCCCGTGTTCATGGACATAATAGAATATCCATACTACTGAAAGTAGTCTCACGATACAAAGCACTTCCTGTTAAAATACTGACATCCTTCACAGAGATAGAAAAATTAAATATGTGTCTGGAAATCACAAAAGACCGATCATGAAAAAAAAATCCTGAGCAGAAAGGAAGAAAAAGCTTGAGTCTCATACCTGATTTTAAAAAATACCACAAAGCCAGGCAGTAGAGGAGCACACCTTTGATCCCAGCGCTCTGGAGGCAGAGGCAGGCAGATCTCTGTGAGTTCGAGGCCAGCCTGGTCTACAGAGTGAGTTCCAGGATTCCAGGGCTATATGGTGAGACTCTGCCTCAAAACTAATAAATAACTAAAATTAGAAATCAATTCAAAATAGGTCAAAGGCTTAAACACAGACCCCAAACTACACAACTACAATAAAAATATAGGGAAAAGTGCTTCAGGGCACAGGTCTGGATAAAGATTTTTTTAATATGACCCCCACCAAAAAATAAGCAGCAAAAGCAAAAACTGACAAATGGCAAACAAAAAGCCTTTGTATGTCAAAGGAAACAATCGATGGAGGGAAGAGACAACCTTCATATCAGAAAAAAGTACCTGCAAGCCTCTTCACCTGAAGACATGAAAGATCTTAAACATGTCAACAGCAAAAAGAAACAAACAAGAAAAACCCTATTCAAAGATGGACAAACAACCTGCATGGACATTGGCTCAAGAGCTTTCTTAAGAGATTAGACAAATGAGTAACACATGTGTGGGGGAAAAAAAAGTTCAACATCAGTAACCAAGGAGATGCCATTCAAAGTCATAATGGGACATCATGTCACACAGGTTCAACTGCGTTAATACACAGACACAGGTTAAACAGGTGTCATGGAAAAGAGACTGCTGCACAAGATGTGGAGGAGAAAAACCCTTACACGCTGCGAGCAAGAATAAATTAGTACAGCCAAGAAGAAACCGCACAGGACTTCTCACACACTGGGAGACAGAGCCCCATACGAGTGAGCCACCTCATTGCTGGGTGTACACACAAAAGGGCCGGAGTGAGAAAGACACGGAGGTCTCAGCATATTCGCTGGGACACTGCTCACTGAGATGTGCAGTCATCCTCAGCATGCACCAACATATGAATGCAGAAATGTGGTGTATGTAACAGTGGAGCAGTATACAGCCGACAGAATGGATTCCCGTGGTCTGCAGCAACGTGGAGGGAACTGGAGGGCATTTAAAGAGAAATGAAACACAAAAGACAAATACTGCATATTTTCACTTAGTTTTAATTGACATAAATGACGTTTTGGAGATACAGTGTGACCCCACAATCATATGACAGGGTTGCTGGCATGTCTGTCCCCTCGGACGTATGTAACTTCCATGGGAATATTCATGATCAGTGTAAAAGCAAAGAAGTTCTTCTCAAAAGTACAGGCAAAACATGGTGGTATGCACTTGGAAGGCAGAACAGGAGGAGTGGTGGGAGTCCAAAGCCAACCCACCCTATAGAGCGAGCTCCAGGCCATCCTAGTAACCCACAGTGTGAACACAAGGCCAGTCTGAACTACAGAATGCAATTCTGTCCCAAAAACATGGCATGCTGGTTAGCAGAGCATCCCAGGGGTCTGAGGGGGGCATGGAGAGAAGATGGTTCAAGAGTCTGGGGTAGAACTAGACAGGAAGAATCAGTTCTCACGTTACGTAGGACAGGAGGATCAATATGCATGACAGTTACTTGCATATTTCAAATTACCTAGTCAAGAGGAGGACTTTGAATACTCCCATGGGAATGGTATGTCTGAGGTGACAGACATGCCAATCACTTTTATCTGATTACCACATGAATTAAGGTATCATGCTGTAGCCCCAAAACACGTGAAATTACCATGCCAACTAAAATTTAAAATATACTTTTAAAACTTAATACTTATAATGTATATTCTGTTTCCTGGTCTTTGAAAATGTTGTCCATTACTCTATGCTAAACTAGTCCAACTTTCTTACAGCATTTTACTGGGGGGAAAGGGGTGCACAAGAGAACAGACACTGCCATTCCCATATCCAACGCACTGTGTTCTCCCGCCACCCAAGACTCAGAAAGGCACTTGACTATTATCTAGATTCCAGCCTGCCCATCAGTAAGCAGCATCCTCAGGTACAAACACTTTAAATATGCCACTGTGCTCACAATAAATGCCTTTTCTGTGACAATGAAAACACGAGATAACCCTGCAGGGGGAGGGGCTCAAGTGCAAGGGCAGAGTAACAGCCATGCTATTGCCAGGTAAGCAAAACCGAATGAAACGTTATCAAAATTACTGTATCGCAGGGACCGTGCAGGGCTGCGCCTCTCCCTCGGGGTTCAATGCAACATGCTGAAGGGGGCCTCCATTTTTCTAAGTGTTAGGGAAAAAGAAAATCCTGTTAAAGCAGGAGTGTGCTGCAGTGACAGCCTGGCTTCCTTCTCTAGAAACACAAGTCCATGCAAGACCCCCGTTCGCCCCGCGTCCTCCTGGCGCACTCCACTGCTCCAGGCACACTCTTCCTTGAGCACTCAAGTCATGTCCTACTGCGGGGCCTTGGGATTTAATCTACCCTCTGCCTCACTGACACCTGGAATGCACAACGCTCAACAGCTGCCTTCACTGAGTATCTATCGGAGCTCGCCCTGGGCAGACCTGGCTATCTACCCCAAGTAGAACGTCATCCTCTGGGAGATTCAGATGTCCCCCAGGCCCTGCCGCTCGCTGGTATTCTGAACAGCTTTGCTGACCTACAATTCGCATTCCACATCATTCACCATTTGAAGTCTACAGTGCCATCAGTGGCTTTCCTATATTCTGCGAGTTATCTGACCATCGCCACAAATGAATTCCGGGCCACATTTTTTATCACATCTACCACCACTCCTCACTTGTCCCCTCCCCCTCAAACATGAAGCAACCATGAATCTTCTTCCTGCCTCTCTAGGTCTGCTTATCCTAAACATTTTAGACCACAGAATCACTCAGAATGGCACTTTCACAAACTGGACATTGTGTGTACTGCATATACATCCAGTGCTGTGCCTCCTCCCAGAGTCCAGGCTTCAGGAGAGGGACCACTCACCCTAACCCAGCACAAGTCTGGCGAGTGGCGGGCTCCCTCTGCCTCGTGCTCCACAGCCACCTGCCTCACTTACAATACTTCCCTGAAGACAGCGACAGCGGTGCAGAGGGCCAGAGCACAGCAGGCTGAAGAGGACAGCAATGAAACGTGTTCACAGTGCACGGATTTGGAGGGAAGAGCAGATGTGTCTGTGGCTGAGAGTGCGGCCTTGAACTTGTCTAAGATGTTGCTTCTTCCCAGAACTCAGGAAGCTGAGGCAGGAAGATCCCAAGATCAAGGCCAGCTTGGGCTGTCTCAAAAACAAAAAAAAACAAAAACAAAAAAAACCCACGGATGCTAGATTGTCAGGAGGGCAAGTCAGATCACAAGTCTTCACAGACTGGAACTTGAGCTCAGAGATACACAATACACTGACTTTGAAAAGTACCATATGTAATTTTTTTAAAACTACAGTAAAATAAATCCACTTCAAAATGACTTGGGATACAGTATCTTCCATAAAATGAAACCTGTGAAAACTAAAAAACCGAAATGTTTTAAGTGATCTTACAACTTCACATACAGATTAGCAGCCATTGGGCCATATGGAACGGCACAGGTCTTCGATTTGTGTAATGGAACTTTTTACTTTGAAGGCAAAATTATTAAAGCAGTAATGTGAAAGGGCTTTCTCACACTGTAAGACTAGGTAGGAGACCCAAAAGCTAGGTTAACAGTCAGTCCCACGCCATATGGCTTTCATTGAAAGAGTAGGCATTTCTTTTTCTACTAAGTGGCTAATGGCGCCTACCTCACAAGGAGGGTACAAGAATTAAAATGCTTAGATCAGTGCCTGAGGCATGGTGGGCACTACCTAGATGCTGGATACATGTCAGAGGAGCCTTCTCCCGTCACAGCAGTCCAACCCCAGCTTGCTATCCACTTAAGCAACACAAAAGTAGCTTATATGCTCACAGTAGCCAGGGTCTAACCCAATCAATTAATGAAAATGAGAGAGTAGATGCTAACACAAAGCACCTCAACTCAGTCATCACCTGCCAGTAGCCAGAGTCACTCCAACACCTTGGGCACAGCATGGTAAGACTGATCCACTACCCTGCAGTGTGGGAACAACGAAGGATCGAAACCCAGGGCAGGCAAACCAGGCAAAGGAAAGGCAGGCGGCAGGGAGGAAAGTGCTCACCAAAAGAGGGGAGTTACAGAAGGAACACTGGTGAGCAGGTCGCTGTGGGTGGTGCAGCATTTGCTTAGAGTATAAGATCCAAAATTAAATCCCTGCCGAGTATCCTAGTGCGGACGATTTCCTTCTCGCTCTAAGAGAACCCAGGGAAGAAGCTGGTGGAAGGAACCAGTCAGCAAAGAGGAGGCGTGCCATCCAGCACCCTGCCTGTGCCTGCCACTGCCATCCCAAAGCATCCGGTCACTTCAGGACACGCGGCTGGCTGTGTTCCCAATGTGACAAGGTACAAAGGACTCCAGACTCCTTCTCCTCACCCTGCCTACCTCTGAGAACACAGCTCTACGAGGTGCTGAGAGACAAAATACCCTTCAATCCCAATGTTTCAGGGGCCAGGTTTAGAGGAAAGAATGTCAGATCTAGTAGGCTCTAAGCCAGAGTCCCTACTCGGCTGTGTCCCAGCTGAGTCACCTCAGACATCTCCAACCTAACTCCCGGTGCCTCGGTGCCCCATCTGTAGAGCCAGAACAGAGTCCTCCCATAGGCTCCTGGGGGCATCAGGGAGTCGGTGCATGAAGCAGATGACAGGGCGCTACTCGCAACACACGTCCATTCCGCCTCCCACTGTTATGATCCAGAGGAGACCTGGCCTGGGACAGCTGGACAGCAAGACAAGTCAGAGGGTTAACAAGGAGATGGGTCTTAAAGGCCATTAATACACTATCCCCTGTTTAATTGATAGAGACAAGGAATCTGTAAAATAGTTTGGGGAATGGCATCTTTAAAAACAGCTATCAAAGATAAATACTTTTATGATGGGCAGTGGTGGCACGTGCCTTTAATCCCAGTACTCGGGAGGCAGAAGCAGATGGATCTCTGTGAGTTCAAGGCCAGCTTAGTTTACAGAGGGAGTTCCAGGACAGCCAGAGTTACAACAGGGAAACCTTGTCTTGAAAAACCAAAAACAAACAGAAAAAGATACTTAACTAGGGTGGGTAGCTTCATTATAAAAGCTACTGAGTGCCTCTAAGGAAAGTCTCATTTTCTGGCTTTTCTGCAATGTCAGATATTATCTGGACTTTAGAACTTGCAATATGCACACCTATTTAAGATAACACCTCAGGGACCTTAAACTGTTTCAGCAGCAAATAAAGTGTGGAGTACTTCTCTTGGACACAGCTCTCCAGCAGGGTTAAATACCTGCCGTCACTAAAGTGACCTTGCCAGGGGAGGGGTGCAGAGGAGCCAGCTGCGAGGCCTCAGACACCCTATGAGCTACACCATTCCAAGAGAAGAGTCTAAGGCAAAGGAGGCAAGAACCAGCAGGCTCTGAGCTGGCCATTCACAGGTCAGGATGACATGCTCATCTGAGGAGTAAGAGGCAAGAGTGCAATGTTGAGACCCCCACTTGCAGTGCAGAGCACCCCAAAACTGGAGTCGGAACACCCAGTCAAATCTCAAGTCGTTGTGTAAAAGCTACGTGACCTTGAGGTTTACCCTACATGTATTCCAGCTTCCTCACCTGTGAAATGTGGGTACAGAGAATCTACTTGGGGTGGGGGTGGAGAACACAGAAATAAAGGGCCTTAGCCCCCTCCCCCCTCTCCCTTGATACCTATCCCAGGGTCCCATCTCCCCTCTCCTTGCTTCCTTTGCACTCAGGCGTCCCAGGGGTCCTACCCTCTGCACCTCACCAACTCCCTTACTGGACTGCGCACACTCCCATTGGGCTGCCACAGGTCTGTCTACCCACTCCTTCTGTCCTCTCAAACCCACCCACTTGTGAACTAAGTTCTTTCCTTTTCCCAGTGAAACTCCAAAGGCTAAGCTGACAGACTAACTACTAACCCTTATAGGAAGTCTGGCTGTGTATCGCCTACTGGTTCCAAACACTCTGGAAATCCACTACCCGGCAATCACCATTCATCCCTCGCCTGTCCACTCTCTGAAAAGCAGGCTCCAGGGACCTTGTCTGTCAGAGTGGTATTGGGCAACAGCAGAGTGAGACTGCCAAAATAACAGAATGTCTCTATTCCTCAATAGTTCTTATGATACCATGCCTACCAAGGAGGCCACCATTATAATTTAACAGCAACAGAAGCTCCCCATGTGTCTCAGCTTGTGGGTTCCTTAGGACCATTTCTCTCCTTAGCTCTCCTCCCTACATCCCAGTCTCCTTGCTGTTCCTCAGACCAGGCTTGCCCCTGCCCTGGGGCCTACGCACTGGTATCCTCCCCAGTAAGAGCTTCAGCAATGACTTCCCTGACCGCGCCAACATCCAACTGCCCTAACCCCCACACACATTCCTCTGCTTTGTTTTCCTCTACAGAACTTATCACCAAGAAACGTACCTGTTTATTGTTGTTTTTCTTTTTCGGGTCCCACAGTTTATTATCCATCCCTCACCCACACTAGAATGAAAACTTCCAGACAAGTGAAGAACCAGACCTTGTATACAGTAGGTACTCAATTTTCACACCTGGTGGCTGACAGCTCCACACCCCCAAAGAAGGAGATTTTGACACATGAAATCTCTGAGCACAAAACAGCTGAGTAACTCATATACAATCTCAAAACTAATAAATGGCAGAGCAAGGATGTGAATCCAGACATTCTGACTCAAGGGTCTATACTTCCCAAACTGCCTTCTACAGAGCAATGGGAAGACACCACCACATCCATGGAGCAAACACTGGTATGGCATGTCTTTGGGCCAGCCATATTCCCTGTGGTGAGGGCACTAATCATGAGAAGCATGGTTCCTATAGCTTGGACAGTTTCCTTTAGCTCAATGTGTGTGATGCTGTGATATCCACATGAAAAGAAAATGACTAAGGATTAACATGAAGGAGACCACAGATACATCTTAGGAGCCAAGTATCTGGAGGTGGGGTCTCAGGGAAGCGCTGACTCATTGGCAGGGCATGAAGAGGCTCTTGGGGTGATGAGTATGAGGATGAGTATGAATATGTATCTTGGTTTTAGTAGTTGCTCTGCCAGAGTATTTGTTTACCAGTCTAACCAACTATATACACTTAAGTGGTTATAATTGTACAATATATAAATTATAACCTCAATAAAGTTGACCAGGAAAGGAAGGCCTTAGAACTATCAGATATTATTTTTGGCTAAACAAAATACTCCACCCAAGAAAAACCAACTAATATTTCTACAGTAAGTATTCTCAAATCAGAACATGCACAGGGCGTTAGAGCCAGCTTCTGAGCACTCCACCTCCCGAAATGCATTTCCCAGAGACAGAGGAAGCCATCAGTGGGGAGAGCAGAACAGTTCCAGCGGAGAGCCAGCCAGCTCCTACACCTGCAAGTTGGCTGGCTCCCACCGCCTACAAGTAACATTACATGAATCCTCCAGTCAGTCTACTGGTCACCTGAGAGGAGCCTACAGACAGATACACTACTAAGGGAAATCGCTGCTCTTCTCCATTAGGGCCTCTGCCAGGTAGACTGACCAATGATGGGGCTATGTCTGAGTCCTTAGTTACAAGCATTTGAAACCAAGTGTGGCGAGTTGAAACAGCAAAGTGTTGATTTTGTCTTGGTTTTTGTTTTAAATATAGCACTAGACTCACTAGGAAAACTAGAAAACCAGGCCTGTCAACCACACAGCTCAAAGAATCCCCAGGGCACATGGAGAGATTCCCCACAGACAAGAGCCAGGACTGGACCCAGCCTCCAAAACCAACAGAGCTGCCTTGGCTGAGTACCTCTGCCACAGTGCTTCTCCCCAGGCTACAGCCGGCTTCCCTTTGCTGGCCTCCACCTTTGGGCTGTTCAGGAGGAAGGAGGGGTACTTCCCAGCAGCTCACTGCTAAGGTGGATCCCCTCACCAGGGAAGAGCCAGAGCCCTCGAGGACAGACAGCTCTGTCAGGATGCTTCGCTCCCTGCTCTGCAAGCCTGACCAACACAGGCAGCAGGTATGGAAAGGTCTGGCACCACCACACAGTGAGAGGCAGGACTACCTGGGGGTAGGGGGTCTTCTGCCTATCGTTTTGTGTTTTATTCCATCGTTTCACCAGTTTCAAAAACAACAAGCATGCCTTCAGGTGAAAATAACTCAGTAACATTTTTCTAATTAAAAGAAAAGCAATTCAAAAACCTCAGGTAGCAGGCGCTCTGCAGAACCATGGGCATTCCATGGCTCTAAAACCGTCATGTGACACTAAAGCATGCAATTCTATTTAAAATGCATTTCAGTGATTTTCTTCCTAAGATACATTTTTTTTTAAGTATGTTCTTAAAATAATAATTCTCAAGAGGTTCTTGTAACCTAAATTTCACAGTAAGAACAAACTGCAGGAAGCGATTAACACAACTCAGGCTCCCAGAGTATTTTCTTGTCAGTTCTAGCTTTAACTTACACAATGCAACATCCTAAGTGAAAGAAGCACTAGCAATCTTACCATACTGCTTTCTGCTTTTATGTGCCTGAGTATCTGACTTGCATGTATGTCTGTACACATGTGCGCTGATGCCCTCAGAGGCCAAAGAGGATGTCAGATCCCCCTGGAACTGGAGTTATAAACTCTGGTTAGCCGCTATTTGAGTGCTGGGAGCCAAATCCAGATTCCTCTGCAAGAGTAGCTAGTGCTCTCAACTACCTAGCCGAGCCCTCTCTCCAGCGCCTATCTTACTACATTGTTAACTGAAGAAATTAAGCCTTAAGGTCAGGATATAGTCATAGGACAGAAAAAGAAAATTAGAATAGTGTCAACCTATCTCCCAAATAGACCTGGTGACAGCTCTGACCTTCTGTCCCAGATTTTTCTAGTCTTTTTCACATATCAACATTTTAATCTCTCCATACTAGACACTCTTCAATCAAGATTAGTTTACATCCTGGTATATATTTAGGTTTGAATATAAAATGCCCCCAAAAGGTTCTTATCTTAAATGTTTGGTGCCCAATTAGTGGTGCTATTTAAAAGGCTGTAAAGACTATGGGACCTCTAGAGGAAGTAGGTCACTGGCAATGGGTCTTGGGGAGTATAATATTGTCCTGGCCCCTTATCATCATGTGCTCTCAGGGCAAGGAAGGAGGAGGGAGTCTTCCAAAGAGAGAAGCCAGGCCTTTACAGAAGCCATTCTGCACCACTGGCTTCTTGCTCCGAGGAGGCCATTCTAAGGTTTTCGGGGAAAGAAAATACTGAACGCAAAGATGATTCATGGCTGAGAAACCAAGGACCACTGGTTATCACAAAAAAGACTGGGTCAGACCCAAGATGGTGGTAATGAGTTGGGGAGAGAGTAATTGTAGGGGATAGGAAGAGACACAGCCTGTGGTTATTTATATTATCAACTTGCCTGGGTTTGGAATCACCTAAGAGACACCCTGGGTCTTTTTGTGAGGGCATTTTTCAGAGCAGTTTAACAGAGGAAGGAAGAACCACCATGAATGTGGGCAGCGCCTTCCCATCGGCTGGCTCCATGAATGGACTACAGAAAAGAAGCCTGTGGCAGTGTGGGTATCATCTCTTCCTCCTGACTATGGACACAATGTAGCCAGCAGCCTCACACTCCTGTTGCCACTCCTTCCGGGCTGTGCAGACCGTATCCTCCAACAGCCAGCCAGAGTGAACACTTTCTTCCTCAAGTTGCTTTTGTCAGATATTTGGTCACAGCAACAAAGTAAGTATTGAATACACAGCCTCTCCTTCCACTACCAAAAAGGGAAAAAATGAGAACCATCCAAGGTTCAAACTAGGGTGATTAAAATGACTGTGGTTTCATTAACCAAATGAACACAATCGACTAGTTTTGGTTTCCTCTTGCCTTGCCTAATTACAAAGCTAGGGCCAAATACACAGACTATCTCCAATATACGGAAGCACCTTGGTAAACCCTGAAGTCTAGATATCCCTGGGAGTCAGCACGTACCAAAGGCGCCCTGACAGGCCATAAGGTACCAGGTAAGTTTCTGACAGACTGCATTCTGTGTTGTGTTCTTTGGATTACTGACCATTAATTATTAGCTACAATTATAAAGATGACCATGATGGTGATTAAGATGAGAATAATGCAAACATCAAAACAGGAAGAAGGAAGTAAGTTATAGCTGCTCAAGATAAAAACAAAGGAGATAATGATAAAGCACCAAGCAGGGGCCTTCTACGAGCCAGGAATGGAAAATGAAGCGAGTCAATGTACAAAAACCCCCAACAGGGAAAAAGGATGGGAGAGCCTTCTTCTTTGGCACAGTTCTAGAAAAGACTACTGTGATGGTTATTTTGGTTATAAACTTCACTACATCTGGAATTAACTAAAACCCAAAATGGAGGGACACACCTACAAGGAAGTTTTGATTAATTGGAAGTGGAAAGATCCACTTCCAGTCTGGATCTTTGAGGTGGGAAGACACACCGGTAATCTGGCTCATGCCTTCTGCTGGCAGCCAAAGTAAGGAATGGAAAAGGGAAGCTTTTGTTCCCTTTTCCTGCTTGTTCTCACCTTGCTAGCAAGTCCATTTCTTCACTGGCATCAGAGCCTACTTCTTCAGGATTCCAGTGTATACTGAATACCAGCTGAGACATCCAGCTTCATAGACTGAACAATTACTGAATTTTTGGACCGTCCATACATAGGCAGCCATTGTTGGATTAGCTGGACTACTGTCTGCAAGTCATTCTAATCAATCCCCTTTCTGTGTATAGAGAGATTCATAGAGAACCCTGACTAATACAACTACCCCCAAAATCCTTTCCAATACAGAATCAAAAATATTTGATAGAACAGTTTTTAAAAACTGTTTAAATACATAACTAAATCCACAAAAAAAATATACAACTTCACCAAGGGCCAAAAGCCAAAGGTCCCCAAAACTAGAATAGAAGATACAGGCTGATACTGCTGAGAGCTTTTTGGGCTTAGGCATAAGAATGGACGATATGTGTGCAAAGGGCACTTGTCCTTCAGGATGTGATGAGAACAAATGGAAACAGAAGAAATGTAGGCTAATATTTTCTTTAAATCTTCAAGATAGTTATAGATCTCGTGCATTTTTCTAGCCTCAGCAAGTCCCAGGATTAAATACTTTTTTTTTAAATATGTCCATAATATATACATTATAAGAAGTTTCTTAGAGCTTTTGCTGCAGGTGTAAGTCAAAACAGTATACATATATAAATTGTTTCTCTAAAACATCACATACTAACCAGTCTCTTAGACCTTATTTTAAAAGCCATCCTGTAAGGGCTGGAGAGATGGCTCAGCAGTTAAAGAGTGCTTACTGCTCTTGAAGAGGACCTGAGTTCCATTCTCAACATTCATGTTAGGCAGCTCACAACCACCTATAACTCCAGTTCTAGGGAATCCAATGCCCTCTGCTGATCTCCAAGGCATCTCTGCACACATGTGCACATACCCACACACATATATTTAAAATAATAAAAATAAATTTAAAAAGCACTGTGCAATACACATGCAAGTTAAATACCACCTTAATCGTGTCAAGTGGTTTCCAAATCTTAAAACTCCTTTGCAAGATGTTTACCATTAGGTCATTAAAGCACCTCTCTGATAACTATTATGAATAATTTCATAATATCTGACACACCACACAAAAATAATCAACCGCCTCTGAGCCAATCTTAGAGCCCCTACATTAGATTTGGGAGTGATCACTAAGGAGAACTGGCAAAAGATGTGGTGGCTGGGACTCAAGAAGACCTGTGATAGTGAAGAGGGAAGGACTTTACAGCTCAGCAGCTAAAGGACAGACAATAGCCTTCTTTGCTTTGCACTTATATAAAAGCTGATGCCATCACATTTTCCCTTTGCTCATCTTTGGGATTTCATTTCAGGTTCAGACATGAGACTATTTCCACTCCAAATTCCATTAAGCTGCCATTCTCAATTTAAAAAAACAAACAAACAAACCTAATTCATGGGCAAACCAAATAGCCCAAGAAATGCAGTTATCTGTAGTTTCTTCTGTAGAGATATACGTGTTTAGGGTTACACATACTTATGTAAGGCTGTACACTTCACCCTAGGCTTCCATACACTGAATCCACTGTAAATGCTCCGCGCTAAACGTTGCTTTAGAATGACTATGTGCAGGATGGTTTAAGACTAAGCATTGGCTCCTCAAGGCTACCAGATGCAGGGAACAATAATTAACTCAGAGAAAGGCCAGGGTTTGGCCTGGGTTCTACCTCTGCGGTGGACACTGTCCCAAGGAACCCAGGAGCCTCCGCGGAGAGAACGCTTTGGGTCTCCGCGGCAGAAAGCACGAGTTAGCCAAGCAGGGAGGCTCCAAGGGGCGCGCTGCATTCTGGGATTCGTTTCCACAGTTACCCACGTGCACCCAATCCAACCGCGGCCCGGCGCGGCTAAGACTACAAGTCCCAGAATTCCGCAAACCTGCCTTTCCCTTTACACCGGGTCCAGGAGCCAGACCCTAAAGGAAACCCCTAAAGCACCCTCCCGGTACTAGGAGCCAAAGCCGCTTCCCACACGCCGGGTGCTGTGCCTCCAAAGCGGCCCTCTGTACAGAGTAGTGAGTCCTGACGCATCACCCTCCACACCTGATGGTCAGAAATTAGACAACTGCGTCACACACTGCCAAACCTACGGACCGCTGGGGACCCCGACACCCCTAAAGCTAATCCCCCCCACCCCGCCTCCAGGACTCGACCCGGCCCGAGTCAGCTTGCAGACAGCGGCCCTGCCCCGCCTCCCAGTCCCGCAACCCCAGCCCGCGCTGACCTCGCTCCCCGCTGCACGCCAAGCACCGTGGCCACTGCCAGCCTCGGGACACCTCCCGGGTACCCGGCCCCGCCCCCTCCTCTCCGCGCACCCCGAGGCTCAGGGCGGTCCCCTCCCAGGCAGGACCCGGCCTCTCCCGAGAGGAAGCGCCTCCCCCAATGCACAGTCCTACGCCCCCCACCCCGCCCCGAGAGCGCCGAACCCGGGAATGACAGCCTCCCCAGTCCCCGCTCCTCCCCACCTCTTCTTCCTCCTAACTCACTCTGCACACCCTCCCCCCGCCCCCTATTCCAGCCCCGAGCTGCACCGCAGCCCTATCCGCCATCCTCTCCCCCAGAGACTCCACCATCCCAACACAAGACCCTGAGCCCTCTCGCCACCCTAGGCCACCGTCCCACACGTCGGACTCCTCAACTATCCCATCCCACCCCGGCGCCTCCCACTCCGTGCCCCCGTTAACATCAGCCCGCAGCACCTCACCGGCCCGGCCTCGGCCCCCGCTCCCCACCCATTGTTCCCGCCCCCGCCCCCAGTCCTCCTTCCCATTGTCCCCACCCCCGCTCCCCTAGAACTCCCCCGCCTTCCCCGGCCGACCGCACCGCTCCGGTCCCGCAAGCCTCACCCTGCACCCGGACCGTAGGCCCACTCCCTGACCGCCCGTGCCACCCCCAGCTCCTGTAACCAGCGCCCGCCGCCGCCTCCACCTCCATGCAACAACGACTCTCGGTCCCCCCGCCTTCAGAACATGTCCCCCTTCCCCCACCGCGGAAAGCCAGCCAGTCCCCACCCCCTCCCCGCCGCCCTTTCCCCCGCCCCAGCCTCCCGCGGCGTCACGGCCCTCGGGCTCCAGGAGGGGATCAGCTCGCTCCCGTGCCAGAGACTCGAGCGCAGTCGGGACCGGAGGAGCGGAGAAGGGAGCGCGGGAGCGGACCGGGTGTGCGGGCCCGCGCCCAGCCCGCTAGCTCTGCACTACTCACTGACAGCTGCAGCATCCGAGTGCATTTTCGGGCTGCTCACACCCGCTCGCCGCCCGGGCTCCCGCGCTCCGCTCGCGGTCCCCCCACCGACTCTCTAAACCTTAGCTCGCAGCAGAGGACCGGCGGCTACCTCGCCGGCCCGCCCATCCCGCCCTCCTCATTGGCTGGACCCCAACCAGGGGACCGCCCCTCTTCGGCTCTCATTTGACCGCAAGAGTGCTAGTTGTGCCCACATGGAGCTGGCAAAGAGGCCCCGCCCCCTAACCTGCAACACGATTGGCCCCGCCGCCTTGCCTCGGACCGCCCCTGACGGAGGCCACTCTTTGGAGCCGCAGGTTGGACCCGGCAGCTGTCAGTCATCTCAGAGTCCGAAAGCGCGTGGAGGGGCGAGGCTGGGGAATTGGTCCACCTTGACCCTGAAGCCCCGCCCTGTGGCGGGCGGATCTATGGAGCGGGAGACCAACCGAGAGCAGGAGATAGGCGTCCGAAACAAAGCAGGCGGAGTGGCCTGGAGCCACGCTGGTGGCCACCGGCGCTGGTGCTCCCTAGTAGGAGGTCGGCCAGATTTTGATCCTGCCCGGACCCCACTCGCGCCAGTTCCCAACAGTCGTTTCCTATATCAGGAATTAGAAAAAAATCTCTTCTTCATTTCAAGCAAGAACCCCTCCCTTTTATTCCACAAGCTTTCTGTCCCCAACTTTGGAAATGCGCTTCTTTTTCAGAATCAACTGAGTCACGCGTTGTTTGTGCTAAAGGTTTTGAATCCTGCAGGCATTGTCCATCAGACACCTCTGCGGTCCCCAGACAGTGAGAGGAACCACATTAGGCTCTAGGGTCAGCCTGGCGCCCGGCAAGTCAAGTCCCCAGCCTGTTAGTCTGAAAAACCCAAGTCGACCCTGGCCGGAAAGTGCGTCGTTGTTGTTTGGCAGAGGGAAGCGTTAATGGGGTTCTCACTCTCAAGTGTCCTAAATAAAAAAATCTGAACCTTTCCCGCCCCCCCCCACCACCACTCCCTTAGTTCCTCTCTGCGTTTTTCAATTCTTGAAAACCTGTGCTTCACAATCACTATGGTAATGTAATAACACTCCGGCCCCACCCCCAAACACTGCACTTCCGCATCTTCCATAGCCTCTGCCCCAACCACAGCCGGGACATTCTGTAGATCCAGCCACTGAGAGTGGATGACGCGACCAAAGATAACAAAGGAGTCAGGTGTTAGGATTCGCAATTCTACAGCCTAGACTTTTGAGTTGCAGAGTTCTGAAATCAGGCCAGATGTTACACCAGGAGCAAGATAGCCGAAAGTCCTTGTCATCCACATCACTCTAGTTGTAATATGCTCCAATTCGTCATCTCCAATTTCTTTCTAATAAGTTGCATGCCTATAGTTTTATAGTTATCATTCAAATGCATATGATTTACTTCACCAAATTGCAGAATTGTACCTGAAGGCAAGAATCCTTCATAGAGCATCCTTTTGGATCCCGTTGACAGGACAGAATCTTAGCTAAGCCCCATAAACAAAGGAAGGTATTCCTAGGTTTGGGACTCCTGTAATGAAATAGTGCTTATGCTGGGCAAGCAAATGTTCCTGTGTTCGTTATTCCATTTCTGATTTCAGCCTAATCTAGAAAATCAAGAATTATAGTTTATTCATGTTTCTGAGATTTTATGTATATTTATATGCGTTTGAGTTTTGTTTCTCATATTGTTCTGCACAGTAAAGGGTTTGCTTCTTGGTACTTCTAAATTAAAATAAGCCCATGATTTATATTAGCTATTAATTTGGTTTATGGGTTTATCTGCAGCAAACTTTATCGTGTGATCATAAAGTCTAAAGGACCTGCCAGCTTGCTTTCTCCCTAGCTCTCAGCACTTCCTGGATGCCATACATGTTATCCAGGGGAAAAATGTACAGAATTCGAAACCTTTGCTGTTTCTCAGCTTACATTCCAGTAGGGGCAATCATTATTTTCAAGTAAAATACAAATTTAATTTATCTAGATCACAATAGTGGGTCAGCTAGAGCCTGAGAATTGAGAGGCAGCCCTTCTTTGTCAGCTGGGCCTCCCTACTGCACAAGTCTCATGAATAATAAAGTGACTACATGATGCTTTGTGAATACTGCCCAGTCATTTCAAGCATACTCAAGATTATAAATCTCCATGGTCCGGGGACTTGTTATAGCTGTGTTTTCAGTTCTCCAGCACTTAGTACGGCAGCTTCCAATAGCGGACTGTTCTTACAAGTGAACTGGATGACGACTAATAGGGAATTTTTTTTTTTTATCTGAAAGGAACTTCCTCATTATAAGAATATGAGACTCGAAGTTCAAAGGAGTTAAATACCTAATCCAGTCAGAGGGCTAGACAAGAACAAAGCAGTATTTAAAAACTCAAGTTTCCAGCTCCTCAGCTACAGCTCCAAGGAGAAACCCTCAGAATACAAATATGAGTACACGCCTCTCCCACTTGAAAGTTCTACCAAGCTGATAGAAAATTCTATTCTTCACATTTGGAATATAGCCCTTTCACGGAATCCAGTATAAGGAATCTTTCGATATATAATATGCTATTTCAATTTTTCTCATTCGAGTAACATTCCCAAGTAACAAGGTCTCTGTAGAGATGTTTACGGAAATAATATCTTTTATATTCAAATCCTCAGGGAAAAATAATTGAGCATCTTGGGATGGGCAAGTCTGGGGGTACAGCATGTTACTTCATTGTACTTGGTTACTGATTTAAAATATTAAATAACAGCATGAGCACACATTATTGCGTGCTCACTGGTACCAGACGTAATCAGTGATTACCTATTTTGTTAGTTACACAATATTAATTTTAATAAAATACACTTTGAAATGTCTTAAGCCTAGGTGAAAATTTGACATGGAAGTCTAGTGAGAAAAAGAGTAACACAAGTTTCAGACTTTAAATTTCCCTTCCAATATCACAAATCCCAGTAGATAAGCCTGTCCTGTGTGTGCTAGGTTTGGGATATGGAGTGGAAAACAGCATAGCCTTCGGGACTTGAATGGAATTGGGCTTAGATTAGTAGATAAATGTGTGCCTGAAAGGTTTGAAGAAAGAAAGAAAACATAGCATGGAGGAAGTAATATAACCTTTGATTCCAAGAGTATGTGGAACTCTTCGTGTTACCAAAAGTCAGGCTAAGTGGGTATTCAGGATATAGAGATGAAGATGAATAAGATTTAAGTGTATTCAGAGAGGACAGGATAGTCAATTTCCTCAAAGTCATAAACAGGTAACTTTATGGACTTGATGTTTGTGGAATGCAAGCTTAAAATACACTTTAACAATACTTCCATTTTCTTATGAGCCACCATTGTATCTCTAATATATCCTCAAAATGGGAAGCTGGAGAGATGGCTTAGTGGTTCAGACAGAATATTACTTGTTCAGAGAACTGAAGTTCAGTTCCCAGCACCCAACTCAGGCAGCTCATAACAGCCCTTTAACATGGCTCTGGGGATTCTCTGCCCCTCCCAGGACATCTGCATTCACATGTATATACACAGGCACACACATAGACAGAATAAAAATAAAAAATAAATCTTCATAACATGCCCCCCCCAAGTTTTTGTTTGTTTGTTTGTTTCCTTAATAACACAGAATTGTTAGAACCGGTCTTGAATCAAATACTCACTGGACATTTTAGCCTGGGAAACACTTCTGTCATTTTCTCAAAATAGTAAAAATAATAGCTTCTGTAATTGCTTATAATACTTGGCACAATGTGGTTCAACTTTGTAATAATGGTTAATATTTTAGACTCTTGAGTCCTGGCACACAGGACCAGTGAATGTCTCCTAAGCAATGGTGGTGTTGTTGCCATGGCTGCAACATTCTCAGTACCAACATATTCCATCACATGCTGATTCTCACATCACTTGTTTCTTTTACCCTAAGCTGGTCCCTCACTGGATAGTCACTATAATTACTTGCCATGCAGGTTGATTTTTGCCAACTTGACACATACTATAGTTACTTGGGGAAAGGGGTATGGAGGAATAGGCCTGTGTGATAACTCAGAAGGGTCTATATTCTAGGGGTCTATGTGAAGGGATCATATTTAGGGACCTGTGTGGTCCAGATGGAATATAGAAAGAATCTTAGGAATGTTGGGACATACCTTTAATCCCAGTATTCAGAAAGCAGTGGTAGCAAATATCTTTAATCCCAGTATTCATAAAGCAGTAGTGGTCAGTGCCTTTAATCTCTAAGACAGAAACAGAGTGTGGAAGCAGACCTCAGAAAGAGTCAATGTCACACAAGAAGTGACATCTGAGAGGAGTCAGTGAAGGACAGGCAAAGAGACTAAATTAGAGAAAGAATTAGAGTGAATCAGAGTAAGGAAACCACCAACTCTCATGATAGAAAGGGAGGCTCTCAGCTGAGAGCATAGTTAGTTACAGAAGAGTCAGTTACAGCAGGCAGTATGAGGTGAGCAGTCTGAAGCAGGCAGACAGGACACAAGACACAGAGAAAATGAAGCGATTTGACTGAGAAGCAAGAGGCTGTCTGAGGCAGTATGGAGCAGTGAGAGCTCACAAGAGACACAGAGGCAGCTCATCAGAAGAAGTCAGTATCAGATGGGAAGAGTGAGTCAGTTTGAAGCTGAGCAGGGCAGTTCAGTCTGCGGCAGTCTGAGAGTAAGCCAGAATCCAAAGAGTTCTGTCAGAAACAGTCAGCTGGTTCAGAAGGTCAATTTGAGTCAGCTGCTTGGAAAAGAGTTTGAGCCAGAACAATGAGTGAGTTGAGTTGAACAAGAAGAGTCAGAGTTCAGAAGGAGCTAGTCAGAGTAGCTCAGTCAGCAATAAGTTGCAGAGGTATATTAGATATATGGAGGCTTAAAAATTCTAGGTTGTATGCAGGCCAAAACACTCCTGGGCTCCAGGACTAAGAACTGGTGACTTAATTAGACAAAGAATAAATAGCTTTTGCCCTGAATCAATCTTTACATCTGGCATGAATCTCTGACTACAAGGGGACGGGATTGAGGGCTTGCCTCCATCAGATTGGCCAGTAGGTATGTCTCTGGGGCATCTTCTTGATTAATGATCGATGAGGCTGAGACCACTCCCACTGCAGGTCATGCCATCCCTGGAGACCTGTTCTTGGGTTGTATAAAAAGCTAACCAGGAACCAGCCAGAATCAGCATAACTCCACGATATTTGCTTCAGATCCTGCCTCCAGGTTCCTGCCTAGCGTTAACTGACTTGGCTTTCCTAGATGATGAACTGAAATCTGGATGTCAAATAAACTCTCTTCTCCCCAAGTTGCTTTTGGCCAGTGCTTTATGACAGCAATAAAAACTTAAGTAGGACACTTGCATTCTTTCTTCTCTAGCTTCTAAAATTTACAATGAAGGTAGAGACTGGGATGCAAGAGCATGCTCCTTGGACAAGTCACCAGTGTAGCCTACTGTGACAGAAAATGCAAGCATTTGCAGAACAAAGAAAAAGTTGTGTTCATATTGGGAATTCACTCAGATAAAGGGAAGTCCTGTGAGTACCAAAAGTTGATACCCCCCAAAACATAAGCCAACTGTAATACAACCTACAGGATTTTCTATGAATTAGAGACTCATGTTGTGTTCTCATAATGAATAATTTCTCCTTTGTACTCTGAAGTAATTACTCTTCCCTGAGAGCCACAGCTACTAACATCAAACACTGTGCGTGCATGTGTGTGTGTGTGTGTGTGTGTGTGTGTGTGTGTGTGTGTGTGTGTGTGTGTGTAAGCATGCACTTCAGTATACATGTGTAGAGACCAGAGAGTGATATCGATATCAGTGTCTTCCTCAATTGTTCTCCACAATAGTTTTGAGAATATCTTCCACTAAACCCTTTGTTGCTCACCTAGAGGATCTAAAGCACAGGGATCGGCCTGACTCCACCTCCCCAGTGCTGAGATTACATGCTTCCACTAAAGCCTCTTGCATCCATAGCTAGCACTTTCCTGACCAAGACACCTTCCCAGCACTATTAATCTGGGAGCTGAAAGTGAACACACATGACTCCGGGTACTGCCTGTGAGCCAAGCTGGATTAAGACAGATCCTGCCATTTACAACCATCAAATGAAAACATACACTATGTGAGAGCCAAGTAAGATGGTTCTCTGGAGGATGAGGCAGGAGAATGACAAGGTCAAGGCCAACCTAAGCTACACAGCAAGGACTTGTCAAAAAAAAAAAATCTAGCCAACTTGTCTGGACTTCAGCTCCTTCATCTATAAAAACAGGAATAATTTCATCAAGGGGTAATTGGGGATGACAAGGTCAAGCATATAAAACCACTTCTAGGACTAGGAGAATGAACAGGAAAGGAGTGTGTGAGCTCCCACTGCTCAGGACCCCTTCATGTTTCCGGGTGACACGAACACACACCTGTGAAGCACGGTTGGCTACTTCCCAGCTCAGGGATAATTTAAACTAAAAATGACTCTTGATAAAGCAGCCATCTGGAGGTTCACTTAACAAAGCTGTGAATTTTCCAATTAGACTTAACATTCCTGTTTCCATTTTGGTTTCATTTAGCAATGAATTTGTTTTGCCTCTAGTAGCGATAAAAGACCTTTTGCTGATTTTTAAAAAATATTTCTGACTTCCAAGATTTCTTGTCATACAGCTATCAGGTAGCATTAACGGACCTTTGAACTAATCAACATTTTTGTTTTGTTTTGTTTTTTCTAGAGCAGATATGGGATGCTTAAGATGGCTGTTTCCTTTTTTTACCCAGGGCCTTTCACTTTGTGGAGATTACACCTGCCTAGGGAATTAACAGGGTTTGAATAAAAAAAAAAACATGTATTCATTCCTTACCACATAGTCTCTGAATTGGATTTTTTTTCTCCTTATTCCACAATGAGCTAATCAAGTCCTAATGATGTTGCATTTAATTCAATCTCAGAAGGAATAATTTTCCAATTCAGTCTAAACAATGCCTGACCTTTGTGGTGACTTCCATGAATATAGCATTTCTTCAATTACTGCAGCTAGCAGGAGATGGACAGAAAGAATAACCATTTTCCTTGGACAATGGCTTCTGTGTGTTATCAGGCTCTTCATTTTTCTGCCTCTTCTTGCCTGCTTTCATGAATACAATGTCTTTTTAACATCCCTCTCAGGGCGGAACAGGAGACCCCATCCATCTCCAGATCTTAGTGGCTGCACTGCAGCTGAGCATCTCATTATGGCAGAGTGAAGCATTCTGGGAAAGTGGATGGAGAAGGGAGACTGCAGTAGAAAGGGGGCTGGGCAGGAGCTCTGGAAAATAAATGCTCATTTCCATGGTGATGCTACACTATGGGGTAAGAACATCCTGTTCTACAAAGGACGAACATGCAGGATGCTCAAACCCTATGACTCAGCAGATTCCAATCTCACCTACAACCAGGTTGAAGCTGCTTTAGTCTCTTGAGCCTCTAACCACCCATGTCATGGATGCTACCTACAACTTACCGTGAGGGCCATGTTGGTGAGAGGAAAGCAAGGCATCTACACACTCAAGAAAAATCAGTGGTTCCAAACTTGGAATAGAACATGCAAACACTCATGTGTAGAACAAATGCAGGCCTGCTCACATACAACAGAGCTCCTGTTCATCCACCTGAAAAAAAATTTCCTTCAACTAACGCAGATATCTACCTAGTACTTTATTCTCCTGCCTTAGCAAAGATATGTTAGAACAATGTCCTTGGCCTTTTGGGGTCTCAGACCCTAAATTAGCAAATTCATTGATAATTCTCTATCAAGGGTCTGAAACTCAGCCATGACCACCCCATCACCCTCCTCCATTAAGAGTGCCTAGATTGGGGCTGAAGAGATGGCTCACCGTTTAAGAGCACTGGCTGTTCTTCCAGAGAACGTGGATTCATATTCCAGCACCCACATGGCAGCTCACAACTGTCTGTAACTCCAGTTTCAGGGGATCTGACACCCTCACACTAATACACATAAAATAAAAATTTAAATAAATAAATGTATTGACCTTTAAAAAAAAAAAAAGAATGCCTATATTAAGCCAGTCGTAGTGGCACACACCTTTAATCCCAGTGTTTGGGAGGCAGAGGCAGGTGGATCTTTACCAGTTCAAAGCCAGTTTTGTCTACATAATGAATTCCAGGACAGCCAGAGTTACATAGTGAGATCATGTCTAGTGGGTGTGGGGTGTGTTGCCTAGATTAGATATTCATTCTGGACAACAGGTATTGCCTTCTTGAAATCCAGGGGCTTTCTGTAATTTTGTCTGGGTGGGATCAATTCCTTTCTGTTAGCTTTCCTAAGCACTGCTGACACCTAGGCCTGTGCTCAAATAACAAGAATTTTGTTGGGGAGCTGGTAGGTAGGGGCAAGAGCTGCAGGCTGAGCAGCAAGGCTTGGGTAGTTTCCATGAGCACCTTCAGTGTGCAGATCCTGGGTACTGGGCAAGAGATGTGTTCTTTGGGACAGAAATACCAAGAATACACTTCATCTCATTCCAGAATTTCCCCCAACTCCAACTTGGGCCCTAGCCAGAGCTACTTTTTCTGAGGCTACCTTATACAGGCTCAGGGGTCTCCATTTCATCTGCAGTCCTCTTTGCCTCCTCTGTCATCTGATGGTTTCTTCTCCTTGCCCCACTGGCTCCAGGACCCCAAATCAATTCCTTGCCCCTCCCCCAAAGAGAATACAAGGGCTCCCAGGTGACCTGTCCCTGCCATGCAGTTAGAGTCATTTACCCGGACTCCAGCCTCTAGCCCCACACTGGTCCATGTTGTATCCTGCATCCCTCCATCTTGGTCACTTTTTTCTGGCTCCAAAGCTCTAACAGCACAACCTCCATTTATATTCCTTAACTCAGCATTGCAAAATCTCCCAAGATACCACAGATAACAGATTTCAGAACAGAAATATTACTAAACACTGCTCACTTTGTTCCAGGTACTCTCACATTAACTCACTCCGCCAAACAGTCCTAAGAAGCAGGTACTTTTGTACAATCCACTTTACAATGAGGACACTTAAGCACACAGAGGTAAAGTAACATGCTCAGAATGACACAGCTACTTAATATGGTGCTGGGAGAATTAAACCCAGAAGGCTTGCCTCTGATTTTTTAACTTATTTATTTTTACATGCATTGGTGTTTTGCCTGCATGTATGTCTGCATGAGGGTGCCAGATCCCTGGAACTAGGGTTACAGACACTTGTGAGCTGCCATGTAGGTGGTGGGAATTGAACCCAGGTCCTGTAGCAGAGCAGCCAATGCTCTTAACCACTGAGCCCTCTCTCCAGCCCCTCTGATCTTTTTTAACTGTTCTGTTCTAGCATTTTGTTCTACAGTATTCTAGATAGGTGTGCTTTGGAGCCCTTGAATATGGATGGGTCTGAGTCTGTTCTTCTAGCCCTAGTAGGCAGGCACACGGAGCACCTGGGAAGAGCCTGTCCTCTGTGCACAAGTGTTAACAAGAATCACAGATCTCTGGTACAGGACAGGGGCCCTTCCTCCCTTCATTGTTAAGCAGCTGATCCAAAGCAGGACCTCAAGCTGGGGAATGTGAGAACAGGACCCAAAGTGACCCTGTTGTCTCAGGAGGGCTGTGGACTGTGCTCCCAACCCCCTACCTCCCCTCCTGAGCCACCTGCCCTTCCCACCTTCCTTCCCAGGTGCCCGGGGTACTTAGTGAATGGCTTCCCCAACATGATTCGTATTGCTGACCGACCCTTAGTGACAGAAGACATGCCTCAGCATTCCCTATCTGTGTGAATAGGTTGAGGAGGATTACAAAGAGCTTGAACAACAGCCTGGAGGGAAGCCGCAGAGGAGGAGCCTGGAGAACTGGAACAGGAACCAACAACAGGAACCGACAACAGGAATGACACATTTATCCAATTTTAATGACCCTAGGAAGATATTGGGGCTGGGAGTAGAGAGCCTCTTGCAGTTTAACATCACAAGATAGAGACACTCCCTTTCTGTCCCTCTAGTGGCTCGGCTACCCTTTGGATCTGGGATGCATCCGTACCTCCAAAGCCCATGATTTAAAGGCTAAGCCCTCGGCTAGGCACAAAGCTTGAGTCACTGGAGGGCTGGTATGGCCTTGAAAGGTCTACGGGACTCCAATCTTCCCTTTTCCTCTTGTGTTCCCTGCTGTGCGGATGTTCCGGGCCAGCCATAAACTCCTGTCACGGTGTGCTGCCTCACCACAGTGCCAAAACCACACCCAACCCATCATGGACCAGACAGGAGGACAGGAGCCAAATAAACCTTTTCTCTTCGTTATCTCTGGTATTTTGCTTCAGATTAGAAGACTGCCTCGCACAGACCCTGGGTTCAGGCTACTTTATCACCATCATACTCCACCCTCAGCAGAGTACAGACCTTCAGAGAATCAGTCAGGGTACGCACTTAACAGGCAATTGATGGGTGTTTTGAGCGACTTGCTCCTGTCAAAACTTACCTTTCCAATATCTCATTTCCTCAGACCCTTGTAGATGACAGGCTTGCTGTTCTTGGGTAAACTGAGTTGGGGAAAAACAGAGATCAGTAAGATCTTGAGGGGGCAAGACCCCAACCTGCTTCCTCCAACCCCCCCATCCCACCTCCCGGCCACCACCAGACCCCTTCTCTTGAGTCACTCACCTCCATTAAGCCTTGCTTGGTCAAGGGCACCCACTGTCATGACTTTATCACTACAGCACCAGAACAGAATTATGCCTCAGAACAGAACAAAGAGGATGGAACGATGGGGCTAGGCCACGTTGGAGGTGAGCTCAGAGAGCCCCCTACAACCCACCCACCCCGTCTCCACGCTGGAAAAACAAGGACCCAGAAGCTTCCAGTGCCGCCTGCGGAGATGTAGATGGGAGACAGCAACAGTTTTTAGCGCACCCCATCTTTTACTTAGAAGAACACCCCTCTTACTCTCAGGAGCTTCAATACCGCACGCAGAATTTACTCAAAAAAAAACAAAAAAGCCACTGTGAGGCTGCCATTCAGGAAGCCACACCCCAATTCCAGGGAGCATGTGACCTCAGCTGGGCCAATCACCTTCCTTCCCTGGAATTTTAGACCAATAAAGGCAAAGCAACTGCCAGTCACCAGAACTACCACTTCAGGGAAAGGCCAGTCCTGGGGAAGCTGTTCACAGAAACAGTCATTTACTTCTGCAGGCCTTCACTCATTCATTCACGAAACAACCATTGCTTAGCGAGGGTCTCTGTGTGTCAGACACCGCACTCAGCTCTGGTGACAACAGATAACCACATCTGCTGCCTTCGTGGGGCTTCTGAGTTTGCAAGACATTCTTGAACTATCGAAATGGAGCCGCCATCTTATCAGGCACTGAAAAGGGTGTACAGTTTTTCAGAGCATGTATAATAAAAGCTGTGGTTCAGCTTCTGTGGACAGTTCACCCTTTGAACACTGTGCAAAATTAAACCCACAGAGGCTGTGCTCCTAAAGCCATGAGCCTTGCTCTGAAGCCATCCATGTTCTCTTCCAGGAAAGTTCAGTTGTTTTCTCAAATGTTGGTTCTATCCTGACAAACAGGTCATTCTTTTCTAATTCGTTCTGAAGTCTTCAGCAGACCAGCTAAGACTCTAGGCAAGATCCAGTCAGGGAGATGAGAGGAGGGAGAGGATAACAATTGTGATAGCTAATCTCAGATGTCAACTTGTTGAGACCTAGAATCACCTGGGAGATATGCTTCTGGACATTATCTTCAGGACTGTCTGGAGTAGATGGGTTGAAGTGAGAAGAGCTGCCCTCTGTGGGTGGCACCATTCTCTGTACTAAGATCCTAGACCATACAAAAAGAAAAAAGGAGGGACTGCAGAGATGGCCCAGTAGTTAAGAGCAGGCTGCTCTATCAGAGGACCCAGAATCAGTTTCCAGCACCCACATGGAGGCTTACAGCCATCTGTAATTGCAGGTTCAGGAGACCCAGCACCTTCTTCTGGCATCTGAAGGCACCAGGCATTCTCTCGGTGCACATACATAAATGCAGACAAAACACTCATTCAATAAAAACAAATCAATCTTAGCTCCTGCCATCTTAACTTCCCACCACGAAGTACCCTCAACCCTGAGCCATAATAAACCCTGCCTTCCTTCTGTTGCTTGTGTCATGGTGTTTATCACAGTGGTGAGAAAAATAACTAATACAGCCCCCGAGGAGATGACTGGAGTCCCATGGGTAAGGATCAATAGATGAACCTAATGGGAAAGAATAATATTTCGAGCAGAGGGAACAACCAACACAGTGGCCTTGATTGGCTAGCTCTCTAGTCTCAGATCCATTCACCCCTAGCCTGGCCCCTGCCCTTCCAAAATCTCTCTCTGTGGTTCAAATTATGTCTCTGTCACTTAACAACCAGGGGCTCATGGAGCAAATCTTGTCCGGCCTGCCTCTCAAGTCTATCCAGCCTTAGTGCATTTAGCCAGGCCTCCCTTCTCATGAAGTTTCCATGGAAACTTCTGCTCTATGTGCCCTCCTGACATTAAGTGCAAAAGCTTTGTCTTTGATGATTTAACACTATCTCTAGCAGATAGTAGTAGAAACTCAATCAACATTTCATTAATCAAAAGCTCATTCATGTGTGGATATTTTATCATAGGCATCAGGAACAGAGGCACACTACACTCTGTCACCTGCAGGAACCTAAGGCACACTCCCTAAATCTTTTAGGGACTTCAGCTTAGGAAAAGCTGGTTTCCCAAGTTTGAAGCAATAAAGAATTTTAAGAAGAACCAGCACAAAGCAGAGTTGGAGTTTACTAAAAAGAAAGAGCTACTACGAGAAAAGAGCAAGACACACCCAAGAGCATGAATGTGGGCTTCTCAAAGGAGATTTATGCATGTTAGAAAACAGAAGAACAGAGGTTAAGAGAAAGATGTTCTGGAAAAGAATGCAACAAACTTAAGTGTGAGAATGGGCTCCTTCAGAGAGAGCTGCAGTTAGGTGTCTTAGTATTGGCCACAGAGACCATTTTGGTGGTTTCCAGCTCCATTTCGAAGGATTGTAAGAAACCACTTTTTTCTTTTCTTTCTCTCTTTGATAAGTGAGATTACTGACCCAGAGGTGCCTTAAATGAGATCATAATCTGGTAAACTAAAACCAGAAGCTACTAGGGTTGCCCACGGGGCTTAAGGCATGTCTTTCTTGTAAATGGGATTCCTGGTGAGATTCCTAGAAAACTACAGGTTTGTAGCTAGGAAAGACAGAGATCTAAAACAAATACTCCTAATTCTGTCAGAGTTCTTGACTGTCACCTGATAAGAAAATTCGACCAGATGCTGTAGGGAGGAGCTCCTTTCCTTCCCATATTCCCATAATTCCCTGGTTTTTTTTTTCCCTTGCCTTCTTCTTTTTTAAAGGTATATCTAGTCATTATGAAAAGGAGGTGTGGAAATGGCTTACATGATGGAATAGTACAGAACTTCAATGGAATGGGCAGCTTCCTATGACATCACTGTCCTTCCATTCTGAAAGAAGTGGTGAACTCTGAAGGCAATGGTGCCCCTCTCAGACTTCTCTCATCACCCACTAAGGCCACATCTCGATTTCTTCTAGCTGTAGGCATATGCAGTTTCAGGCTTGTGCACAATGAAATTGTTAGACGGCTGTCATTTGTCTGGCGTTTGGCTATGGATAATAGAACTGACTTTATGAGGACAAGAGGCATCGGTCCTTATCCAGCCTCCATGTGCTGAGAGCCACTGGATGACCACAGATTTAAGACTGCAGCTGAATGCCTCACCACAGGGAGTTGGCAACCCAAAATCCTCTGTGATTCTGTCTGCCAGGAGAGCTCAGTTTTCTCATGGGTCTTTGTATTATTCTCTTATTGAGGGCAGTCACTCTTCTGAGCATGGTCTTCTTCTCCCCCATCAAGACAGGAAATGTTTCAACTTCATGCTGTGTCTTCTGCTGCTGTCGGTTCTCCTAAAGAAGCTAGTATTTGAGACTTTTTGAGATGTGTGTCCTCAGATCACAGTCAACATTGCAGAACAAGAACCTTAGGATTAAGTTGATATTCTTCCCTGGGCCTCAGGATACGGGAGTTTCAAGAGACAGCCATCCTATTCTGGCGATGCAGTCTTCACCGCATCCCAGTGTCAGCCAAACCCTGAAACCAGACAGCAGTTTCAACAACAGATTTTGGGATGAAGAGGAGTGAAATTTGGCCACTGGTTCTTCTATTCATCGGTGCGAGATTTCCTTGTCCTTCAAGTCAGTGTACCTTTGCCTGTTTCTACTGCTGTAAGGAAGTACTGTGGGCTTGGAGATTTGTAAAACCTGGAAAGTTACTTGCTACTGTTCTGGGGAGTGGGATGTCCAAGAGGAAAACTGCAGTCACTCAGTGTCTTCTCATGGCAGAAAAGGATGAAAAACACAAAAAGGGACAAATGTCATGTCCTCTAGTGGTGGAGAGCAGGGCAAAGAAGACTCAGCAAGTTCCCTCAAGGCTTCACCAGCTGCTAATCCCACATATGGGGCTCTGCCCCTCACAACTTAGTTGCCTCTTTAAGGCCCAGTCTCCCAATGTTCGTGTGAGGAGTAGGCTTCCATGTATTGATCTGGTCAGCACACGTACCTTGAAATCATATCTACCCAAATAGAACCGCTGACCTCACCTTGAAGAAAAAAATAGATAACACACTCATGGTGTCTGGTACCCTAGGTCCTCAGCAACAAAGAGAATAGATATCTAATTGGTACATGGAAAGGTACCCAAAGGGCTGAGGATATGGTTCCA
The DNA here is from genome assembly GCA_026225945.1 of Cricetomys ansorgei. NCBI lineage: Eukaryota > Metazoa > Chordata > Mammalia > Rodentia > Nesomyidae > Cricetomys > Cricetomys ansorgei. The sequence goes on along the minus strand of JAMJFZ010001868.1, from coordinate 8,857,339 downwards.
TTGGTAAAGAGCTTGCTGCACAAGCTCGAGGACCTGAAGTCAGTTCCTATCTTCCACATAAAAGTCAGGCGACCTGACATGCACTTGTAATCATAGCTCTAGGGAGATAAAGACAGATCCCAGGGACTCGCTGGCCAGACAGCCTACCTAATCATCGAGCCACAGGTCCTAGAGAGAGATCCTATCTCAAAGAAAACAAAATGGAAAGCTCCTGAGGAACAACATGAATGACTCCTGACCTCTACACACATAACATCACACACACATGCACATACCTGAACACAAATACACACTTGCACACCCACACGAAGAAAAGGTATCCAACATCTCATCTTTTAGGAAAATGTGATTGCAAACCATAATGAGATACTGTTTCACACCTGTTATGGTGGCTGTAGCCTAAGGGCCAATGTTGCAAACGCTGTCAAACATGTTGGAGGATAGCAAGTGCAGGAGAAACTGAAGCCTTTATGTGTGGTTAGTGGAAATGTAAAAGGCTCCAGCAGTGTTGCAGAACAGCTGGTAATTTCTCAAAGGATTAATCATGAGATGCCCCATTACTCATTCATTCTCCTTGGTATACCCAAGAAATCCAAAAGCATCTTATATGTCCACATAAGAACATAGAAAATGTCCCAGCATCATTGTTTGTCCATTAACTAACTAATGAATGAATAAATTGTGATGCATACACAAAATGGAGCATTATTTAGTGATAATAACGAAGTATCCATGTATATTGAAACACAACTCTTGAAAGGATTATGCTAACTGAAAGGCTACATCTTGTATAGCTCCAAATTTATGAAATGTCAAGAATAGGCAATCTGTCTAAGTAGAAATATTACTTGATTCTCATGAGGAAAGGGAGAAGGTGTAGTGACTGCTGGTAGGAATGTAGTGTAGTTGTGAAAATATTCTAAAACCATAGTGTCCATGGTGGGAGAGCTTCACTGTGTAATTGTATCGCATGTAAATTGAATCTCGAAGCTGTTAAATCTATGCATCTCTAGAACATCTTTAGTGCTACAAAGGCAAATTATAAAGCAGAAGGAAAGTGTCAAGACAAGGGTGGGCTGCAGTTGAAGTAGAATGATCCGGAAGGCTCCACTAAAGAAGTTGTATATGCCTAGAGTCTCAAGGAGGCTGGGCAGGAGTTGTGTGACAATCAGGAGAAAGGTACTGTAGGCGGAGGGGCCCAGGTAACAGCAAAGCGAAGGCCCTGGGGCGGAAGCCTCTCAGTCATATTGGAAAAAAGAAAGAAGGAACAGTGGAGGTCAGAGAGGGGTCACAGCCATAGTCTGGTTGGGTGGGCTTTGTGGCCATCTTACACTCTAGAGCAATGGTTCGACCCTTTAATACAGTTCCTCATGTTGTGGTGACCCCTAATCATAACATTGTTTTTGTTGCTACTTCATAACTGTAATCTTGCTACTGTTATGAATAGTAACGTAAACACTTGATATGCCGATGGTCCTAGGCGACCACTGTCAGGGATCATTTGACTCCCAGAGGGTCACAATCCACAGGTTGAGAACCGCTGTTCTAGAAGGTAGACCTGTCTATGTATAGAGTCCAGAAGTGGGCAGGGCCAAGGGACAGAGAGAAAAAAGGGCATTCCAGTGACCTAGTTGTGGATTTACAACACCTAGGAGCTGTCTTCTGTGGGCTGCGTCATTTTCTCTTAAGCCCTATTGGGTTGGGATTTGAATGTTTCTCAGTGCAACTGATGAGTCTTTCCCTCCACAGCTTAATAAATACGTCATTTTCTCCCCAAAGTTTCCATCATCTGTTTCACTAAAATGTCATTCACAATTTACCTACCTATCAATAGAAATATCAACAGGACATTTTGTACATTATTCAGATACAATACTTGATTGGTGTCCCTCCCAGATATACCTCTCTGACAGTTTTTGATACCCAGGATTCATGAATCCTTTGTTGTTGCTGTTTGTTTTCTTTTAATTTTCTTTTTTCCTCTCTCTCTCTCACTTATGTAGCTCTCTCTGGCTGTCCTGGAACTTGCTAGGTACACCAGGCTGAACTTGAACTCACAAAGATCCACCAGTCTCTGCCTCCTGAGTGCTGGGATTAAAGGTATGAGCCTGAAATTTTTCTTTTTTAAATCTGGACATTTGTCTAGAAAAGTAATTATGAATCTCTTTTTTTCCCCAGGTATGCATTCAAAAACATGTTCCTATGAGCAGTTTGTTTCCGGGGCTTACTGTGATTAAAATAGGCTATTACATACTACAGGTTTTCATGCATACATGGCCATTCCTAGTCAATCGAGGCACTAGAATGTGCAGTTATGATCAAAATACATTTTACACATGTATGAAATTCTCAAAGAATAGACAGATACAGTTAAATTTCACAAAAAAGAATATCAATGTCACAGAGTGAAATTTTTGATAGACTAGTGATGACTTTAAATCTATCTAAAATAATTAGATCGACACAGAGTGAAAGAAAATACTACAAATCATATCTGACAAAGGTCTAGTGCTCAGAATATGTAAAGAACTCTCATACTAGACCTGGTGCAACAATGGGCCTATAATCAGGCTACTGGGAGGCTGAAGCAGGAGAAATATAAGTTCAAGCCCAGCCTGGACAACTTAGTGAGATCTTACCTCAAAATTAAAGGGGAGAGGGAGCAAGAGAAAGAGAAATCAGTGCTTCAATCCTCCAGTAACACATAGACACACACAGAGAGAGAGAGAGAGAGAGAGAGAGAGAGAGAGAGAACTTTTACAGCATACCAACAACAGCAGAAAAACCCCACGAACTTTAAAATGGACAAAAGTCTCAAATAAACATTTTCCCAAATAACAAATACAAATTACCAACAAGCAAACACAGTGTATGACCTTGTCTGCCTGGCTTTGTTCACTTATCAAAATAGTTCAGAGGTCCCACTCCGCCCACCACCCCCACCACCCCCGCAGCATGGATCCACACACAATTCATTCATCTGAAAACGCTGGCCATTAGCTGTTAGGTAGAGGCAAGTCAAAGCCACAAGGAACCACACACTCCTGTGAGGATGGTTATAGTTAAAAGCTAGTAAGTAACAGTTGTCAGTGATGGTGTGGGGAAATTTAAACCTTTATCTATTTCTGATTCAACATAAACTATTTTCACACTCTGTTGTCAGTTCCTATACAAAAAGTTATACATAGAATTATCATCTGACCCGGCAATTCTAGCCCAAGGTGCACCCAAAAGAACTGAAAAGAATACTCAGCAAGTACCTGCATACAAACAAATGCATAGTTTTAAATAGTCAAAAAAACCCAAATGTTTTCAGATGGGCAAGTGAATTTAAAAAAAACAAAAAAAAAAGTCTACCCATAAGCAGGACATCACTAGCCATAAAGGGAAATTAATTGTGTGCGGGTCCGTGCTGGGATGGGGGAAACCTCTGAAATACCCTGATAAGTAAAAGAAGCCGGGCAGACAAGGTTGCACACAGTATGATTGACCTTCCGGGAGGCATTCAGAGCAGGAAACCCACTGCGGTGGAGTCCACGGTGGCTATCAGGAACTACAGATAGGAGGTAGGAGCTACCTACTGGGAAGGTTTTTATCATATTTTTGAATTTGGTGGTAATTGCACAACACAGGGAAAACCTAAAGCTTGTTTCAAAACAGTTAGTTTAATGTTATGTGAATTTCACCTCAATAAAAATACTTAATAAAGCAGTCCAATTTAGGCATGCTCTTATGAATCAAAACAATGTCTTGGCAGCATTGACTGTGACCCAGCACTGCAATCAAAATCATCTTCCTCTAACAAAATCGTTTCAATTTCTCTTTCCCTAATTCTCGCCTTTTCTCTCACGCGCTTCTCGTGCTCACCACTGTGCTCCAAGTGCAGGAACATGGGTTGCTAAGTAGTAGTGTAGTCTGAGATATACATTTCATTCTGCTTTCTCCTGTATCAACTGGCTTCATTTAAAGGAGATGCCAGTCTAGATTATCTGGACCAGTTATCAATCCTCTCTCTCCAAGTGTTAAAAGATAGCTGTGAGGTCTTATCTTTTTCCTTATGTTAACATTGAAAGTCCGTTTTGCTCATCACCATACAGCTATGCTCATGTTCCTCAACAGTGACATCTGAACCACCTGCTCCGAATCTAGACCTCCTAAGTCAAACCAAATGGGGGTAGTCTTAGGAGTCTGTATTTTCAGCAAGCTCCATTACCGTATGCTTGCATGTGTAGGCATGTGAGACCATTAGTTTTGTTCTTGTTTCTCCTTAATAACTAACTTGCTAATTCAGTCAACTGTCTACCGAGTATCTACATACCGTGCTCCAGGTTGCACTGAGAATATAAGTGGAATCCATAATTTGTAAACAAGGTTTGCAAAACAGACAAATCCCATCAGGCTACAGTGTGGCCTGCCCAAACTTAAGTAGTTTTAATAACTCACTCAAACCCATCTATTCTAGGATAAAACCTTCTTGAACTGGGGATATAGCCCAGTTGGCAGAGTGAACTAGAGTGCTTGCCTAGCATGCATGAGGCTCTGGGTTTGATTCCCAGTGCCCCATAAACCAGGCATGGTAGTGCATACTTGGAAGGAAGAAAAACCTAAGGTCATGAAAGAGCCACCTGGGGAAGTTTCAGACAAGACTGGCTTAAGATTGTGTACAAAGCAAAACAAAGAAACAGCAATTTTCTTGATGTACTTCTACTTGGGCTTATACATGCTAAAAAGCAGAGACAGCTCCAGCCACTTATCAGATTACAAATTTTGTCAGTCTCTGCCCTCAAACAGCCCTCTGACTGTCTCTAACAAACTCCAGAATTCTCCTTCCCTACCATCCTCCTTGGGGATGCTACTAGATTCTGTCAAGGTCAGAGTTCTCCTTAGTAAGACTTCCATCAAGCCAGTTCACATAAGCAGCAGGCTTTCCTGGTCTCCTTTCTGCGGGACACAATATAAAACAGTTATTTCTCCCATGAATCATTATTCACTCCACTTGCTATTATTTTGTATTCTATTACACATGAGGCTATGCCTAGAATCTAAATGTGTTATTTTTGTTAATATTTTCCTCTTGAGGCACATCAATCAATATGCAATCATCGGCTACTTGAGTATAGGAATAGCTATTTAAGACATTAAGGAGCCGAAGCAATAACACAAATCCATAATCCTAAGCAACCTGAACTCTTCTCTGGATCCTTTGACAAGAAGAGCTGTGATTTCTGAGATGTCTCCAGGGTGTCTATCTCTCAATGCAGATTGTGTCTGCTCCATCCTGATCAGGATTAGAAAGTGTCTTTCCAGTAATGTTATTGTCTCTAATGTGTATGTGTCAGGGTATGTGGCATGTGTGTACGAGCACACATGGCAGCCAGAAGAGGGCATCAGATCCCCAAATGCTGGAGGCTCCGGGCAGTTGTAAGTCTACGGATGTGGGCACTTGGAACCAAAGTGGCGTCTTCAGGAAGAGCAGCTGGCATTCGTACACCAAGCCACATCTCCAGCCTCACTTCCCTCTGCTCTCACTCCTTCTCCACTCTCAGTATTTGCTTCTACCCAAATGTGGAGACTTCTGAACCACCCGCTGTTTATCCTAACTTCTTTTCTCCTTTATTGGTTTTGTTTCACTTCTACTAACTTCTAGGCAAATTTCTTGGTTTGCTCTTCTAGAACATTAAAGAAATTTCCGGCTCTGTCATATTTAAAATAACACATTTTGAGGCATTTTCTCTTTGTTTAATGAATATGCTGTCTGCTCAGAATCTACACGATTACCTGTTGTGCCCCAGATGATTTATAGCATCCCTACTCCTGCCGCTGATGCCGCCACGATTCTTATGTTGAATTCCTAAGCACCAATACGATGGTATCAAGAATGGATTCTCTGATAGGTGATCATGGTCAATCTTTTTCTCATGGATGTGATTAATGTCTTTGTAAAAGCGATCTCTTCTAGAGAGCATTCGTCTACCACATGAGGGCACAGTCAGAGGGTAATACCTGTGAACCAGGAAGTCAGCCCTCACCAGCTTCTGAGTACACTGATGCCTAAATCTTGGACTTCTGGCCTCTAGAACAGTGAGAAAACAATTTCAGTTGCTTGCAAGCCATCAGTCTATGGTATTTTGCTTCGGCAGTCTGATCAAACTAACACAAAGACTCATCCCCAGTGTGTTTGATGGTAGGGCCTTTGGGAATTAAATTTATATGAAAAAATGAAGTTGGCCTCTGTCTTAGGGTTTTATCGCTGTGAAGAAACACCATGACCATGGAAACTCTTACAAAGGAAGACATCTAATTGGGGCTGGCTTACGGTTTAGTCCATTATCATCATGGCAGGAAGCATGGCTGCAGGCAGACATGGTGCTGGAGAGGTAGCTGAGCGTTCTACATCTGGATCCATAGACAGCAGGAAGAGAGAGACACTGGGCCTAGCTTGAGCATCTGAAACCTCAAAGCCTACTCTCCCAGTAACACACTTCCTCCAACAAGTTCACACTTCCTAATAGTACCTCTCCCTATGAGCCTATGGGGGCCATTTCCATTTAAACCCCCACAGCCCCAACAATGGGATTAACGTCCCTATAGGAAGACAGCCTACATGGTTCTCTCACACAAGGACAATGAGAAGGTAAACACTTGCAAGTCAGAAAGAAGATCCTCATCAAAAGCCAGAGATAGACCAATATCTTGATCTTGGACTTCTGACAGTGCAGAACTACAGATAGATATTGCTTAAATATTCTGCCTATAGTTCTCAGCTATAACATGGGAGTTAAAGACATCTTACTGTATTCCACTGGAGTCAGCCTCAATGCATACTGCAGGCCATAGCCATGTTTACTAGGCCTTCCTCCACCATCACCCTTTGAGGTGGCTCTCCAGACCAGCGACTGTGTTCCTGGCATTCAAAGCAACAGAACTAGAAAGCATACAGATGGGCAAATTCTCTGCTTCTGCATTCCTCACCCCCCCACACACTGTTAGCATCTTGAATTCTTTGCCTATTCCAGCCTTGTCACGTGTATACAATTCCCCTCTGATTCTTCTTAAAGATTTATTTTTATTTTATGTGTATTTTTTTTTTGCCTACATGCATGTAAGTGCATCATATGTGTGCCTGCCTGGTGTCCCCAGGAGTCCTAAGAGGGCATTGGATTCCTTGGAACTACAGTTTATGAATGATTGTGAGCCATTATGTTGATGCTAGGAACTAAACCCAGGTCCTCTTTAAGAGCAGCAAGTGTTCTTAACTGATGAGCCATCTCTCCAGTTCCCTCCCAGATTTTTATTCTACATCTCCTGGAACCCAGAGACCAAAGAAATAGCCTCCTCAAGGAGCCCTGTCCACCATGTTTGTCCCCATAATAGACTCCCATGATGCAGGTGCCATCTCCTGGCCCCTCCCACTTCTATGGGATCTCTTTCCCTGCCCCATTCTGTAGCTCAGATGTTATCTTTTCCTTCGGAGGGAAATGCATCTCCAAGGTTAAAGTGATAGAGAAGGCTTCGACTGGCGAAACAAAAGACATCACAGGTTAACTGAAAACTAAGAGAAAGAGAGAAAGAGAGAGTTATGTATATCTTCATGTAGGTGAATATGTGCGTGTAGCTGCACATGTATATGTGTGTGCATGCTTATAGGAGTTAGAGATTGATTTGGGTGCCTTCGTGTTTTCTTATTGATCCTCACCTTACTTTTAAAGACAGAGTCTCTCACTGAAATGAGGCTACTTGGCCAATGAGCTCCAGGGATCATCTGCATGCCTCCACCTCTCCAGTGCCGGGATTATAGGCATGCTGCACTGCACCTGGCTTTTAAATGGTTGCTGGCAACTCAGTCTTTATTATTGCTTAACAAGCACTTTACTAAATAAGCCATCACCCAGCCCCAGACAACAGGCAATCTTAAACAAAAATAACCCTTCCAAACTTTCTGAAAGGACATTGTCTGGAAGTCACACATTGTTGCCTCTTATATCTTATTAGAAAGAGCTCAGCTCAAGGCCATGCCTAACTGTAAGAGATACTGGGAAATATAGTCTTTCATAGTCTTTTCTCGGTGTGTCCATGTGTATTAGTCAGGGTTCTCTAGAGTAAGAGACCTTACAGAATGAATCCCCCTATATATATGCATAAAGAGGATTTATTAGAATAATAAATCTATGGTACAGCTGTGGTACAGCTGGTCCAACAATGGCTGGCTATGAATGTAGTGTCCAAGAATCCAATAGTTTCTCAATCCATGAGGCTGGATGTCTCACCTGGTCTTCAATATCCTCTGGAATCCCGAAGAAATAGGTTCTAATGCCAGTGAAGGAACAGACTTGCTAGCAAGGTGAGGGCAAGCAGCCAAAGAGCAAAGGCTTCCTTCTTCCATGTCCTTAGATAGGCTCCCAGCAGAAGATGTGGCCCAGAATAATGGTGTGTCTTCCCATCTCAAAATCAGGAATAAAGGCATGTCTTTCCCCAATTCAAAAGATCTGGGTTAAAGGCACATCCATCTCAAAGATCTGCATTAGAAGCGGATCTTCCTATTTCAAATTAAGTAAAAATCCCTCACAAGTGTGCCCTCCGTTTTTCAAGAATAGGCATCACACCATGTGTCCAGGTAAAAGGAGACAAAGAAGAACAAAAGACTCATGAGGTAAGTATCAGTCTGTGCTCTACTCAGGGTCTTCATTGAGTGTTGTAGCATCTGGGAATCTATTACTGATAAAGTATTCAGAAATACTAACAAACTACTTTAGAAACACTTGTAAGTCAAGGCCACCCTGTGTTCCCACTTATCCTCTCTTTCTTGCATTCTGGTTAAGTTTTTAATGAGAGGCGGTATTAAGTTAAACGTAGAGAACTGAGTGAAACATGCAGACAAATCTACCCATGATTCAGCCTGCAGGGAACTGTTGTTCTGACGGTGGATGACTATCTTAGAGTTCTTTCTGACTCTTGAGGTTTTGTCAAACCTGAATATGTTAGTGAGAAAGTGTCATACATTCATCTTAATGGCAATCAACTTGACTCTTAAGAACAGAAAACAGTGTTAAGCTATCTTACATGAAATGACCTCCAAAGGGGTTATCAGCTCTAAAATGTCCACACTTCGGGGCAGATAAATTCTTTTCCTGTAGGACCACTTGGAGTGTGTGCAACTCACTTGGAAAGCTTGATAACAGGAAGAGCTGGAGGCCCATTTTCTACCCAGAGAATCAAAACTTCTGGGGGGTGAAGCAGGAGCTGCCCAGGGGATTCTTACGTGCATCAAAGGTAAGAGCACTCTCCCAGGGATCTTATGAAAAGCTTTCATCAGACTTGTCATCACCATACATAAGCTGACCCAACTGTGTCCAGCTGTGAGACTGAAGCATTCCTGGTGGGAGTCAGAACTCTAGGTGCCTGTTCTTCAGGGTAACCAGCCCTGCAGCTTTGCTGGCTGTTCCTTGCCACAGCATGATGTTGGACTGCTACAATCGGCAGCAGCTGGGTTTACTGATATTCCTTGCAGCTTGCAATTTCAATGGGAAATCACATGTAACTTTCAAATACATGTTGAACAACCTTGTTCTCTGCTCTCCCATCTGCCTTTAATTGCCAAGGCTTCCAAACAGATAATAAATATATCAGGAAATTGTTTGGCTTCTGTACATAGAATATTCTGATGGGCTTGAGGACTAATAATCTATATACCCCAGCATGCTGAAGAATATAAACTTGCTGCTCTAGTGGAGGCCCCAGCTACACAGGAAAAGAAGAGCAGACCATCTATCTGCCTTGCGCTCTAGCTCACTGCATGCTGTGAGTGTACACTAGCTGGCCTAGTTCTCATAATGGCAGTGGTGTGGTGATATCTCTCTGTAGAGTGGAAGAAGCTCTGAGCGAATCAAGTCCTGGGCGAATGCGTGCTGTTGATGTGGGCATAGCCCTGCCAATGACCTAGCTCCAGACCCATGAAAAACGCAGCAAAGCCTTTGCCTTGGGGTGGAGCCTTTCTTGGGGGTCCGAGTGCAGATATTGATAATGTGTATAAAATGTCCACCATAGCTTCCCCCCCTTTTATTACGACCTGAAGACTGCTCCCCTGTAGCAGTGACTCCTAGTGAGATTAGTTAAAAGTGTCCCCTTAATCCGGCTGCACACTGTAATCCTGCCTGTGATCCAAGTGCTGGGAAAGTTGAGGCAGGATCTTTGGGATGTGCTGGTCAGTCGGTTTAGCTGAATTGCTGAGCTGCAGCTATGGTGAGAGACTCTGTCTCAAAAACTAAGATGGAGGGGGCTGGAGAGATGGCTCATTGGTTAAAAGCACTGGCTGTTCTTCCTGAGGACCCAGGTTCAATGCCCAGCACCCACATGACAGCTCACACTTGCCTGCAACTCCAGTTTCAAGGGATCGGACACCCTCACATAGATATACGAACAGGCAAAACCTCAATGCACATAAAGTAAAAATAAACTGTTTAAAAAAAAAAACTAAAGTGGAAAGCAATGGAGGTAGACCCTGGATATTAACCCCTTAACATGCACATATGAACATGTCCTTTCTCTCTCTCTCTTTCTCTTTCTCAATAAAATCAAATCCTAATTCTATTCTAATGAATAGTTTTCATGCACCCAAGGAATTGTCTCAGGCAGATCTAGAAGTAAGATTTTTGGAGAACCCATTACACTAACCTGATGCACATGGCTTTCCTGAGCAGAGAAGCTAGCTGAAGGGAAATCCAATAAAGGAGATGAAGAGGAGCCAGCAAACAGGCAGATCTTGCGTTCCCACCTGTACTCCCCCATGGTGCTCAGGCACCTGCCTTTCTTTTTCCTGTAATCTTTCCTTCGCCTTCATTTTCCTCCCTTTATGAGAACAACTACCATCACTTTTATGCAACACAATCTGTAGCCCGCTGTTCCTTTCATGAAAACTCTAGCTGCTGTAAGTGCACATGCTACTTAATAGCCACAAAGCAAAATGTTCTGAGTGAATAGTGCTTTGATTGAACTTGAATTTGTTGTACCTTTAAAGTCCAGGCTCTGTGTAGTACGCAGCGTGCTATGTGGCATAGCTACAGCTGGGAGCGCCGAGGGGTATTCCTCACCCACCTTTGTATGATCCAGTTTTCCCAGATACTCTTTAGCACTTTTGTCGTTTGGTGAAAAATGAGGAAGGTCTTTAGGCAGTAAATAAGGCAGATTCTAGAGCTTTGAAAGAGGGTGGTGCTTGCAAAGATTTAGAGAAGGGAATCTCTGGAATGGTCTGAAAAAGATTCCATTTTAGCAAGAACCAACGAAAGGGTTAGCATTGGATTCTGCTTCCGCCTAAGAAAGGAAGTTTCTTCTGATAGTTTGAGATAAAGGAAAGTGGAAACAGTTTATCAGTAAAGACAAAGAGCTGCCTGTCAGATAGCTACAGGACTTCCTCCAGTCAAGCAGAGCTGCAAATATCATGTGCAAAAAATCATTGTGTCCAGCGAGTGGCTCCCTGTGAATCCTGCACCGGAGGTAGGAGGATTGTGGTGAATTCAAAGGCAGCCTAGGCTGCATAAGGAGCTCCTAGCCAGACTGTGAAACCCTGTCTCCAGAGGAAGAAAGCACAGTCATTTGTAACAGGCAAGGAAGTTGCTGCAAAATATGCTCCTGCCTTCCTAGGGCCGTGTTTCAGTTTAAGGGCTCGATTCCAAAGGACTGATTAGTCCTATCAACACAATCCTTCACCCTCAGTTCTTCACCCAACAGTCATATCACCTACATTCCCACTGCCACTCGACTAGTAAATTCATAAAAATAAGCAAAAGTAAAACATAATAAATATTAGTACAGGATAGTATAGTATAGTAACAAGTATATGTAGTCTCACTGAAAATACCTCATGGTCCTTTCTCCATTTCCCTTAAGGGAAGCACTTCATGGCTTCTCTTTGGCATACCCACATTGCCAGCAGCCCTACTCTTACACTTTGGTAACATTATGAAAACAAAATAGAGATTACATAAATCAGTGAGATGGTTCAGTGGGTAAATGCACTTGTCACCAAGTCTGATGATCTGATCTTGATTCCCAGGATCTACATTGTAGAAGATGAGAACTGACTCCTGCAAATTGTCTTCTGACCTCCACATGTTACCCATGGCATGTTACCATGACCTCCACATGTTACCCATACCACACAAACACAAATAAAGTTTTTTTTTTTTTTCAGGTAGAGAAACACACCGTGTTTCTGTGACAGTGGATCTGATAATCAAAACAGCTGTTGACTAATGGGTGAGCAGCATATACAGCACGGATACGGTAGACAGAGATGAGTTAGCAGGGTTTCACCACAATACTCAGAACACCATACGGTTTTAAACCTATGTTTTGTTCTGGAGTTTTTCAATGAATATTTCCAGACACAGTTAAATTTAAGTAACTGAAGACATAGGGGAAAAATGAACAAAGAAGGCTACTGTACTGGACCAAATTATTAAAACAAGATAAATTCACTATTCCAAAATATTGCATATAAATACCTTTCTTTTTAATTGTCTCTTCTTTGTTTCTAGATTCTTTATGATCATCTAAAAGGCATCCAACATTTAAAAATAAATTGTAAATGGGAGGCACGCTAGTAGTATTTCTTGAATTGCCAGTTTCGTTGAAGACATTCCATTGTACAGAAAGTAGGAAATAATCAAGAGCCCGAGGAAGGTGGAGACAGCAAGTGGCAGGAGTGTATCCAGTTTAAACTGGCTTTGCATGTGTCCATTTTCTCCCATAGGATTCTGTCTTCCTCAGCCTACCCACAACCCCCAGCTCAAATTAGGAGTTCCTGGACTATCAGACTTGTCTCCCAAAGGGCACACTGTGGAAATGTAAAAGTCAATCTGAAGTTATGTATGCTTCAAGGAAGAGCCACACTTGAGTATTTTGGCAAGAAACGAAAAGTGTAAAGGCTGAAAAAAAAGAGAAAAATAAAATCTAGAACTCTAAAAAAATCCAACCGAAATTAAAACGTCACTGATATGATTTAACATCATATCTCAAGGTCACACATATGGCCTTGGTTAAATTAACTGTGTCACAAAACAAAACCAATAGTCATGAATCTTAGAAAGGGCCATTGTGGGGTATGGGTAAGGGTGGGATGAAGAGAGAGTTGGGGGGATAGAATAACAGGAATGCATTATATACATGTATATAGAACTAATGTAATAAAAATTTTAAAGTCAATCATATAGAAGTTTGGAGTCCAGTGGTGACCACTGGAAACCAGGGAGTTTAAGGGAAGCAGAAAGCAGCCAAATAGAAGGCACTGAAGTGCAGGTCTGGGTTTCCATAGCACAGCACTGTAGCTATTGGTTAAAGCAACCTGTGATCATTTCCAAATAACTGCAGTATTAAAAAAAAATCCTGGCACATAAAGATGATTGATACCCAAGGCAATGGAAGTGCTTTCACCTGGCTAGTTTGTCACACGCTGCAGTCCTAGAGCAAGTTATGAGAACACACTCCATAGAGATGACACACCAGTGTTCAATAGAAAGATGGAGAAAAGAACAGAGGTTCAAAAGGAGTTAATCAAAAATGGATGGGAATAGAAAAAGAGTGTTATTCTCATCTTAAATATAAGGAAAACCTGAAAAATATAAAACCAACTGCAACATCTTGTCATTCAGCTGTACTTTATAAGAAAAAAGAAAATGGATACATGCCAAAAATATTAGAAACTGTTTACAGAGATACTATTAGGAAGTTTCTGCTACGGGAAAAAAAATATTTATATAGTGTTTTACTCTGCTAATAGGCAGAGCAAACAGGAATGATTTGCATGCTCTCTTTCTCTGTGAAGGGATGGAATGAGGTCCCATAACAACTCATGGTCATGGATTCAACCACAGAGCGCTGAATCTGGTGTTATCACTAGCAAGAAACCCAAATTTCTATAAAAATTATTTAATTTCTATGTATTTTCTCCAAAATCATAAAATGACTGCTAGGACCATGATATTGTCCTGGGCTCTCAGATTATAGCAGCCTACTAGTGATCCCAGTCACCACACCATTTTCTCAAAAGCAGTCATCATTGTTTTCTAGCATGGCAGCCCCTGCTCCCCACAACTTACCACAGGCTTGAGTCAATATCTCCACAGCAATGCAATACCTGTGCTACAAAGAACCTGCAACCAGAGAGACTGGTCAGCCACACCTCTCCTCTACACATGCACCAAAACCACCAGGATCATTATTTTTATCCTGGGATTTAGCAATAGCTTGCATCTGTGAATAATGCAGGAATGATGGACATGAGTTAAAAGATTATAGTGTTACACATACTTTGTGTAGCTAGACATGTGTTCTTGACTCGTACAGAGTGCACCGTTATATAGATATTAAACAGTACAGTTGGGTTTTGTTCTCATGTCTCTCCACCTCTGGATCAGAGATTTTTTTTTTTTTACCTATTTTCCAGTTCACAAATTTCCTTCAACTATTTTTTTATTCTAATGTTAAATCATTTCAGTGATTTTTTTTTTTTAGTTCAGTTGGCATATTTTTTAGAGTTCTGGAATTTATTTTTCTCTTTTTTCCAAACTATTAGGTCAGTCTTTATACTTTTAGTTTCTTGCCAAAATGTTCAAGCTTGGCTTTTCCTTAAACCTGGGAGGCACAGTTGCTTTATAATCTGGACTTGATAAATCCTACACTGGAAGCCTCAGCAGGTCTGATTTTCTTGTCTGTTGTTTCTGTTGATGGTGGTTTATGCTCAGTTATCTTTGACAGTGTGCTGGACCATGCATCTGAAAACACTACAGAAATAAGTTGATGCACATTATCTTTTCTCTAAGATTGTTGATATAAATAAAATTATTTTATCTATACCAGTAAAACTGGTGTGTGTGTGTGTGTGTGTGTGTGTGTGTGTGTGTGTGTGTATACATGTGGAAATCAGACACTGACATCATGTGTCTTCCTCTATCACTATTTTTTGAGACAAGGTGTGTCACTGAACGTGGTACTCACTGACTGGCTAGACTGGCTGGTCAGTGAGCCCCCAGGACCTGTTTCCCTCTATCATTTCCCAGCACTGGGTTTTGGAGAAGTGCTACCACACTTGGTATTCTGTAGGTGCTGGGAATCCAAACTCAGGCCTTCATGCTTGCACAGCAAGTACTTTACCCATTGTGCCATCTTCCCCAACCCAACTGTTGTTACAATAATCACAGGTCAGTGGTTTCTTTTTTCCCTCCCCTACTTTCCTTATTTCTGGTAGTGCTGGGAATTGAACCTGGATCCCCATTCACACCAGGCAAGCATTCTACCATTGAGCTACAGCTACGGCCTGAGCTTAACTTCTTATATTACCACACACTCTATTTTTTAACAAAAGTAACTCAGGTGCCTTTATTAAGCAACACAGCTTATGAATTGACGGAATTCCCACTGCATGATGTCACCCTTTTTAATTCTTGAGGTCGGTCACGTGTATCCTTCTATTTTCATTAAACTCTTCTTTAGGCTGTTACATATTTCCCCAGTTGATGACTTCTTGTCTAAAAGGGTTCAAACGAAGTACTTGGGTGTATTCATGTGAAAATGATGGTTATTTTCATAATTGTGTCCTTCTTTGTAGGAGCCAAATCTAAAAAAGAAATAACTGGCATGGAAAAACTATTCAGAAAGGAAGGGAAACCTTAAATCATAAGTTATTGCATTTTTGTCTGCTTATCACAAAGAGAATATTGATGGGATCGGTTTATAAAACAGCAAGTGGTGAATCAAATGACACAGAAATTACAAAGAATTTGCAGAACAAGTGGGTTGAAATCTTAACTCCAAAGCTCTCTCCCTGGTGATAGATCATTTCAAAAGCACAAGTGTTTAGGTATCATCAGCTAATAACACTGATGGAAAAATGCATGAGTTTTTGCCCTCATCCTGCGTTTGAATTTACCTTACAGGAAAAGGGCTCAAGGCACCTGAGGGTTTATTCGTGTGCATTTGCACCTATATAAAATCTCTCTTGGCTCAGAGCTTCTAAATTGTCTGCAAGTGCTCATGTGCTGTGGATTCCCTTTGTTTCCCTGAAGAACTACTAAGCGCATAGCCTTGGTCAATGTGTGTAGTACTCAAGGCACTGAGAGCTCAGACCACAGCAAGTGAGGCCATAGACTTCCTTTACTCCAGTGGCAGCCATGATAACCAGCTGGTCTCTGTATTGTAGATGACAGGAGTCTGTTCACTTCGTCATCTCAAGGTGATAGTGAAGAAAATAATAAAATTTTTCAGAACCTTGATTCTGTTGTCCATTATCTACAACTAAATCCTCAGAAAGTAAGCAAGAATTTGTCCTTAGGACATAAGAAAGACATTTTGTAATAATGAGAGAATCAATGTGAAAACCAACTAAACTGGTTAACTTAAATTTAATACATCCATACAATGAATATTATGCAATTATGACAATGCTTCAAGGAGGTTATTATCAAAGTCCATAACATACTTGGATGAAAGACATTGGATTCACAAATAGGATACACACATGCACAAATATATGTGTTTGTAAGTATAGATAATTATATATACATATATAATTGTCTACATTTGTTAGATTGGTATTATTGAATAATGTATAAATATATGCAAGTGTAAGTTCAGCAAGATGACAAAATGAGATTTTCCAATGCTCATCCCTTCACAGAAACATCAGTTTAAGCAACTATTCACATGCAAAAATGCCTTAACAAAAGTTAAGGAATTCAGGTGAACAATAAAAGTACTAGAAAGAAGTATACCTCTAACAATTTTTAACAGATGTATAATACCTAAGACACATGAATTGCTTCAGCAATAAAATGGTTACTTTTATAATATTTGTGCACTACTGTACCAATGGCCATGACTGTCGCTTTCGTAGCTCTCAGGGTTCACAGGCATGTAAAATGGTTGAATGTCTTTCTCCTCCAGTACTGTAACTAGAACCTTCTGGCACAATGGAAGCTAGCAAGTAGGGATGAAGCTTCCAGATCATTACCAACCTGATTTCTCCATGCCCTATAACTTCATAACCTTTAAAATAAGGCTTTACCATCAAGTTATGAAGGATAACCAAGAACAAAGGCAATAACTTGTAATGTTTGGGGGTCTATGGGTCTCTATTGACTAAAAATTCAAAAAAAAATGTAACCCATTCCTGGCAGTGAGCTTTTTTTGATAACCTGTGGTGTTTGGGAAGGGCATTGTCCTACTGTGGTATGGTAACTCTGCTTAAACTATAGATTAAGAAACTTCTACGGAAGTAGGCTTCCATGTGGCATTTTTAGAGGTCTTTAGTGTTAGTTGATGTCTTCGAGGGGAGGGAAAGTAAATTTTCTTCAGGATCGTAATCACTGAGAGACTGCTGATGCTCCAGTAGATGGTCCTACACACACACACACACACACACACACACACACTCTTACAGGCAGCACCAAGTAGGCTCAGTGAGTTGAAAGAGAGAAAGAACACATAAATTTGGGAGGAAAAAGAGATCGGGGGCTAGAAGTATTAGAGGGGAGGTGAAAAAGTAGATATGGTCTGAATGCGGTTATGAGATGTTCTGTGTATGGCTTATGTAACCACAAAGAAAAATCAGTATATAAATCAAGTCAAAAAGAAAGACATCAGGAGAGGAAGGATACAATAAAAGAACCACAAAGCAATCAAAAAAACAATTGTTTACTGGCAGCTTAAGTTCTTACCTATCAATTACTTTAAATGTAAGTGGATCAAATTCTTCACCCATGAAACAGATTGCAGTCAAATGAGTTTTTTTTTTTTAAATGAACCAACTCTAGGCTGCCTGTACAGCTCAATTTAGCTTTAATAGCATATGCAGGCTGAAAGTAAAGGGCTGCAAAAATAGTCCATTCAGATACAACTAAGTGAGAACAGGGTGGCTATGCTTATAGCAGAGAAAATAAGCTTAAAGTCAAAAACTGTCACAGGAGACCAAGAAGGTCATTATCTAGTGATAAGGGAGTCAGTTCATCAATGGCATGTAACAGTTGTGAGCATATGTGCACTCGACATCAAAGCATCTAAGTATATAAAGGGAGGCTACAAAGGAAAGCACAAATGGAAGAGGAATTCAATAGTCATTTTCAACAGCAGATGCAGGGCACAGCAGATTCAGCACTGCACTATAGCAAAATGAACTCAACAGATATATACAGAATACTCCATTATAGCAGCAGACTAATGCACATACGGAACATTCTCCAGAACTGATTCATCGTTAGGATACAATGCAGTCTTAATAAATTTAAAAACATGTGAACCATATCAACTATCTCTTCTACAGACAGTAGTATGAAACTGGAACTCAATATCTAGAGGTAAAATTGCAGGATTCACAAATACACAGAAATAAAGACAACATACTGACAAATGACCGGTGACTCAAGGAAGTAATAAGAAGGAAAAAAAATTAAAATATTGATGTGTGTTAAGATGGAAATACAACATACCATAACATACAGGTATAAGACTGATTTTAAGAGAGAAGTCTGTGGCAATAACTGTCTGAATCAAGGGAGAAAGATTTAAAGAGCCAAACTTTATGCCGTAATAAGCTGCAAAAAGAACAAACCATGCCCAGAGTCTAAGAAGGAAATAACAAAGATCAGAGCAAAATAATGAGAGGATAGAAAAGCAAAAGATAAAAGAGATTGAGGGTCAGCTTCCTGAAAAGATTTAAAACCTGATAAACCTTTAGCTGTACTTACTAACAACAAAGAAAAACCTCAAATAAAATTATAAGTGAAAGAAATCACAGAAATGCAAAAGATCACGAGAGTCTACCATGATCAATTATAACCCAACTGGATAACCTAGAAAGGGATTCATTCACAGAACTATGCAACCCACCAAGACTAAATTTTGAAGAAATCTAAAATCTAAACAGTTTAGTAAGAAGTAAGAAGATTGAGTCAGTTATCCACACCACACCCCCAAATCAGTTCAAGACATGGCACTGTTGGTGGCTTCTATGCAACATTTAAAGAAACATTAATGCCAGCCTTCCTCAAACTCTTCCAAGAAACCGAAAAAGAGAGAACCCTTCAAATAAAGGCATTTTATTAGGCCAGAATTTTGTAGTTAAAAAAAAAATCCGATGGAAAAACACAGGAGCTGAATAGACATTTCTTTAAAAGAAGGAGGAGGGGGGAAGGGAGGGGAAGGGAGGGAGGAAAAGGGGAAAAGCAAGAAGGAAGGAAGGAAGGAAGGAAGGAAGGAAGGAAGGAAGGAAGGAAGGAAGGAAGGAAGGGAAAATATAGTTTATTTCAAGAGAGGAAAGGCTTTAGAAATTCACATTTAGAAACTTAGAACAGTTAAAAACTACAGAGGGAAAGATGGGAAATACGGCAAAAGGAAGCTAGCCATGTGGAACCCAGCTCTGCGTGGCTTTCCACTGGAGGAAGGGGACACAGAAACCTCACGCAGAATGCAAGCCATGTGGCCCTGGTAAAAGGTGAATTAGCAGTCTTGCCCTCAGGCCATGCCCACAGTGCTCACAGAACCTCAAATGAGGTGGTGGCTCCTCTCTCATCCAGAGGGCCAGCAGTGAGGAGGAATCCTACCATGTCACTCTGAGGAACAGGGGGAAGTGGTGGAGGCTCATGTCACCTTAAGAGGAGACCTGTTGTTTAAAACTGAGTCTCCCTGAGCATCCGAGAACAAGGAACAACCACAGCCAGAAAGCTTGCATAAAACTCAAAGGTTCTACACAGTGGATGAAACCATCACCAGAATGTAGAGCCAGCCTCCAGAATTAAGAAAAAAAACCCAAAAAACAAAAAAACCTTTGCCAACTACACATCAGTCAAGTAATTAATGTCTAGAATATATGAAGAGCTGCACAAATTAAATATTAAAAAAACACCCAATCAGGGGCTGGAGAAATGGCTCAGCGGTGAGAGATGGCTGTTTTTCCAGAGGACCCAGGTTCAATTCCCATCACCCACATGGCAGCTCATAACTGTCTGTAACTCCAGTTCCAGGGGATCCAACACCCTCACACAGATATACATGAAGGCAAAACACCAACGCACATAAAATAAAAATATATTATTTTTTTAAATCATTCAATCAATAAATGGGCTAATTAAATGAATAGACAATTCTCAAAAGAAGAAACACAGAAGGTCAATAAATATCTGAAAAAGTATTTGATGCCCTTAATCACATGGGAAATGGAAATTAGAAGTGTTTGGAGAATTCCGTCTTACCCCAACCAGAATGGCTATCGTTGGGAAAATAAATGACAATCAATGCTGGTGAGGATGTGGGGAAAGAGGGACACTCCTGTCCTGTTGGAGGGAATGCAGATATGCATAACCACTATGGAAATCAGTGTGCGGGCTTTTCAAAAAGCTAAAAATGAAACTACCATTTGACCCATCCATATCACTTCTGAGGACATATCCAAAAGACTATACATGGACATTCCACAGAGACACCTACACATCCATGTTTGTCACCTCCAATGGAACCTCCCCATGTCCATCAATCTATGAGTGGATAAAAAAAATGTGGTACATATACAAAATGGAATTTCATTCAGTTACAGAGAAGAACTGGAATCACAACGTCTGCAGGAAAGTGGAGGTAACTGGAAATCATTATGTTAAACAAAATAAGCCAGACTCAGGGAGAGGTATCACATGTTTAATGTGTGGAATAGATTGAAGTGTGTGTGTGTGTGTGTGTGTGTGTGTGTGTGTGTGTGTGTGTGTGTTGAACATGAGAAGGGCGGCAGGGAAGTTAAGGGGGTGAGGGGATAAGGAAGAGATGGTCAGGACTACACGTGGCATGATTACCACACTGGCTGGGGGAAGGAGAGTTGGAGGGTGGCAGTGGGGAGAGAATGAATGAGAACTAAGTATGGTAATATATGTTTGGAACTGCCATAGTGAAACCTTTCACTTTGCATGCTAATTTAAAAGTGGATTTAACAGGCAACTGTGGAGATAGCTCAGGGTAAAACACTTGCTTGATCAGCATAGAGACCTGAGTGATTCCTAGGACCCGCATTTTAAAAAAGTCCGGTGTGGTGGTGTGCTCTTGTCACCCGGGTACTGGAGAGACAGAGACAGGCAGATCGGAGGGGCATGCTGGGCAGCCATTAGCCTAATTGATGGACTCCAAAGCTAGTGAGAAGCTGTCTCAAAAAAAAAAAAAAAAGGCAGTTCCTGAAGAATTAGGAATGCCACACCCAAGGCTGCCCTGTGTCCACGCACACTGGAATACTATTCAGCCTCTGAAAACAAGGGAATTCTGTCTTCTGCTGAACCGTGGATAAAGCTAGATAGCATCATGACCAGTGACCTAACCAGACACCTGGGCTCAGCTGTCATCTCAGCAGTTGGGAAACAGAGGCAGGAGGATTGCCAGTTCAAAACCAGCCTGGATTATATAGCAAGTTCAAGGTCAGCCTGAGCTACCTAGTGAGAGCCTGTTTCAAAGAAAAAATACGAAAAATAACACACACACACACACACACACACACACACACACAACAGCCCAGCGGCCATGTATGTGCATGTGCCAATGTTTGTTTGATCCTCAGGAGAGAGGATTGGGGGAGGGAGAAAGAGTGCAAGCTTGAGATAGCATGTGCTTGTTTACATGTAGAACTTTTTAAAAGTTATACTTGCAGAATCACAGAGCATAGTAACAGTGGTCGCCTGGGGCTGACTGGGAGAAGACACAGGTCAAAGGATGTGATTTCAGTTTTACAGGATCGGGGATCTTCTCCTCTAAGGCATTGTGGCTAAAGTTAGCAATGGTGTGTCGAAGATCTAAGACTACTGAGGGAGTGCATCTTAAGTGTCCTCAGCAGGATTTTGTACCGAAGGCATGTCTCCCCCCACTTCGTCATTCTTGTAACTGAGCAAGAAAGTAGACCTAGCTCAGTCACGGCTGTCTTGGCTCAATCTGCAGTTGTGGTTCACCAGAAATAGTTTATTGGGCTCTTGCCAGTGCCTGGTGTATGATGAAAAAAAAAGAAACAAGAAAAACTTTTCTGCTCCAAATTAGTATTTTGAGAAGAAGTCACCTCATTCAGAAAAAGGATGGACCCTGTGCTGGCTAGTTTTATGTCAGGTTGACACAGACTAGAGTCGTTTGAGAAAGATTTCTAAGATTAGGGTTGCGACAAACCTGTAGGGTATTTTCTTAATTAGTGATTCAAGTGGGAAGGCCCAGTTCACTGTGGGTAGGGCATCCCTGGGCTTATAATCTTGGGTCCTATAAGGAACCGGGCTGAACTAGCCATGGAGAGTAAGCCAGTAAGCAGCACTTTATCAGCTCCTGCCTCCAGGTTCCTGTGCTGTTTCAGTTCCTGTTCTAACTTCCTTCAATGACGAACAGTGATGTGGAAGCGAATGACCTTTACCTTTACCTCAGGGAGGTAAACGTGAGTTGCTTTGCTCACAGTGTTTCATTACAGAAGTAGCCACCCTAAGACAGACCCTTTCACATCTGTAGCTACCAACATCTCTGTTGCTAATGAACGTTTGTTATGCACTGTTCTAAGACATGTGTCACACAAACCCCAATTGGCTCTGGCTATGGATGCTACTAGCTTTTTTCACTCTTCACTGAAGGACTTGAGGCTTAGAGAGGCTAAACAGGACTTATGCAGTCTCTGGCAAGAACACAGAGGCTGAGACACCATCTCTTTCCTCTTATACCGCAGGAGAGAAACAGTAACAAAGCAAGGCATGGTTTCCCTCTCCTTACATTAATCACTACCCTCTGGTACAGTCGCCCCCACCTCTACCCACCAAGGTAAAGGAAGTAGTGTAATTTTGTCCCTGACAAAGTCTGAGAAATTGTTGCAGCTATGTGGTAGTGAAATAGCAATGTTGAATGATAGTAATGACTAGGGCATGCTCAGTGTCCGGGTCGACATGGAAGTCCTGTGCCACCATCCGCTGTGGCAGAGAAAAGAGCACATGCTTCAAATCATACGCTTGGCTACGAACAGATCTCTTTGATAACCACTGTTAAAACTAAGCAAAATGAAATTCAATATCTCTTTCATGGTAGAATATCTGCAATGTACGGGAATTACCCACACATCACAGTCTCAGTGTGAATTGCCCATTAGAATAACCTGGGAAGAATTTTTTTTAAGTCCCCAAACCAAGCATCATCACAGGGAGTCCTAATGAGTTGATCTGGGGCCAGGCTAAGCAGTGCAGGTTTCAAATGCTCTCAGGCTGAACGGAAGGTGCAGCCAACTAAAATTACAGCACCCCCGAGGTGCTAAGAGGCTTCCTTCCTCCTCAACAGCTCTATCATTTAAACCTAATGCAATTGTATTCCTCAGCCTGAATTTCCTTCTCAGCGAAATATTTCTAACAGCAGTTAACAACTCAATGAGTTAAATTGAGATAGCACAGAAGTAATTTGGAACAGGGCTGTGATATGGGAACACTCAAATATTCCCTGTCATGGTCATGTTAATGGCGATGACAATGGTGGCGATGGTGGCAGCTGTGCTGGTGGTGGTGACAGTGATGATGGTGGTTGTGGTAGTGGTGATACCACAGGGACACCTTCCCTGAGGCGAGAGCTATGAAACATTTCTTCAATCCAGAAAGCAAAGGCTATAACTTTAACGCTTGGGTTATAATCCTTACCATCCTCACTTGAAATGTGTCTGTAGGATGTACCACAATTTTGAGCTCATATGAGGTGATATCTGGGCTCTGTAGGGGCACTCGGTAGTTTGTATCTATGTGTAGTTTGTATCTATGTGTAGTTTGTGCTTACAGCAGAAAGTCACACACTCACCTAGGGTTGAAATGAATGTTCTTGGGAACTTCTCTGTGGTCTATGACCACTTTCTGGCTGTCTCTGTAATTGGCAGGATCATCGGGGATCCTGAATTTGGCCATCTGAATCTCAGAGTCACTCAGCTCAGCATGAGAAATTCTTGCATAGCCCAGCCTGAAATGGATTGTAAAAAGTCTCGTTATAAAAATACTCTGATGAGCACAGCAAAGGCCCAACCCAAATCCAGTGACTTCTAATTCCTACTACCTTCTGCATTAAGCTAGCTTCTAACTTGGCTCTGTATATCATGATTAGAATTAACTTGATTTATTACCCTAAATTTTAACAGAAATATTGTTTTCATAACATGATAAATGAATAAGGGATATGTACATAAGTTTAATTTACTCCACTTAGCAACCTTTCTTTACCTTTGTACTCAAATGAATGTTCTGTCTCCACAAACTGCCTCCCATATAATTATGCTTTGAGTTAATAACAGGATTTCTTCAGAATGACAGGAATGCATGCTTAAATTTTCTCACCTTTCAAAATTCAAACATCACATGCATATTTCCAAGGCACATTTATTAGTCTAAAATCAAGGATTTTATATGGTGGAAGGTGGAAAAAATTTCCACCTCCTGTTTGGCTTAGAGCTTTGGACTCTCTGGAAAAGTCAAACACTTTATAGACATTATCCAGACAGTCCTTAGTGAAGTTCTCAGATGGGAAAATGGGGGAAAACAGCAGTGAGGAATTCGGATTGTTCATTTAGATTTTGCTTCTTCCAAAAAGAATATTTGTATCGCTTTCACTCGCTTGTGGGTTTGATGAAACAAATTTACATAGTGGGCTGGTGGGGTGAACAGGAAGCAAAATGAAGTCCTTGCTCTCGCTGGCTGTTTGTTCTAGTTGGAGGACAAATTAAACAAGTGTGTATGTATAAAATCTCTGGGGTTGTGGCAGATAAGTCCCATGGGAAAGTACAGAGTGGCAGAGATTGCTGTATCACAGAGCATCCTCAGGAGGAGCCTCTTTGAAAAGTAACATTGAAACAAGACATTGAGTGATAAGAAGCAAGCAAGACAGACACTGGAACAAGGGCGGTAGGGGAAGGGTAGGGGAGGCAAGGGTGGAGGTGGCCTTCAGGGAATCAACTGCACCAGGACTGAAGGGAGAACGTGAAAGGTGGTGAACTTAGAACAGAGGGGAAGCAGGTGACAAAATCCTTCCTTGCATATACCTATGAGGACTTACATTCCTATCCGAGAAGGAGATGAGGAAGGGGGGAGTCTTTTAAGGAGGGGAGCCAGAGACCCCTGGTGACACTCCACCATGGAGAGAGTTAAGGGGGAGATTACATTCCTATCCAAGAAGGAGATGAGGAAGGGGGGAGTCTTTTAAGGAGGGGAGCCAGAGACCCCTGGTGACACTCCACCATGGGGAGAGTTAAGGGGGAGATTACATTCCTATCCAAGAAGGAGATGAGGAAGGGGGGAGTCTTTTAAGGAGGGGAGCCAGAGACCCCTGGTGACACTCCACCATGGAGAGAGTTAAGGGGGAGATTACATTCCTATCCAAGAAGGAGATAAGGAAGGGGGGAGTCTTTTAAGGAGGGGAGCCAGAGACCCCTGGTGACACTCCACCATGGGGAGAGTTAAGGGGGAGATTACATTCCTATCCAAGAAGGAGATGAGGAAGGGGGGAGTCTTTTAAGGAGGGGAGCCAGAGACCCCTGGTGACACTCCACCATGGGGAGAGTTAACAGGGAGATTAGTGAAAAGGTAAAGGAAACCAGGCTTCAGAGTTGAGGGAGGAGAAGGCTGAAGGCCCATATTGACAAAATCTACAAAAGGGAAACAGAAACAAAGAACCAGGATGGGTGCAGGCAGCCCATCCTTCCATGAAAGAGAGAGAGAACACAGTGAGAGCTGTGGCTGTGTCAGATGAGGGATCTGAGCTGTCATTCAGGCTAAGGCTTTGAGTGAAGCCCCAGAGCTGAAACTCCTGGTAGGTCTAAGGCACTGTCTCTGACAAATCTAGGCTATTTATTTCCCAAATCTCTAAGATCAAAGTTTCAACCTATTTCATAGACACAACCTTCAAAGATATTCCTGAAGTCCTTAACGATAAGGATTGTAACTATATAAATAACTCCTTAGAGCAAGGGGCTCCCATTGTTTTCAATTATTATTAGCACCTACTAAGTGCAGAGCAGTGAACTAGGTGATTAAGAGACAACACTCAAAAGGCTAGGGAAAGGGGCAGGGAAAGACTATGTGAACAGTTGACTAGAAGGCAGCCATGTACCACCCAAAGGGAGAGCCCTCCTGGACACCAACCCTGCCCCCTTGGTTGTACAGGGTCTATACCTCTGAGAATATTTTTATTTAAACCACCCACCCACCCACTCATTCTATGGTATTTTGTTGGGGCAGCCAGGGTAGATCAATGTATAAGCTGTTACACACACACACACATACACACACAGACACACACACACAGAGGCACCAGTTATCATAAATACACTGTTTCTTGATGGCTAACCATTTTTGCAACTTGGACCTGATACATGTCTTTCAGTCTCCATCAAAGCTTGTCTTCTAGAATCCTGATATCCTCTGACAAATACTTGAACGAAATAAAAACAGTGTTCACAACCTTAGATATGAAATGCTTTATGAAGCAGTATTTTCTACCACAGCTCTTTGGAAACACTGTAACAGTAGTCAGGCTAGCTCTCCTGCAGCTATCTGAGCAATGGATGGGCTTCTTAGGATCTTTGAACCAGTGCTGTATCCAAAATAACCTATATACCTCTGGACTTCCTTCAGTAAGTACATGAGCTAACAAGGTGAGTGGTCCAAGAGCCAATACAATCACTGTTATGCTTATATTGAAAGTCCTTAATAAAAATAGAGTCTGCGGAAACTTACAAGATCTGTTCCCCACCCTACCCAGACAATATGCACCTGCTACCTCATCGGCCTTCCAACCCCACACACCCCACAGCTTTCCTAACATCACCACCCTTCAAACAAAGCACCCTTGTGTTAGGGCCTCTGCACTCCCTGGTCTCTATCCAGGAGGGTCGTCTCCCAATGGAGCCATTCTTTTGTGCATTAGTTATGTCCTGTTGTACTTAGTAGTTTACAATGCACTTATGATATCAATAGATTTCCGTCTTCTCAAACCATTAAATGTCAAAAATGTTAAACAATGTAACCAACAAAATCAACATTTATAAAGAACAGCAAAACATTCATTGCTTCCATGAGACTTTGCCTTCTAGGATTCACAGATTTGAAAAAAAAAAAATGCTGGTGCTCACCTGATCAGGCCCCGGTACATGATGTACTCACACCATCTGTCACGGTCTGAGCTGTCGATATCCTGTTCAGAGCAGAGCGGAGAATGCTTAAAACATAGAGAACAAGGCCATGTTCTCATTTGCCTCACAAAAAAAAGACAAAAAGGAAAGAAAGAAAGAAAGAAAGAAAGAAAGAAAGAAAGAAAGAAAGAAAGAAAGAAAGAAAGAAAGAAAGAAAAAGAAAGAAAGAAAGAAAGAAAGAAGGAAGGAAGGAAGGAAGGAAGGAAGGAAGGAAGGAAGGAAGAACTTAAGAGTACAGATTATTTTCTCATCAGCCTCTTACTAGTCCTTCATGCATGAACTATTCATTCACTCTAGAGAAGGCTTTTGAACAGTTACTTTGCCCCCTCTGCCTCTGCACTGGATGCCAGGAACACTGAGACTACACAGGACGGGTAGGCCAGCAGTTACACTGTGGTCTCATCTCCTGTACCTTCTCAAATCTGTTACCCCCAGCAGAACTGAGAGCCTCCACCCAGGCACCAATCATCCTAGCCAGGCTCTGCATACCAGCTACACCCTGGTGCCTCAGTGGCTTGCTTGTGTCTCCTCCCTTGCTTCCCTGTGCAAAGGGACTCCCATCCATAGATCTTCAGCTGCCTGGCACTTAGCATGAAGCCTAGTGATTGGCGGGTGCTTGGTCTGTGCTTGATGTGAATCAAATCATGGAAAAAAACATATTCAGGAGCCATCAGAAGTCTTTTGACGCTGTAGGCTTGAAACCAGGCTCAGTTTTCATCAGAGAAGGAGAAGGAATATTTTTTTCTATAATGTACCAGGAAAACTATAAATATGGAGCTTTGAGGCCCAAAGAAGAAATCTATGCTTTCTTCTGCTTGAATAGCCTATAAATAAAAATATATACTTGACCTTTTACCACCTCTAAATTTGAAGTATTAAAACTTAACCTAAAGTACATTTTTTTAACTAAAAACGTGCCACAATTTATGATTTTTTTATTTGCTACACAATGGACACCTGGGTGCTTGTTTATCTTGAGTATCATTTATATTATACACACCGTTTGTACACACAAGAAAGTGTAAGTAAATCTTAGAAATTAAGTTAAATTTTTAATAACTATAAAAAGCAAATAAATAAAAGAGTTAGTGTTCTGTTTGCCTTGGGAAAGAGATAATAATTTAGTCATTTAGCTATAGATACCAGGACTAATCAGCTATGAATCTGTTTAACTTCTATTTTACTTCATTTAGGTTTTTATATGATGTTGTAAAATTTTAAGACTAGAGAATTTAATTATGCATTTCTTAAAGTGAAAAATCTGTTCATCCAAGCATATATTATTAAAATTCCTCTGGGCGTCAATTAACTTCCTCATAGAAAAGCAATATCAGAGTCCACTGCCAATCAAAAAAGCTTTTAACCATTATATAGGAAACCAACAGAAGACCAAATGGAAAGCAAGGTTTGCATCCTTCTCTCACACAGAATGGATAAGCCTGTGATTCTAACCCCTGGGTTTTCCTTTGACGTTTCTGAGTATTCCCAGGCTCTTTCCTGAGATTGGCTGTTTCTCTTCTCTCCTTCACCATACCATAGTGACTACCAATTGAATGGAATTTGAACACATTCTCCAAGGCTCTATGGAATAGAAGCTTGGACCCATTATGGCCAAGTTGAGGTGTGGAAACCTTGTAGGTCAGGGCCTAGTAAAAGTTGTTAAATCATGGGGATTTCAGAGGGGAGCAATGCTGGTCTTACAGAGACAGTAACATCTAACTAGATGACTCAGTTGGAAAGAGGCTTGCCACACAGACCTGGGCTCAGATCCCCAGCACACATATAAAAATCAGGTCACAGTTGGCACACATTTGTGCTTCTAGCCCTGGGAAACAGATAGGAGCAGATCCCAGGGTATGTTCCATGAGCTCCAGGCTCAGGGAGACCCTGTCTCAAAATATTATGAAAAATAATGGAGGAAGACATCTGATGTGAACCTCTGACCTCCAGTTGTACATGCACATGCACGCACACACAGAGTTTTGGTTTTTGTGTTTTGTTTTTTTAAGTAGGATTTTTTTTTTTTTTCTGAGACAGGGTTTCTCTGTTGTAACTCTGGCTATCCCCGGAACTCACTCTGTGGACCAGGCTGGCCTTGAACTCACAGAGATACGCCTGCCTCTGCCTCCGGAGTGCAGGGATTAAAGGCGTGCTCTGCCACCGCCTGGCTTTAGTAGGATTTTTTAAGCATATAAAAATAAAGAAGCATTCAACTTAATTGATCAGAAATCGTATAAAAATTGTATTACCTTCATGTTGCCATGTTTCATGAGTTGTAGGTAGTCTCTGGAACCAGGCTCTGAAGTAATATAGCCCAGAAATATCACTTGGTTTGAGCAATTTTTCAGTAGTTTTGAAACTGCAATAGCTTGTAGTTTCCTATCAAGATCATCTCTTAAAAAATGCAAAAAGAAGCCTCTTTATGAAATGTCTAAAACAATTTTTTAAAAAATCAAATCATTAAATTTCTTCAAAATATCCTTTAACAGAGTACAAACCCAGGGCAATTTCTGTTGGGGAAAAACAAGTTTGAATTTTTACAATGAACAAGACATTGCTTCAAATTGGGCTTGACAAACTCCTAAGAAAACACCTTTGTCTCAAACCACTGAGTCAAGCTGATTTAAAAATCACTCTTGGGGCTTAGCACTTACGAGCACCGCACCGGCTGTTCCTGCAGAGGGGTGGCTGTCTCCCCTCTGGCACCTGCCCCCACACAGGCTCTCTCACAGATTCCTGTGACTTCAGCTTCAAGGCACCTGTATCACTTCCTTCTGACCTTCTCCAGGATCCCACACTCATGAGTACACCCCCCCCCCAGGCACACACATATACACATAGTCAAAAATAAAATAAATCTTTACGTTTTGTCCCCAGTACAGGATCTGCTCAGCTTTTCTTCACTATTGATAAATCGTGGCCAGTGTGGAGATGTAGCTCAGTGGGAGAGCGCTTGCCTCACACGCACAAAGACACTATGTTCACTCTCCAACATTGCAAGTAAAAATAAATACGCAAGTAAAAGAAGAAAGCATGGGTGCTGGAGAGATGGCTCAGTGGTTAGGAGCACTGGCTGCTCTTCCAGAGGACCGGGGTTCAATTCTCAGCACTGATGTGGCAGCTCACAACTGTCTGTAACTCCCTTTCCAGGGGATTTGACATCCTCACACAGACATACGTGCAGACAAAACTCCAATGCACATAGAATAAAAAAATATATATTAAAAAAAGAAGAAGATGTGGCAGTGATGGGAGACCTGGTCATCAGGATCACAGTGAAAGAACTAACAGGCAAATGAAAGATTGAGGGACGCTAGCGAGAAGGAGAGTTGTAACTGCCACAGAACAGCCCAGGCTGTGGAACTCACACTGTTACTTTGAACATTTTCTGAAGGTCTCCTCTGTTCTCTTGCCCAAATACTAGCTAGGCGTTTTCCCTTTAATATACTAATTACTGTAAACATAGGGCAAATAAATAGGCAAGTTAAGCTTTTGAGGGGTTTACAGTCTCCGAAAAAAAAGAGCATCATATTTGATATGACCTATCGGGAATATAGAGGCACCCCAGAAGTTTCAAACAAAGTGAATTTAATATAGGGAATTGGTACTTAAGTGATGAGAGGCCAATCAGGGACCAAGGATAAAATCAGAGGTTGGCAGTAGACACTAGCAGTACCTCTACAAGCTAAGGGTGGACACTACAGAGTCAGCCCAAGGTCAGCACTGACTAGAGGGAGACAGACTGTGGCACAGGCTCCCATGGTGGAACTGGGCTATCCAGGAAGGAACTGCAGCCACAGAAAAGACTCGACTGCTGCCAGAGATACCAGAAAAAGCATAGGGAAAGGGTGAGACATGCCCTGGCTCCTTCCTTTTCTTGCCTTCCAACATTGTGCCGTCTCATCAGCTCAATCCACCTAGAAAGCAGAGGCAGAGGACAGTGCGAAATGTGATTCCTTGGAATGTATAAACATGGATGGGAGCAAGAAACAGATCTATGAGCAGGTAAGTAGCAGGTAAGAACAGGAATTTTCGAGGAAAGATGGCTAGTGAGTGTTACAGGGACAAAGCAAGATGGGGGTGGGGAGGTGATCATCAGAAACTGAGAAGATTGGAGAGATTCTACGGAAGGAGGCTCAAAGACAGAACCTAGCTGTGTAAATATGTGCAGACAGCCAGTGTTGCCTATCAGTCATTTATGACAGAGAAAGAAAGGAATGTCACTTAGTGCCCTCAGATCCCAACAGTACAGCTATCTGTGCCAGCAGCCCTGTGAGGACAGGGAATGTACTTTCTCTGCCGTCTGGTTTAATGTGTAGTTCCAAGCACTTGTGAGCTCTCACTTTGTTCTGACTTCTTCCAAGTTGTGTGACCTTGACTGTGCACAGCATCTAAACTCTCTCCACCTAGTGTCTTTATCTATAAAATGAGGCCAATATGGCACTTTGCCTATAGAACGTGAAGATTAAACACAGCCTCAGATGTATGGCGAACCACTACACAAGTAGCAGTCGGAGGCTCACATGGCCAGCTCATAGGGCTGTCTGCATTTCAAGTGTGTGTGCAACCAGCAACCTAGAAGAAGTGATGTTTTGATTTGTTTTTTTCAAGACAGGGTTTCTCTGTTCTAACTCTGGCTGTCCTGGAACTCACTCTGTAGACCAAACTGGCCTCGAACTCACAGATATTTGCCTGCCTCTGCCTCCAGAGTGCTGGGATTAAAGGCATGCGCCACCACCTCCTGGCTGTGTGTGTGTGTGTGTGTGTGTGTCTAAGATGTTTTTTAAAAGTGTAGAAAATAAGAAAGGCTATTTCATTTTAAAAAATCAAAGTAATATGTTTCTAATACTTCCTGGCATTTAAACAATAGTAAGTAAACCAAAGAAACCCACTCGTGATTCCCAAAGTGTGTCACCACAAAATCCACCAGCTTGCCCGAGATGTTAACAGTCAGAGTTATGGCTGGTGCAATCTCGCCCTCTGGCGACGGAAGAAGGTGATGCTCTGATCTCACAATTGGGTACCGTGACAGCGCCATGATCCTGTATGAAAATGAGAAGAAACAGAGCAGCATGGGTCTCAGCCTATCATGGAGATGAAGTGAAGGAAATGCATTAAAAAGTCCTATCACATGACAGGCGGGAGGGGCACTCACAACAGGAAAGTGGCAAAGACTTCTATGGGAGTCTGCTTTCTAGTTCATTGACTTTTCCAATTTAGGCTGTGTCACTAATCATTGTAGAAGTTTTTTTAGTTATGCATAAAATAATTGTTTTATGCACTGTTAGGTGAGGATCTCCCTAGGTCTTGGCATTTTTTTATTGTTTTCAGGTGTTAGATTTCTGTGGGGGATGTTTGATTGCTTATGATCTGCACCCACAGAGTTCTGAATCAATAAAAACACCTGAGCTCAGATGCTCTGGGTTCCACTGTTGAGTATGGCATTGGCCATGATGGTGGTTCCCTCTGCTGTGGTCTGGCAGGGTTTGCACATATGAATATGCCTCAGTGTTTCTCTTGGTGAACCCACACAGTGGCAAACTATTCCAGCTAATCACAGCACCAAGTGTGTTTCATTAAATGCCATGGAGACATGAAAAGAGCAGCATTGATAAAAGCCCACTTTCCTTTACCATTCCATGGCCACTGCCCACCCTCGCTCTCTCAGTAGCTTGTTTTCTTTATAAGTAGCACTTATCACAATCTCAGATTGTCTTGTTTGTTTCTTTGTGAACATGTATATAGTTGTCCTTCAGTATCTGCAGAGGACTGGCTCCAGAATGCCACAGATACCAAAATGTTCAAAGTATCTTACATAAAATCATGTCATTTACATACGATCTATACATGTCTTCCTGAGTGTGTTAAATCACTTCTATGTTATTTATAGTATCTAATTAAATGTCCATACATTAGTTCATTGACATGAATTCAATGTAGTACTTAATTTTGGTGAATTCAAATCTTCATGTTTTGCGAACTTTCTGGTTTTTAAAGACTTTTGTTTATTTGTATGTGTGTGTGTGTGTGTGTGTGTGTGTGTGTGTGTGCTCGCGCGTGCATGCGCGCATGCTCACAGAGGCCAAAAGAGGGAATCAGATCCCTCAGGACTGGAGTTTTGATATTTGCAGAGATGTCCAGCTTGCTGTGTGTATGTGTGTGTGCTGGGATTTGAACTCTGGTCCTCATGATTGTGCACCAAGTGCTCTTAACTGCTGAGTCATCTCTCTAGCCTCATTCTTTGGAACTTTCTAGAATTTTTCAAATATTTTCGATCTCAAGTTGTTTGAGTCCAGGAGTAAAAAAACTGATGTGGAAGGCCAACTGTGTTCTGGCCTTTTACACTAAAATACAAGCCACCTGAGAACATCAGACAGGCTTTGTGAGGTCACTCCAACCTTGAAGAGCTGATTGATTTATGTGAAGACCCAGTACTATCCAGCCTTAAGGAGCCACTACGGAAATCATGACTATGCATAGTGTTAGCACTTCCCTGCCCCTCAAGATGCATCACTGGGGCATATTCAAAGGACAGTCTCAACTTTCCATCCCAATATGCTGCCGCTTGTTCTTCAGGACTCTGCTCAGAATATATCCCCAAGGTCCACTCACCCCCAAGTGTGATCCCTGGTGCTTGGCCCAAAGTCTGTATAGAAGCCCAACTTCTCCCCAAGCCACATAGTTAAGTCGTTGTTCCCCATATAGGGCTTCGAAGCATCACTCTCCAAAATGGTAATAAAATCTGCACCTGTTTTGGGAAAGGGAGACAAAAAGCAGACAGTAAGGAAACTAAACTGTGGATTTGTTTTGTTGAGGCAAGGCTGATTTGGGAGTCGGGGGTGGTCTCGAACTCATGATCCTCCTGCTTCTTTCTTTCAAGTGCTGAGATTGCAGGTATATGCCACCACACCTGGTGGATGTTATTCTTGACCCTCACTTTTCCTCATAAGCCCCCTTACAAGGCACAAGAGGAATGTGGCTTGAATATGTGCTGGATGCTTAGAATTTACTTAAAGCATGGGACGTCTTACTGAAGGAGAAAACTATGACTTTTCTACATTTTAAAAATATTCTTGACACTTTTCTCAGAAGTTCAAATAATATTCATGTCTTTCACGAATTCCTGGTTTATGTTCAGAAACAGTTGAATAGTGTACATTGGCTGTGTGTGTGTGTGTGTGTGTGTGTGGTTTTTTTGTTGTTGCTGTTTTGTTTTGTTTTGTTTTGTTTTTTGAGGCAGGGTCTTATATAGCGATAAACTTGTACTTCTGTCCTCCCGTCTGTACATCCAGAGTGCTGGGGTTACACATGTACACCACCATGCCTGGTTTATTCGATGCTGGGGATTGAACTCAGAGCTGTGTGCATGGTAGGCAAACACTCTACCCACTGAGCTACATCCCAACCCCACAATGCCATTTTAGTCCAAGGCAAACAGCTCCACAGTATTAGCATGAAAATGGGTTTATCAGCTTCTCTTAGGCTCTGACCTGATGCGCCCGAGCCTTCTAATCAAGACCAAAGGCACTGTGCTCCTGACGTCGGACACTTCCCAGGAGGCGTGCTTAGCATGAGAGATAACCAGGGGATGACAGAACCATTTAGCATTTCACTATCATGCTGTACATTCCATGAAACTGACCTAAGACCCAAATCTCCACATACTTTGAGATGTTTTATAAAAAGAAAACTCCAGAGACAAATAAGACTGGCCCTCGGGCTTTTTGAAAACAATTTTCATCACCTTACACTCAATTCTCTTTGCTTCATAATCCAAAAGTTTCCTGGTCCCTAACAGCGGGTCTTCAGGTGGCAGAGCTACCAGCAGGAACCTCTCTAACAAAAGGGTGTGAGATGAATCTCCTGGAGACACTCAGTACCACAGACTGATCAAGATCGCTGAATTAGTTGCTCCAGAAGACAGCTGTGATGTGGAAGTATAGCCCTGAGCTGACCACAGTGTGAAGCCTTTTTAGGAGCTTGAGAGAACATGCAACAGTCCTATGACTCAGGAACTTGGCAAAAGTGAAAGGAACAATAGGGGTTTCCCAAAATCTGGAGCCAATTCCAGAAAGACTCACCTGTCTGCTTGAGCAGTTGAGCGGACCTCTCCAGATTTGACCATCCCTCATTGTCGTATCCGAACCGGAAAGGCCAGATGGCAGCAGAGACCACGTTTGCTGGTGCCTGAGGAATTGTTGACGTGATAACTTGCATAACTATGAACAGCAGAAGTGCAGGGCTCCCAGCCTCCTCTGCCTCTCCCCTATCAAAATTCACTTTTCAGCAAAGGAAATCCTATAGACATTTACCCACATTTAATTTATAAAAACAAGGAGATGTTTAGTATATGGTCCTCTCACAGTAAATCTGTGTACTTCTAGCTTAAGCTAGGCAGCTCAGACAAATGTTCAGAGAGTGTTTTAAGCATTACTTATAATAGCAAAAAAGGAAAAAAAGAAAAAGAAAGAAAGAAAAGAAAAGAAACCATCTAGCTGTCTATACAGGAAAAAGAATAAATGTGTTGTTACATGGAATAGAACATTACCTATCCCCAATAAATTAATCCCACCGCAGGAAAAATCATAAACAAATGAAGTTATACACATATAACAGAACCCTATGCAGCCTTAACAAACTAAGTTGGGTTATAGATTTTCATGTGAATGAATCTCACAAAGACGATTTTAAGTTTAAAACTGTTAAAGTTAAGTTGTAAGCAATTTAACTGGAATTAAAAACACAGACACAACAATATTGTCTGGGGTTCTATCATATGTAGCAACGATGTAAATAAATGCATGAAAACTGATTTAAAAAAAAAACAAAACAAAACAAAAACACCTTGAGATGTTTGGAGAGATGGCTCAGCAGTTAATAATGTGTACTGCTCGTGCAGAAGACCTGAGTTCAGGTCCCAGCGTCCATACCCTTTGGCTCACAACTGCCTGCAGTCCAGCTCCAGGGGACCCAACATCTCTGGCCTGAGAAGGCACTTGCACTCAATTGCACATATCACATGCATGCAGGAGCACACACATCACATAATTAAAAATAAGATAAATCTTTAAACAAGGGAAAACCATATTACTCGATGTCGTGGCTTAAATGCTAAACATTCTCCCCACCCTCCACCAAAGCTCATGTGCTTAAACATTTTGTCCCTGGATAGTGTTGCTATTCTGGGAGGTTGTGGAACATTCTGGACATGTAACCTCGCTGGCAGGTGACGAGCCGCAAGGGCAGGGCTTATCGATTTCTGTCCACAGATGTGCCCAGATGTAACAGGTCACCAGGCAAGCTCCCAACACTGCATAAAGAGCCCCAGTCACTGTGCCTCCCCTGTGCTGAAACTGTGAACTGAAGTAAATCCTTCTCCTAGGTTGTTCTGTCAGGCATTTTCTCCCAGTGATGAGAAAAGCAGTTAACACTCTCAGGATGCAACCTTTAATCCCAGCACTTGGCAGAGGCAGGAGAATCTCTGTAAGTTCCAGGACAACCAAGGTTAATTAGAGAAACCCTGTCTTAAATGTATGTGTGTGTCTGTGTGTGTATGTCTGTGTGTATGTGTATCTGGGGTGTGTGCCTCTGTGTGTATATATAGGGGGTCTGTGTGTGTATGTAGGGGGGTCTGTGTGTGTATATATGTATATGTGGGGAGTCTCTGTGTGTTTATGTGCATGCCTGTGGGGGGTGTCTCTGTGTGTATGTGTATTCTAAATCCCTCCATTTCTTCATACCACTCCATTCAAAACCCCTATCCCCTCTTTCCTGAACCACTGAAAAGCCTCATACAATCTTTCTTTGCCTATAGCAGCCATGCTCACACTTATCTCTCTTCACCCCTCACAGATGTCTCACCATGGCTGGTGAAGCCCTGTGTGATGAGGCCCTCCCCAGCCTCTCCAACCGCACCACTGCTCTAGAACACCCCAGGTCTCCCTGATGAATCTCAAACACCTTAAGTTGCTTATCCCTCAACCCTTCACACACATTTCCTCCATCTGAGTCTATAGCTGAATCGCATCTAAATGTCGTCTCAGATGGCAGCCCCTCAGACAGCCTTCTCTAGTCATCCGGACTGTAACTGTTCATCCCACTATCTTGCTTCCTAAAAAGCCATCTGGCCTATAGCCAGAGTCTTTCTTCATTTGCTTTCA
This sequence comes from Cricetomys ansorgei, assembly GCA_026225945.1. NCBI lineage: Eukaryota > Metazoa > Chordata > Mammalia > Rodentia > Nesomyidae > Cricetomys > Cricetomys ansorgei. The sequence goes on along the minus strand of JAMJFZ010001868.1, from coordinate 8,819,992 downwards.
TGGATACCATCTTTCTGCACTGAAATGCAAAGTGTGGAAGGGCAGAGACCTTGTCCAGCTTCTCCTGTGTACCTCTGGCACCAGCTCCAGAGGAATTCAATGAACATTTGCCAAATGAATAAGTGAATGAATGAACAAGCAAGAAATCCACTCGAACAATTCATTTTAAAAGAATTTCTGGCCTGTGAGACTGTCTCACAGCTAAAGTGGGTCGAGGGCGCTTAAAACACCAGAACTCTCATTCTGAGAGCAGCAGGAGCGTTGGCCCCTCCTTTCCTCTGTGCTGACAGGCCACGAGCCACACAGCTTGCTCACAGTAAGGCACCGACCCCTCCAAAGGTACAGGATCGGGGCAGAATTGTTTATCTGGAGTTGCAACCAAACCCTTCCAATTCGCCCATATAAGGTCTCTCCCCTTTGGTCCCTGGATAACATCTAAATCCAGGTGGCAACCCCTAATATGTGGGACTACCTGTCCTAAATTAGCTTCCAATGATGTTCCTGGGATACAGGGACCATTTCTCTGGATATATATGTAACCATCCCCCCAATAAAGTTGAGTTCAAGCCCTCTGCTGCTGACTCCCAAGGATCCAGTACATTCTTGTGGGCTCACAGTTCTCTAATCAAACACCATATGGGTCTCCCATAGACCCTCACCGAAAGTATATTGTAACAAAAATAGCGAACGTGAAAAAGTATCCAAAAGTGTCTGTGGTGAGGGCTTATAATTATCTACTTACTAAGAAATAGTTACTGAGTGAGGCCTGGGTTTGGTCCCTAGCACTGCTGGGACTGGGGGGCCGGAAGGGAGAGAGAGAAAGAAGCGGAGAAAGAGAGGAGAGGAGAGGACAAGATGGAGGGGAGAAAGAGAGGAGAGGAGAACCAGAGAAACATCGGTCTCCTTCCTCAGGATAGCTTTTTATTTGATATAAAAACATTTTTCCTGGTAATACAGATTACTAAAATTCAGCAATAACTCTTATTCTATTTTATCTCAAACTGTAACTCTGGCTGCACTATGAAATTATCTTTTTACCACAACAGATAGAAAACATACGGCTTACTCTTGCTTCTGTCTCTTTCTAGGAAAGTGGGAAACAGCCAAACACTTAAAATTACAAAAAGCAAAGGACAATGAAATATCCACAGTATGCCAATACACAAGATACACATGATTTACAAAATCAAGATTTGTTTCCCAGACTTCCCTTGGGTCAGAAGCTCTCATATTCACATCTTCAGCAATTTCTACCAAACATAAAATGCTCTCTTCTTTTATAACTTTATATCCAATCGTGATTGAAAAAAATAACTCTACACATCAAAAGCATAAGCAAGTTGCCATTATCACCTGAGTCTATATCAGCTCAGAATCCAACTTACTAAAGCCATTAGATCAGCCTCTGAGTAGAAAGGGTGGGACTCAAGGTCCTAAAGTCATCACAAGGTCTAATCAAGTCAAAACACTAAGTATACACTAAATCAAAATAGTGATACCCAAGTAGCCGCAGAGACGAACAGTGGGGCGAGGGCACAGCCTACACAATGGCGAAGGACCTTCGTCGTCTATACTTCTGACACAGGATTGGTGTTTATAATACAGAAAGAACTCAAAACTATTTAAACAGCCAAAAACCAAATTGCCCAGGCAATAAATGGGTTAAAGAAGTCACCTAATCACTCTCCTCAGAGGAATAAATGTAAACGGCCAATAAATATAAGGGAAAACATTAAACATCCTTAGTCATTGGGAAAATACAAATTAATGCCACATTGGGAGAATGACTACTATCCAGAAAACAAATGATGACAAATGTGGAGAACAAAGAACCTTTATGCTCATAGGAATGTGAAATAGTACACTACTATGGAAGACAGTATAGAGATCCCTCAAAACACTGAAACCAAGGGGCTGTAGTGATGGCTCAGCATTTAAGAACACTTACTGTTCTTATAAAAGACCTGGGTTCAATTCCCAGTACCCATAGTAGGTTCACAACCATCTGTAACTCCAGTCACAGGGGATCTGAAGCCCTCTTCTGACCTCTATGGGCACCAGACACACACAGTACACAGACATATATGCAGGCAACACCCAACATCAAATTAAAGTAAATACGTCTATGACTACAACTAAAACCACAGCACCATATATTAAGGCCACGGATATCTACCTGAAGGGATCTAAGTTAGTGTATCACAGAAATAGCTGAACATCCATGTTTATTGCTGTTTCATTCACAATATCCAAGATTTGGAACCAACCAAGATGCCTGTCCATAGGTTAGTGAGTAAAGAAAATGTGGCCCAAATAAGCAATGGAGTTCTACTGAGCCATAAGTAAGAGGGAAATTGTGTCATTTGCATGAAAATGGATGTAACTAGAGATCATCACGTTAAGTGAAATAAGCCAGACTCTGAAAGATAAATATCACTTGTTTTCTTTCCTTTTCATATTCTAAAGATATACATATCTATAATATAAAAGCAGAAGGCAGGACTATGTGGGAAGAAAAGAGGTGGAGACAAAAATGAATAACGGGAGTAAGTGTGTACATGATAAGTATGTATGCAAACTTCACAATAAAACCTAGTACTTTATATGCTAAGTAAAAATATACATACAGAACAAAAAGGAAAAGGAAAAATAGAGAAAGGAGGCCAGGTGTCAAAATGTTGCTAAATAAAGGTTTAAAAACAGAACAGTGATTATATACATATTAACATATATATTAAATATATATATATTAAAACTTTATTTCAAAAATGGTAATTACTTACCCCTTGGTCTAACTTCCTCTCATAGGTTTTATGTCGTAGTCCTAATCCCAGCAGCCCCACACCAACAAGCAGCCACAAAACTAAACAAAAAGAAGAAAGGATCATTTAAAAGAAACTAGAAATTTTACGTAACTTTTTCAAAATTATATCTATTAACTAAGGAGCATGTGTGGGACATGTATACATAATCCATACTTTAAAACCAGCTTTCAAAAAGAATATTCCAAGAGCAATAAACATAGAGTAAAAATAGATTATAAAATATACAAGAAAAAAAACCTTTGAGGCACAAAACAGCAGAAAAAGATGACGTGGAGAATCAAGCACACAGACACCTTAGTTGTCTAAAAGAAATTTAAGAATCAGAATATAAAGTGAGTGTGCCTGGTGTGTTTAAACAGAGGAAGGCATGCCAAAGTATGACTGAGGACCATACGGCTAAATCAGGGAAGCTTGGAAAGAAATAAAGCAGACTTCTACAAATAAAAATATAGGTGCTAGAGTGATGGCTCAGCAGTTAAGTGCACTGGCTGCTCTTGCAGAGGATTGGGTTCAATTCACAGCACCCACATGGCAGCTCACAACTGTCTATCACTCCAGTTCCAGGGGATCTGACAGCCTTTTCTAGCTGGACACCAGGTATGCATGTTAGTACACAGATATACATCCTGGCAAATACTCATATACATAAAATAAATTGAAAAAAGTTTTATATACTTATATATATATTTGTATATACATATATGTAATTTCTTTATATATATAATTATATATACATATGTATGTATACTTTATATATAATATACATATATTTTATATGTATATCTATTTAATTATATATATAATATATACTGAATGAGAAAACATTCAATGGGCAAAACACAGACCAGGTTAGACAAAGCTTAAAGGAGAATTCAAGCAAATCATACAAATGACGACAAAGAGGTAGGGGACCAGCAAGATGCCTCAGCAAGTAAAGGCATACGCTGCCAAGACTGAGAATCTGAGTTCAATCTCCAGCACATGGTGGAAGGAGAGAACAGACTCCATTAAGCTGCCCTCTGACCTCTAGAAACATGCCCTGCCCCACCCCCAATAAATAAATAAATAGGTATTTTTAAATTTAAAAAGAAATAGAACAGAGACAGGAAAAATGAAAATACTTAAAAACATGGAGAACAGAAGAAGGTTCAACAGAACCAGTTGCCATCAAAAAGGAAGGAGGTGAGAATGAGAGCAGCCAAGAGAGATAATGTTGAGGAGTCCCCAGAACAGGGACTTGGGACTCCAGGGAAGACGAGCCCAAGGACCCCAAGCAGGGTGAGAACAACTCCACCTACAGGATATATCAGTGAAGCTGTGACTGTCAAACACATTGCAAAAACTCTCAATTTAAATATGACCTTCCTGAGCTATGATGACACACACATGACAGTGCTACTCTTTATGACAGCATGCAGAAATATTTTAAAGGTCTACACAGTTTCAATTGTTGTCTATATCTTTATACTATAATATTTTGTCTCCTTTTTTCAAGTTTCAATCTTTTGAGGGTAGAAACCAGTGTCCACAGATCTTTGTAGCCTACATGACGATCACCTAATCAGCACATTGCATGCATTCACCAAATATTTGTGTATGATCCAGTTCATTTAAAATGAGTCAGATTATTAGGTGACAAACTAATTTCATGTGTGAGTCTATGGTTTTTCAACATTCAATCTTCCAAAGCAAGAGAATAGGAGATGGAATACATAGTCTTAACTACCAGAAGAAAACGTTTTGGAAATTCTACCTGCTAAATTATCTATGTTAGAAGTGAAATAAAAGCATATAGGGTATTTATGGTTGAAATGCCACAGTATCAGAGATTTGCCAAAAAGTCAGGAAGACAATGAAGACAACTAGCAGCAAAATACAGATGGCTGTTGCAGTTGAGTGAAGGGCACGGCAGGCTTCATGGTATTCTTAAATTTTATGTTAGAAAGTTTATACAACATGAGCCAGGCATGATGGCACATTTCCCAGCACTCAGGAGGGAGAGACAGGCAGATCTCTGAGTTTGAGAGGCCTGTCTGGTCTACAGAGTAAGTTCCAGGACAGCCAGGGCTACACGAAGAAACCCTATCTCGAAAAAGCAAAAGGAGGAGGGGGAGGGGGAGAAGGAGGAGGAGGAATCGAGAGAGGTGGGAGGGAGGGAGGGATAAAGAAAGTAAGAAGGGATAAAATAAAATCGATACACCAAACTTTTTAAAAAGCAGATAAAACTGTACGTACTAAGTTTCATGTATTTTTCACTCCTTTTCAAAAGCACTTTAGGACTGTTTTTTGTTTGAAGAAGAAAGTCAAGGTTTTTCTTAGGTCCAAACAACATACTTAGTCCAATAATTATCATTATGGTTCCTGTTAAAAGAGAAAAATGCAGGCATAGAGCATAAGTGGCAGACTGCTTGCCTAGTGTTTATGAGGCCCTAGGTTCAACACCCAGCATCATAAAACATAACCTTTTTTTAAATGGTGAGATTGGGGCTGGAAAAAATGGCTCCACGGTTAAGAGAACTTACTGCTTTTGCAGAGGACAATGTGGAGAAATCTGGCTGGTAGTTAACGAGAAGCTGAGAACTATAATAGCCTACAAGATATGCCCCTGGATTCAATGGTGGCACAGATTTACAGGAGTAACCAACCACTTTTTTTAAAATTTGATTTAGGCCCACTCAATGAGATAAAACCCATACCTGACATTGTCAATGAACTTGAAACTAGACAGGTGATGAGCCCAAGGGGAAAACCTACTTCTATTATTCTGCTAAATGGTCATAGCAACAAAATGACTCCTAATGACATACTACGATGTCCATAGCTAAGTGCAGCACTCAACCTTCATCATAGAAACTCCTTCTTGCAGAAGATGTTAGTTAACACAGAGACCCACGACCCGACAATGTACAGAGAATGACTTTACAGTGTTCAGCCCTAAAAAGGATGTCTTTATCACACTCCTTCCCTCAAGGATCAGGATATATGCAGAAGAGGAAGCAGAAACATTGTAAGATGACTCAAGGAAAGAATGTTTTTCAGACTCAACAAGACTGACAGACACATGAACTCACAGAGACTGTGAGAGCACACCTAAGACACACACAGGTTCAAACCAGACAAAATCCCAGCAAAGAGACATGAAAGTGGACACAGAGTTCTGTCCTTAACCAAGAAACTATTTGCAAGTGATATCTGCAGGGAGAGGAAAAATCAGTTTCCCTCAATAGAGTGGCACTGGGTATATCAACCGCACTCCAAGGCAAGCCCTATGCTTAGTAGTGGTTGGCCAACACAAGCCAGACTCCGTGCTTTCTATGCTTTTTGTTTGTCTGTTTTATTCTGTTTGTTTTAATAGAGAGAAAGAACATGAAGTTGGGTGGGTGGGGTGATGGGTGAAGATCTTGAAGGAGTTGGGGAAGGGGAAAAAATATGATCAAAATACATTGTATAAAATTCTCAAAGAACAAATAAAAGACATTTTGTAGAAAGCTTGTCAACATGGCCAACTTTCCTTGCCCTGCTACTATGTCACTATGACTAAGAAAGGTTCTCTTTTGTATGAAGCTGAAATAATGTGTGGTTTCACAGTCCTATAAGTAGGGACGAGCAAAGCTCATCACTCACAGCTCCCAGAAGAAACAAAGTTAGGTACAGTGCAGCGCTTACGTTCACTCCCGTTCTCCACCTGGCAGCCCCCTGAGCAAGCTGGAGTAAGAAAAGAGCAGGACACTGGACAGAGCAGAGCCCGACAGAGAAGACCCACCTGAAAGAAACCACAAGAATTACAAAGTTTGCAAAGCCAGGCACCTGCAGAGAAAATTGGGAAATTGAGCACAAAATCACACCCGTTTCCAAGAAGCTATTTGTAATTGATACCTGCTGGGAGAGGGAAAATCAATTACTCAATGGAGCGACACTGGGTATAGCAACCACACTCCAGAGTAGGTCCCATGCCCAGCAGAGTTAGCCAACACAAATCAGACCCCATACTTTTGGGGGGCTGTCTGTTTCTCTTTTTATTTGTTTTAATAAAGAGAAAGAATGTGAAGTTGAGTGGTAAGGAGGTAAAGGAGGATCTGGGAGGATCCTGGGGTCCTGGCTATTTGTGCCTTAAGGAGGTGAGAGGGAATTAGACCAGAAATAGGGAATTCTCAGAGGGTATTTCTTAAAGATACTGCTTCACTTAACGCCAAGTCTTCCAGAGCGGCCTGTCCAGGCAGGTGTCTAGCTCATGGGATAGGAAGGTGGATGTGAGATGTAGTGGCTGAGAGGACTGTGGTGGGATGTGATGGAAGCCACTCCTCTCCCATTGGGTGCTCACCCTCTGGAAATGTCCTAAGGCTGTTTTACCCATGTTTGGTCCTTTCCCCGATTCGGGGAAGCTCCAAGTGGGTAGGAACACCAGGTGCTTTTCCTCTTCAGCACCTGGCACCGTGCCAGGAGCATGGTGCACACACAACCATTTTGTAGGAGTGAATGGAAGAATGCAGAACTGGATGCGTGAACAAGCCAGAACTGAATCCCTGTGGGTGCTGATGCTGCTGTTTTCTAAGGTTCTTCTGTGGAAGGACTTGATAGTTTTTACTTTAATTTTAGAGTGGTAGCCTGTTCTAATGGCTCACGCCTCTAATCCCGGCCCTTAGGAAGCTGAGGCAGAAGGATTCCTGTGAAGTTCAAAGGTAGCTTTATCAACAGAGGGAATTCCAGAACAGCTTAGTCTTTAAGACTGTCCCAAAAAGAAGAGAGAAAGAGAAAGAGGGAGAGAGAGGTTGACAATGCTGGCTTTTTATATACTTGGTATAATCAGTAATTTCCTTTTATTTCAGAAAAATAACTTTTAACATATTAAACTGAAATAAGCTTATAAAAGTTTAATTTTGGTGAGTTTATAACCCTAAAATTTACACATAGTCTTTAGTATGGTTTCTACATTTTATTTGCTTGTTTTTTTGTTGTTGTTTTGTTTTGGGGGTGTTGTTTGTTTGTTTTTGAGGCACAGTCTTACTGTGTAACCCTAGTCAACCTTGGACTCAGGCTGGCCTAGAACTCACAGAGACACACCTGCGTCTGCTTCCAAAGGACTGAGATTAAAGGTGTGTATCACCATGCCTGCCAAACTAACTCCTTTTAAATGCCTGTGGAGTAATAGATACTATAGAAGTGCACTTAATTTGAGCAACAGATGATGAAATTCATTTTAAATTACAATTTAGACCTAGGTTTTTCATTACCTGGAGACTACCTTACTGAGAACATGGGACTGTCCTATTTATTCCCAGCAGTCGTATAAGGTGCTAAGTCCTGGCAGTCTTCGGATACTTGGGTCAGTTTCTTTAACTGGATCTGTTAACACTTACTCACCCAAAAGTACGTCGGACCTTTCTCTAGCATAGACGCCTCCAGGAACAAACTTAAAGGCTGTGCACCAGGCACAGAATAATATTTCTAAAAGATAAAACATCATGGCAGTGGTCATGGTTTCCCCGGGTCTCATTCCTGAATTCACAAGTTGTCCAAGTACTTGAGGCCACAGGGACCCCGTGAAGACTGCCAGTACACATCCAGAAAGAGCTGCTGCCCACGTGCGCAGATAAAGGAGACCCATGGCTGAAGCCACTCCTGTTCGAAAGAAACAACAACAACAAAAAAAAGGATGAGTCAGGCAAGAGAACAACAAAGCTCGTAGTGACCAGTTCATAGAGGGAGAGAGCCTGAAATCTCGGGAGAGCACTGGCTGAATCCCAAGCGAACCAAGGTGCAGCAGCTTAATGCGGTCTGCTCAAGGTCACAGCCTGACATGGACACTCCTAGAAGCAGAACAGTCCAGCAAATCTCAGGCCAATGTTTGTTCTTTGGGAAGAGATAGGGGTGGACATTGCAGTGGCTAGCCTTACGATCTTCTGGGTAATAGAAATTGAAATCATTTGAAACTTAAGAGTATGTTAATTTGATACAACCATCCAGATAGCAAGACAGCAGAAAACGAAGAGTTCATTTTGTTTCTAGAACATTTCTGCTAAGGCACTTTCTAGGTAATCGGTGCCCATTTAAGTGCTGCCTGGCAACATACACATTGGCTTTTCCAACCACACAGGCCCAGACAAGCATGACTAAGATCCCAGAGACAGACTCACTGCTGGAGCAACTCTACATTCTGTTCCCTGGTTTTCTAGAGCCTGCCAGGTCAGGACTATGCACTCTACCTGGTCCATGGCAGGTAGTTTAGCCAATTGAGCCAACACTAAGGACATGTTTCTTTCCTCCTAATTCCTGTCAAATCAGCTTTGCTCCATCCATGTTAGGGTTTACATAGACAATACATATTTTTAAATCATTCTTCAAGATATCTATCGCAGATACTTTACTATTGGGGCAAGAACTCAAGAAAAGGAGGGATGAGGAGCAGGTAGGCCTTAGCCAGCTTCCAAATGGCTTTCATGCACCTGTAAGTTCTGCATACGCCATCGCTTCCACAGTGCCTTGTGCCTCTCCTTCCTTCTTCAAAAAGAGCATCACTCAGAAGACCATAAGAAGCACAGCCTAATTCCACAGTGAGACCTTGGAATACTTACATTCTGTAGTGGTTCCACTTTGAAATAATAGCTAGTAATGTCCAGGGCAGTGCTGTGTAAATTTTTAAATACAGACCTGAAAAGAAGTAATAAAGATCTGCCTAAGGCTCACACTACCACAGCCAGTAGAGTCATGTGCCACCAAACGCCCAGGATATATCTTGCTGCTGTGATAAACCACCCTAGGCAAAAGCAATTTAGGGAAGAAAGGTTTATTTTGGCTTACGGTTCCAGAGGGATAGAGTCCACTTTGTTGTATTCTGTGCAAAAGGCGTATTACGGGCCATTGAGATGGTCCAGTGCATAAAGGCATCTACTGCCAAATGCAATGGTATGATTTGGATCCCTGAGACTCACATGGTGGAAAGACAGAACTGATTCCCCAAAGTTGTCCTGTGACACAAAGGCACTCCTTCCCGAACAGGCATACGTATGCTCTCGTGGTATAGTAAACAAAAACTTAATAAAATTTTTTAAAAGAAAAGGTACATTGTAATGGTGCAGTCAGTTTGTGTTCCTTTTCCAAACCATGCACAGACTAAGGTGCTATGTATGCAACCTGCAAGCCCAGCGTTAATGCAGACATCACATCCTTTTCCTTGGGAATCTCACTAAGCAGTTCCTTGATGACATGAAAAGGTTGCCCTTATATACACACCAGCTCCCAGACTCCAGATGCAATGCCTCTCAAAACACACACAATCAAGTCAAAGCAGCCGATGGGACTGCACACACAGCTCCAGGAGGAAGCAGGCAGGCCAGCCTCATGAACTCCACAGCATATGTGAACTGCACATACATTTTTATATAAACCAATGGTGCTTATGGTGTGCAGAAATTTACTTACTATGTGTTTCAGCCCACATCGTCTTACTGACAACAGTCTCAGCATCTAGGGTAACACGCTGAAGCCCCTGCTTAATGAATATACATAAGGACATCTCACAGACCAAATACAGCATTTGTTCTGGTAAGTAGTAGGGAGTCTTGGTTTGGTTTGATTTTGCTTAATGTCAGTATTGATGACTGAAAACCATTTCTGCCCTTCAATGGGAGGGTCAGTGGTAAACTTCAGGAAAACTCACTCAAAGCTTCATAGGAAGGGAAATATGATTTCCTTCACCAGTATTTCCAGGACACTACAGGGTTTGACTGGGAAGAAATCATCTAGATCTTTGAAAAAGCAAACATCTTTGGACCGGAGTGATGGGCAAAGGGTGGGGAGCATAACTGCCACATGCAAGAGAGAGGGGAGTGAAGCTTATGGTGAAAACCAAAACTAGAGCAACTGTGGGAAAAGAGAGGAAAGGAATCCCAAAGAGAAGAAGGATCTGGCAACCAGCAATTGGAGGCTGTGCAACTGCGCATGTGCTGTGCCTGAACACTGTTGAAGGGAGGCATGACCACCACAGTCTAGTCTTAGGGAGTGGAGTCTTAGCATCCACACATGGGTGGAACGAAGTAAGAGGATACAACACAGGGAGCCTTGGTGACATCTGGGTTACACTCTCCACGGGTGATCTTAGCAGCCCAATCTGACCAAAGTAAATATTTGTATAGCTGCTGCTTCCTCCAGTTTTGTTTCCTGCATGCAACTAAATTGAAAATCAGTTCAATGACAGAGCAACTGCGGGTCAGTTTCACATACCTGTCACCCACCAGGCTAACCTCGCATCTCGAAGCCATGATGAACCCGAAAGCATCAATCCACTCACCAAGCCTAGCAGAACTGCACCTCTGTAAATAAATAAAAATAAAAAGCAAAACAAACCAATCAAGCAAACATAGATCAGAAATCTACCTAGTCGTACCTATAGGTTCATCCAAGAGATTGTAGGAATGAAACGATCAGTGAGATCAGGAGGGCCACTGAGAACCAGTGCACAGAACAGTCCAGGAGGGCTGAGGGTGTAGCTCTGTGAAAAGGTACTTGCCTAGCCTGCAGGAGAGTCTGGAGGTAATATTCAGTGCCAGAAATAAAGTAAATTTCAAAAACAAAATAAAGCAAAATAGGACAGTGGGGTAACAAAACATCATCTGACAAGTCTTTCATGGTCAGTGTGGACACAACTGAATTCTCGAGTCCTAAGCCACAGCTCACAGCTGGCACCTGACATTTCAAGCGATTTCTGTCAAAGACCCAAAGAAAAGTCATTGGCAATGTTTGTTGATGTGTTTTCTTCCTTTCTTTTTTATTCCTTCTCGGTTTTGTTTAACTACCACAAACAATTTCATTGTTTTGTTCTTTTTATAAAACCTTAACGGGAGGAGAATAAGGTGGGCTGGAAAGACAGCTCAGCAGTTGAGAACACTTGTCGCTCTTGCAGAGGATCTGGGTTCGGTTCCTAGCATCCACATGGTGGCTTACAACCATCTATACCTCCAGTTCCTGGGGAGCTGTCACCCTCCTCTGGCCTCCACCCGCATCAGGCATGCGCATGTTGCACAGATAGATATGTAGGACAAACACTCATACACATAAAAATAAATAAATAAATAAAGTAAGTAAGTAAGCTTCAGTGGGAAATCCAGTGGCAGTGGGAGCTACAACATAGTATTGCTGAAATCTAAATTAAGCTGAAAACAAACCAGCACTTCCTACATACGAGGCACTGCTTTAGGACTGTCGACTGTGTTATTATCCATTTAACCCGTCTAAGTCTGTGAGGAAAACAATACCATTCTAACCATCTGCAGAGAGGAACACAGGGAAGAGTGTTGGCGCCTAGGGACACTGTGATCTATCTAACACCCAATGCTGTCATCAGAGGGGCTGAACAGAATGACTAGCATGTCTTCCCTGCCACGGGCAAGGGATTCCTCATGCCTCCCATGCAGGAATATGGGGACTGTTTCTACACAGCCCCTAGATCCCCCTCAACTAACTATCCCACAATCCTCTAGGAGAGGGCAGACACCCTTCTGACTTTTCACCATAGCTGAACTCACCCAAATGGGTTAGGATCAGGCCCTGGGTGAGGATGACCACTCACTGCCCATCTGGAAACAATAGAGACCTCTCCAAAGATCCAGTGAGTGAGGAACATCAGGCTCCCAAAGGTGGCACCTGGCAACAGCCAGCTAGGTCTAGAGTCCATCACTCCCTTGGTGACCTCACTCGGCCTCTTCGCCACATGGTTACAGTAGTTGCCATCTAGAATTTAAAAGAGGATGCGAGGAGAATAAGGAAAGGGAGTGAAGCCTCTTTCTTTTTTTTTTAACCAGACTCTCAGCACTTGGAAATGTTTGGTGGCTTCAAGAAGCTTCCTGTGACAGAGAGGGGAGACTGCCAGAGAGATGGCTCAGTGGTTAAGAGCACACTGGCTGCTCTTCCAGAGGACCAGGGTTATATTCCCAACACCCACATGCATGGCAGCTCACAACTGTCTGTAACTCCAGTTCCATGGGATCTGACACCTTCACACAGGCATACATGTAGGCAAAACATCAATGCACATAAAATAAAAATAAAATAAATCATGAAGAAGAAAAAGAAAAGAAGGAGGAGGGGAAGAAGAAGAAAAGGAAGGAGGAGGAGGAGGAGGAGAAGCTGAATGCACCTGAGCTATTCAATGGGAGGGATCATTTCTGGCTATATATGGAGTGGTATAAGGGAAAGCGCGTGTTTGGGAACCTAACAAGTAAAACTGCAGAAATCAATTTTCATTTGAAGATAGCAAAGTGAGAGAAATACGGGCAGGAAAAAGAGAATGTTATCTTGAGGGAGCAAGCATTTTCCAACTTGATTGTAACAGCCTAGCACAAAAAGCTGCTTTCTCATGCAAGAACAGGATCTCATCAAACACTCTGGGCACCCAGAATCATAATTGTGTGTTGATGAGCCTAGGCTGTGTGGGTCCTTCTTCCTTTCTACGACTCGCTTCACCTTTACCAATATCTGAGGTCTGCTCTGTTATTAATCCCATTTTACAGGTTAGAATCCAAGGCCAGAGAGATCAACTAAGTGGTCCAAGATCACACAGTAAAGAGAAACTGATATAGGCACTAAGGCACTGTGCCTCCGTAACTGTCATGCTGGCCTGATCCTAGTACTATTTAGCCAGAGACTCTTTCATCAAAGCCACAATTTGACACATGAAACTGAGGCCACAGGAGGAAATGTTAGCAGGAGAATCTCTTTGTACCCACACAAAGAGCCTGCTGGAGGGATGTTTTGCAACTCTGTGGAGACGTCTATGGGACAGAAGGCAGCCCTGGCATCTGCCAGTGGGACTGGTGGCCTGGTTTTACTGAGAAGAAGAAAGTTATTATGTCAAGAGCAAGGTGAGAAGAAGGATGGGGCTGAAAGCTAGGGAGGGGAAGGGGCGGGGGTGGGTGGCGAGGACAGAGAGAGGTCAAGGATCTGGGGATCAAGCTGAGAGTGCAGAAAGAAGGGGTCACCTAAGATGTGTTTATTGAATAAAATGCAATCAGCTGTGGTAAGTGGCCCCAACCTCTAGGCCCGACACATCTTCATATAGCAAGTCAAAGAGCATCTGCTGTGTTCAGATACCCAAAGGGTCTGAGGTTTGGAAATAAGGGCACAGGGCAGATGGATGCAGAGAATGGAGACTCTCATCCCATGCAGAGAAGTGAGAAAGAGGACAGAGGTGAGCTGAGCTGAAGCACAGAGTCCTGCTTGAGTCCCCCATGGACACATGGGCACACCCCACCTGCAGTTTCCTCCTGGCTTTCTGCCAGCTCCATCTGCACTGGCAAGGACCTGGGGCCTTCTGCCTATATAATGCCCATTGTCTGTGTCTGTTACTGCTCAAAAGGAGGGAAAGTTGAAATGGAGCTAGTGCAGAAAAACTACTTTTACAAGCTGTCTTGGGGCTGGAAGTTTAGCTTAGTCGGTAGACTGCTTGCCTAGCATGTATGAGGCCCTGGGTGTGGTTCCCTGCACCACCAAAGAGAGAATTCTTTGTCAGGTGTGCTATTGCATAGGGAAGAGACAGACTCCTCCAGAGAGAAGACCCCTAGATAAACTGAGTGTACCCTCACCTGCGCCAATTCGGTCAAGCACAGCTATGACACTCAATGTCAATATGACTCTGTTGGACATCTGGTAACTCCAAATTGGGTTTAAGGATGTGTACCATATGCGGAGGACAACGAGAAGAATGTGTCCCAAAATGAATCCCCAGATTTTGATATACCTGGAAGTGAAAATAGCTTATTAAAGACTTTAAATGAGAATTCAATGCAATACTATGGATTTCTTCCACGGAATGTGGGTCTGCAATTGTGCTGCTGTAGTCTTCATCGATATCCTTAGCTCTGTAGAGTCCAATACCTAGGCACCTGATAATAATTTTTGCATTTCTTAAAATTTTATTGGGGCACCAGTGAGATGCCTTAGCAGGTTAAGACACTTGCTGCCAAATCTGGCTACCTGAGTTCAATTCCCTGGGACCCACATGGCGAAAGGAGAGAACCAACTATTGAAAGCTGCCCTCTGAACTCCACACATGCGCGCACACACACACACACACACATACACACACACACTAAAAAAAAATTTTTAAATGAGTAAATTAAAAATAAATTAATAAATAAAAAATTAAAAAATAAATAAATCTACTTTTTTTTTGGGAAGGAAGTATAGCAAAATAGCAGAGAATAGAGAGAATCCGTGGGCTAAGTCCCCAGTACCAAGAAATCAACATGAGACTGATGGCAAGTATTTATACTTTTGCTATTTGAAAAGAAACTGGTACTTTTACAAGGCCCTGTAAAAGGGAAAACTGCACTGAAACTAATGGTCAGAACTTCCGTCTGGGAACTGGTCATACCTGTTTGTCTATAGGTACAGAAGATGTGAATCATACCTTTGCAATCCATTTCCTGACCACCAGGTCACAGCCTGTACTATAAGTGAAGAAGACACACCAAGCGCAAGGACCACCAGTCGAAGCTTGGCATTTGGAGCATCAAAGGAGGCTAGGCTGCCTACAAACAGAAAGGGGAGATGAGCTAGCAAGCGTGACCTGACTCCTGACAGTCCACACTTGATAAGCATTGTGTCTGGTATGCTCTTTATCCTGAAGAAAATAGAACTCACATATAGAAATACACGGCCTTAATTTGTATTCATTTAGATAGAATTCTCACATAAAGTTCACCATGTTAAAGTACACAACTTAATAGTTTTGTTTTTGTTTTTTTGGCACACCCACAGCATTGCCAACTATCACCACTAATTCTAGAACATTCTCTCCACCTCTAAAAGAATTAGCATCACTCTTCTCCCACACCCACACCCCTAGGACTCCCTAGCCTTTCTGTCTCTGTGGATTTTTCCTATCTGGAGAATTGCACATAAGTAGAATCATACAGTAGATGGCCCTTTGTGCCTGGCTTCTTTCTCTCAACACAATGCTTTCAGGGTATATCCATATTATAGCCGAGATCAGTCCTCTCCTTTGTGGCTACACAATATTCTATTGCATAAACAAACTGTATTTCGTTTATCCATTTGTGTCGGTTGATAGGTGCTTGGTTGTTTCTATGTCTAGACTTTTGTGAATAACACTGCTATGGACACTTGTACACACGTTTCTATATGAAATATGCACTTGCAGTCTTCTAGAGTATGCGACAGGGCGAGCTCCTCTCAGTACCCAAGGCCCTGACAGTTTCCAGAGCAGCTATGCCACTTTCGCGTCTCATGCATTTCCGTCAACAATACTTGAAAGCTCAATTGCTTCACATTTTTGCCAGCACTTGGTACTGTCGATCTCTCTCTCTCTCTCTTTTTTTTAATTTAAGCCATCTGAATAAATCAAAATATTTATGGTCAAAAATAATCTAGGTCAATAAGTGTAAATTAGTTTCCTAGTTAATTGCATGGTGATCAATTTAAACGCCCGAGGTGCCAGAGGTGAGATTGCATGTAACAATCAAGGGTGAGTGCGGTGTGTGTGTGAGGGGGAGGGTTCCCAAAGCAAATCATGCCTCAATACAGCCTCTGTAGAGCATCAGCAGGGCCCAGCAGTCACCAGGGGCAGCACTTGGCTGACACTGGCCTCTTCATCCTCAATTCTGAGTGACTTCCCAGCCATTTATATAGTTCTTCTTCTGCTCAGGGAAATAGGTTTTCATGAAGGAAGTTGACTAGGGGAAGCAACACAGGGAGTCTCATTATGTCATTACCTGATGGTGTGATGCGCAATACTGGTTGTCACCTTCACAGGATCTACCATCACCTAAGAGACAAACTCCAGGACATGTCTAGGAGGGATTTTCTAGAACTGATTAACTGTTGGAAAGACTCACCTTCATGTATCTCACCTTCCTTATAGTGATGAACTGCATTGCCACACTGAGAGCCAAAGCGAATCTTCCTTCCCATAGGCTGCTTTCTTCAGGCATTTTGTTACAGCAATGAGAAAGGTAATACAAAGACTATCCCTAAACTCACTGTACCATGCATGGGGCCACAGAGAAAATCCTGCCATCAAAGCCAACTTGGAATGTGATAAGAAACCAAGTCTTGCAAGGCTAAGGCCACATGACTCATACACAGAAATTGTAAGCCATCTGCAGTTTCAATCAAATAGTTACTACAATGAGTATGAGGCAGGAAGTCCTAGAAGTTGGGTTACTGGGGAAAAGGCTTTGTGCAGATTTGCAATTTAGGTAAATGCTGCTAAATTGATCTCCATAGAGTTTGTGCTGATTTATATACCCACAAGCCATGCTGGGCATACATATGTATGCATCATTTATGCTATGTGAGTTTTGTTCTTCTTAAATTTTAGTTACATTTATTTGTTTACTGTGTGTGTACACGTGTGAACATATGTCTGCTCACACAAGTGAATGTCATGTGTAGAGGTGAAAGGGTGACTTGTGGCATTGGTCCTCTTTCTGTCATGTGGGATGCGGGGATGGAATTCAGGGTGTCAGGCTTGGCAGCCAATGCCCTTAGCTACTGAACCATTCTGATGGCCCGATTTTATTGCATTTTTAAGAACTAATTGTATTTCTTTTCCGGGGACCGCATACATCTTCTGCTGGTGTTCTAATCAATGTTGGTCTTTTATTATTGGTTTATTGGAACTGTATTGGGATCAGCCCTTTGAGTCATAGCATTTCAAAAGGTTGTCCCCTGCTGTTGGCTCGTCTGCAGTGACGCTTGTGGTACGTGATTCTCACGTCTTCTGCAGCACTGTTGAGCCATCGTTCTCATCACTCTAAGTCTGGTCACAGTTGGTCTGTTCTCCAATGCACCTTTCCCCCCTCCTTATTCTAGTGAGTCTTAGATTTTTTTCCAGTTGGGCAGAGATGTTAAGGAAAAAAATGGGGCTGGAGAGATGGCTCAGAGATTAAGAGCATTGGCTGCTCATGCAGAGGACCCGGGTTGCGCTTCCAAGCACCCATACAACAGCTCATAGCCGCATGTAACTCCTGTTCCATGGGATCGGAACAGGATTTCTGACCTTTTCTGACCTCCACAGGGACCAGGTACACACGTGGAGAACAGTATTACATGCAAGCAAAACATTCATACAATAAAAATAAATAAAATATAATTTTTTAAAAAACGCATTGACTCAGTATTTCCGGTTTTACTAAATTTTTCCTGAGGAAAAGAAACGTGGTTTTTGAAAGTTAACCATTCCTCATGCACTGAACAGTCTACTGCATTTTACTTTTGACTAACAGAAGAATCTCAGGCACTGAGAGCTTACCGACAGTGACGATCCTCAGCAGAGAGAGTGTCCTCTTCTTGTTAACGAGTTTCCAGAATGGAGGGATTGTTAAGAGTATCGGGGAGAGAAAGGCTACACCGAACAGTTCCAGCCCTGTGAGCGCCAGTGTTTGCAGAGGAAAGTAATAGATCGCAGGCCCCAGGCCGTGGTAGAGAGACCAAGAGACATAGCCTACGAAAAAATGTATAAGAGAAACTGTGACTCTACATTGTTCCTGACTGCAGCCTGCCACTCCACTGCTCGCCCCTGCCTTCAGCAGGGTGCTGGTAACAGACTCCTTTCCCTGCCCAGTAGGCAGGGTGGAGAATGACAGTGGTTAGTCCCTCAGCGACTCTTGTTTGTTCCCATAATCACATAGTCATGCAGCCATGCCTATGCCTGTAGATAATCTCTCTATCTATGTCATATCTGTATATGACATCTACGGGAAGATGTCACAGGCTGGACATCTGAAATGAAAGTGGCTTTCTGTCGGGACTCTGATTGATGAAATTCTCTCACGTAATTTTCCCCATACATATGTAATGAGAAATATAAAACTAAAAAAATAACATTCGCTTTACCTACCCCAACCCACAACCCTGAAGCTCTTTAGTTAAGTAACAAACTTTTTCTTATAAGTAGACCATCTTAACCCAGCCTTTACTGGGCAGGGCTGGGGAATGGAACACCCAGAGCTGAAGTCAGAGGCACCTCTGCGAGCACAGGCTGTGTGATCTCAGGCACTCGTGATAATTAAGGCAATGGCGACTCTCCACGTGCCAGGCTGAGCTGGATCTTACCAGATCTCGTGTTCCTCATACAACCAGTGTCCTTTGTGGTGAACATATACACTTTATACTCACTTTTACCAAAGCTGAGACAACTGGGGTTAAAACAAAACAACACAAACTCCTGAGAACCGGAAAGTTCGGTGATTGCCCGGTGTGCGCAAATAGTAAATGTCACGGGGAACTAAGAATCCACTCCAAGAACGCTGTTAGCCACCACGCTTAACCTTCTCAGCTCCAGGCTGTTAATATGCAGGAATTGTACCACCCCATTGTTCTCAGAATAAGACCAAGCAGGGACTCAGAGTGAGTCACTTCACTCCCGATTTACAAGGCACAGAGCGAGGCAGAAAAATGAGTGTTTCAGCCTCTCCTGAGAGGAAGCTGCTCCCAGAAATTCTAGTTCTGGGAGAGCGCCCTCCAGAGGCCAGAAGAATGCTTGTTTCACAATGAACCTTAAGCGTGGCGATTTCCCAAGTTTCCCTGAGAACTCAAGAGTTTAAGTACAGAACCAGAACACTAAATCCTTGGTACTTTGTGCAAAACTGCTAAATGAGCCCAGGGGACTAGAATTAGACGCTTTTTGACAAACACACACTTGCAGCTACCAAGATCACTTGAGCATAGGGTCAAGGTCAAAGACAGCAGCTATCCCGGGTGTTCACCTCCAGCACCCGGGGACCACAGGTGCCTTTCCTTGGGACAACTAAGTCCAGCACTAAACTATATCGACGTAAACTTAAAGGTCACGGTCCGGGGATGCTTGAAATCAGCGCAGACGCCGGGAGAACTCTCCATGCAATGCCAAGGTAGCGTGGAAACTGTGGAACCCCTGCCTGGGAACCTCCAATTGGGTCTGGTCTCCTTCACTTCCACCCAGGGAGCGATAAGCATCTCTATTCCCGGCGCCGGGCCTCTTCTCCCAGCTCTGCCGCCTCGGTGGGGGACAAGCCTATCCAGCGTGCTCCAGGGAGGCCTCGACTTACCCAGGAGGGTCTCCAGGGAGATCGCTCTCCACAGGTCTGGCATTGCTGCGGCCACCGGGAAAGCCGCGGGCACTGTCCGTCCGCGCGCCGCGGGGTCCGCCTGCCTGCCTTCTCGGCGTCCCCGAGTGGCGACTCTGAGGCGGTCTCGGGAGCCCAGGCAGGGTGGGGCGCCTCCTCCCTGGCACACCTGCGCCGCCACGCCCTATGCCACCTGTGTCTTCGGCGCTGCTGGGACACACCATCCCAGTGCAACCTGCATGCTCCAAAACTTCCATCCAGCCCAAACCAAGTCTTCTGGTACCCACCCCCATCCCCAGGAAAGAATGCCCGGAGGATGGCGCAGCTGTGGGCCCGGAGAAAAGGAACAACCCAGATTGGTGATGCGGTCGTTTAATCTAAACCCACTGGGGTCTGGGGATGCAGAGCTGTTGGTAGTGTTTGCCTCGCATGCAACAAACCTTGGGCTCACCCTTTGCCCGGCAAAGACAGGGAGTGGTGGTGCAGGTTCGGAATCCCAGCATTTAGGAGATGGAGACCAGAGAGTCAGAGGTTCAAAGTCATCCTCTGCTTTGTTGGTGAGAAGGTTGGATTCCCAGTTGTTGCAGCTGGGGTCTGAGAAAAGAGCTGCAGACCCACTCCCAAACAGTGTGAACCTCTGTCTTCTTCAGACCAAGGTGACTCAAGCCACCTGACCCTATCATCTCTTCTGAGTTTTGATAGCAAACACAACAACTCAAGAATTGTCAGTTGCATTCCGGGGAAAAAAACAAAAGTGGGAGAAGTTCTAAATAATGGAGCTGGTAAACTAGAATGGGGTGCCTAAAATTTAAGAAATAGCTCAAAATGGTCATTGTTACAACTCCACAGCAGCTTTGAAGTAAGAGTGACGAATCGCTTCTGAACACACAGAGAGAGCTGTATAAATTAACGGAATAAAACATAGCCTCCAGAAACCTGAAGACATCTGGCATCAAGTCATTTTTCATAACCTTGATGAGACAATTACACAGAGCAGAGAAAAGTTTTTTCTGCAAATGATCATAAGACAATTAACTACCCATACAAGAAAGGATGAAGTTGAATCCCTATTTCAACTTCTACAGGCTCAAAGAGACTCAAAGACTATAGTTGTTTGAAGGAGAATAGCCCTCACAGGCATGGATATTTGAATACTTGGTCCCCAGTTGATGGCACTGATTACGAAGATGGCACAGCCTTACTGAAGGAAGTACACCACTAGGAGTGGACTCTGCAGCTCATAGCCTCTCCCCACTTTCCCTTGCTCTCTCTGCTTCATGTTTTCTGTTGAAGATATGATCTGTCAGTTTTCCACTCTGGCCTCCCTGCCATGGCTCCTCCTGCATGGTGGACTCTCACTCCAGAACTATAAGCCCAATCGACTCTTTCTTGTAAGTTTCCATGGTCATGGTGTTTTTGTCACAGCAACAGAAACACAACTAATACAAAGACAGAAAAATAGATCAAACCACGAATCCTTTTAAAAGAAAATAAAAAAGCAGATCTTCTGGTTTTAGCTTTTAGGAAATAGATTCTCAATTCAGCATCAAAAGCACAAGAGAAAAAAGAGAGAAATGATACATACATTAGATGTCCTCTGAGATTAAAAGCTTTTAGGCAGGTGCAGCAGTGCACACCTGTTGTGGTGGTGGGGGTAGTGGGGGGGGGTAGGAGAGGCAGCTAGAGAGGCTAAAGGGAAGATCATTAGCTCAGGAGGTCAAGGCTGACCTTTGCAACAAAGCAAGCTTTCATCTCAAAAATAAACAAAGAACAAACCAACAACAACAAAATTTTAAAAAGAATATTTTTGCAGCAAAGGACTAAAAAGAGGCTGGCTAGAGGGTTCAGTGGATGAAGATTCTTATCACTAGACCTTGTCCACCTGAGGCCATCTTTGGGACCCACATCATAGAAGGAGAAAACTGACTCTTATGAGTTGTTATCTGACCTTCACACTAATGCTGTGGCATAGTGCATGCATGCTTTCTCTGGCTCTTCCTCTCTCAAGGCACTAAATAAATAAATAAATAATAGATAGATAGATAAATAAATAAATAAATAAATAAATAAATAAAATGTCTTTGAAGAGAATGAAAAGAGAACTGAGTGTGTAGCTAAATGAAAAAGCACATCCTTGGAACACCACAGGTTCTGAGTTCAAACCCCAGCATACACACGCATAGACACTTCTGGGGGAGTGGATTCAGGGTAATCAAGAAAGGAGAAAATGTTTCTAAGCTATGTGTATGTTCCAGTTGTTCACTTCCATCTTCACCTGCAGAAGTATTTGCCCTGCATTCTCTTTCTAGCTTACTGAAAACTGACTCTGGATTTTCCTACTCTGGATATTTTGCATAGATAGACTCATACAATGAGCATATGGCCTTCAATCTCTAGCTAGAAGTCCTTGGGCTGTGTAGTAAAAATACATGAAGCTATTGATGATATTGGTGGCTTTTCAGCTAGAAAACAAACGGGGAATATTCAATGATCTCTTTCTGCCCTCCCATGTTGACTGTTTACAATCCTACATAGAAAATAGGCTATCTACTAGGTGCAAGTTTTCCTCAAATGTATAACTTTATTAGCCTGTAAATGTGTTGAATCCCAGGCAGTGATCCTGAATGAGCCGTTCCACTGTTATGGCATAGGAAATACCTGGTACATGGCAAGCAAAGGCTGAACTCTCTCTCCTGCAACCCTGAAGACACCCACTGTCAGAGTGCTCTCAGAGTTGGCCTCAAGATCCTCTTCAGTAAAAACTGGATTCATAGCTAGACAGTGGGAAATTATTCAGTTATAAAGAAATGAAGTGCTGGTACATACTTTAACAATGATGGATCTGGAAAGTATCACACTAAGTGTAAGAAGCTGAACAGTACAGGACATATGTGACTACCTGGGCTTATTTATATGAACTATCTTGAGCAGGGAACCCTGTTAAGGCAGGAGGCACTTGGCAACTGGGCTCTAGGAAAAGGAGACTAGAAAGTAACTGCTTCATAGATAAGGGTTTTTTTGTTTGTTTGTTTGTTTTTTTAGGGGAGGATGATGAAAATATTTTGGAGTTAGACTGTGGTGGATACATAATAAATACACAAAGTCATTTGACTTCACCCCTTGAGAAAATAAATTTAATGATATACTAATTTTATCTCAATTGAAAAAGATCAGACACTGTAGTAGAACATTTAAACTTATTCTCAGATATTATAAAGCTACATACACTATCTGTGCAGTTAAATAAATTTTAAAACATTTGCTATGAGTTGCTGGATGAAATGTCACCTTGAAACCAGCTTCCTAAGTGTGAATTGACTGCAGCCTTCTGGGATGCAGAAAGAATGCTAGTTTAAGGAACTAGTAATTGTCCAAGCAATTGATACTTGGATTATCTTGCCCTCTGTTTATATTATTGCTAATGAAAAGGATTTCTATGGTTCCTCCCCAGTGACCAACATGGAGATATGGGAACATACATGTCTCTTGGTTTTGACCTTCAATTAGTGGCAGCAAGGTCGACCAGTCAGACATTGGGGGAAATGTATTATAGGAATCACTAGTGCAAAATAGGCCTTTGTATTGGTAGGCTGTTTCTTTTCTCAATAAAATAACCTGGAGATCATTTGCTCTGGGTTCAGTCCAGGTGGCTTAGGCCATGAGAGGCTGGACTCTCTGCCTGGGTGGAGGGGATCTCAGGTCTGATCTCAGAAACTGTCTTCTTGTTCATTATTGAATCTGCACAAAATTAATACTTGTATCTACAAGACACCTGGCATCCTGCCTGGATTTTAAAAGTACTAGCAGTGTGTGACAGCATACATCTGTAATCCTGGCACTTGGGAGGTGGAGGCAGGGGGCCAGGAGTTCAAGATCATCCTCAACTATGTTGTGAGTTTGAAGCCAAACTGAAAACATGAGACCTTAGAACTCAAGAGTTTAAAAAAAAATGTTTAAGATATTAAAGGAAATGAAAAACTTTCTTAAAGAAAAAAAAAGAAGAAGATACACAGGAGACCAATGAACACAAATATTAAAGATAATTACATGGGAAAAAATCCATTTCATACTCATTATGGAATTCTGATTTTTATAAAGTCAGATAGTAACATATGTTGACGGGGGTGTAGATACCATGGAACCCTTATGTTTGCTGGAGAGGAAAGCGGTGCAGCTACTTTGGAAAACATTCTATAAGTTCCTCAAACAGTTAAATACAGAGGAACTATATGACCCAGCCACTTCACTCCAAGGTACAGGTACAGTAGATAAGTGGCAATGTACAAGGCCCACGCACAGATGTTCACAGAAGCATTGTTTACAACAGACACAAATGGAAGCAATCCAGACACACAACCACTGATCATAGTGATATATCCATACAATAGTATACTATTTAGCAATGAAAAAGTATTGCTATATAGTATGGCATGGTTGAATCTTGAAACTATGTTAAGAGAAAGAAGCCAGCCATAAAAAAATGCATACAATCCTATTTATGAGAAATATTCTGAATAGGTAAGTTGATAATGATTAAGAGTAGATTAGTGGTTTCTCGAGGCTATTGAGATAGGTGGAGGAGGAAATAGATTAGTGAGTCTAGTTTCTCATCTAGTAGATGAATGTTCTAAAATTAGCTTATGGCAGTAAATCCACAACTGTCAGTGTGCTGACAGCACTTCCCTGTGCATGTTAAGCTAAGCATGAATCACATTGGGTGAGAATTACATCTCAGAAGAGGGCTTTGGATTGCTTTGGAAAGGAGGCTGCAGTCTTTGCATGCCAAACGTTCTCAGCAAATGAAGAACTTGAGCAACCAAACATATCAGAGCCAGGACTGTGCCATGGTACCTTCCTCTGTTTCCTTTCTATATTCAATGTATTGTTCACTGCTGTGATAACCACCTGGCAAAAGCGACTGAAGAAAGGAAGGAAAGGTTTACTGGGCTCAGGAGTTGAAGCTGAAGATACAATCTATGATGGCTACAGGGCTGTATGTGCTACCTCGCGTCCACAGTCAGGAAGCAGAGAGAACCTTTTTATTCAGTTCAAGACTCAAGCCCAAGGGATAGTGCCGCCCACATTCAGGGTGGGTCTTGCCTCCCCAGTTAACCTTAGAAACGCTCTTGAGGACGCACCTTGAGGTTTGTTTCCTGGGTGGCTCTAAATCAAATTCGGTTCAATGAAGATACATTTTCATGTACTTGAAACAAAACAAAACACACACACACATCTAATTGAGCACTGTGTGTCTGTGTATAATTTGCTGTGTCATAAAGTTTCTCTTCTTGTTAACTAAGTTGCTATTGCTTTTTGCCTTCTGTGTTTTTTGTTTTGTTTTTTCTTTTTGTTTTTTTTTTCGTGTGTGTGTGTGTGTGTGTGTGTGTGTGTGTGTGTGTGTGTGTATTGCTTTTTTGTTTTTTTTTTTTTGAGAAAGAGTTTCTCTGTTGTAACTCTGGCTGTCCTGGAGCTCACTCTGTAGACCAGGCTGGCCTTAAACTCACAGAGATGCACCTGACTCTGCCTCTCGAATGCTGGGGGTAAAGGTGTACGCCACCACTGCCAGGCTGGTCTTCTGTTTTATTTCATTCTCTTTAATACTTCAGTTGAAGCTTACCACAAGTGTGCCTGGAAAACGCAATCTGTCTGTGAGCCCAGAAAAGGAATGTGAAATCTTGGTGAGCAGCTGCCAATCTCTGCTGCAGAAGTCTACTTTACAGAGAATTACTTTGAGGTTTAAATATATAAAAAGCTAAGGCCTTCAGTGCAGCACCTGTGGAGTTCACAGAACTCAGGATATGGTGGTTTAGTTTGTTAAGCCACCATGATATTTGGCCTAGTGCAGGGGAGGTCTTTGGGACAAGTCTGCCAAGCTTATCAATGGCATCTTTATCCAGTGAGTATTTTAATTGCCTCCTTGAGGCCTTCTGTAATCCTACTGGCATTCTTCCAACTGCAGAGGCTCAAGAGCAGCACTCAGGATATTGGGAGGCATTTCATCATAGGTCCCAGCCCAATCCAGAGAGAGAATAGTTGCCCCACTGTAGACAGTTCCCTTTCATCTGTCCCTCCATGGCACATGATGAGAAAGTCCCTCATGGCTCCGGAGGCTTTCCCATGTCCCTTTAATGTGTAATTTGAGTTACTGTAACCACAGCAGGTTAATTATGAAGCTGCTTCTACCAGGTATCATATGTTAAATAAAGGGCTCATATGGACTTTTAATTACCTGGCTCTCCACCTTATCTCATTGCTGTTTAACTACAGAGATTATATAATGTTTACACCCAACACACAGGATATGAGTTATTCTGTTACTGATAGCAGCCATATTCAGCTCAGCCTGCACAGTGTGCACACAGTGATGTCAGCCTGCTGTCGCCACTGCTGCCTTGATTTTCATAAAATAGGTTCAGCTTACATTTAACTTCAAAGACCATAGTATCTCACTTTTTGGTGGAATCTCATTTTACCCCCTGAAACTGTCGTTTGCATTCCTACATTACCTAGAAATGAATCAAGCTCCTTCGAGCTGGGTCAGCTGCTTCTCCATCTCCTGGTTTGTAGTGCATGACCATGTGGAGTTCAGTCAGAACACACTGAGACTATTTTCCTTTTTATCAGAAAACAAGGATCTCTGGCATGAGCTAACACAGCCTGTTGTGATAAAGATCTGGCCTCCTGGTGAGAAGCAGGCATTTTCTTCTTTAAAGAGGTTTGGTGAGAAGAGACCTGCCCTCTACGGTGATGGTCCAGGCTCTTTCAGTTTGAGCTTGTAAAAACATTGGCAGTTACCGCCACAGAAAAGATCAGTTCCTGGTTTGCAATGACTTACATCTGTAGAACCCTGGTATCCCATGTCCTCCCCAGGTCAGATGCAGGAGGCACAGTGTGGTTTTCACTCTCAGTCAGCAATCCCAGAGTCTGGGTGTGCAGCCAGGACTCAGCACTGACCTAGCACACATTAAGACCTAAGTTCTATTCCTGCCACTACTGAGGATAGGGGTGGGATCGGCAGAAGAAGGAGAAGGGAGATAGGAGAAAGAAAAGAGAAGGAAGGAAAGCAGTGTTCTACCCTTCCCCTCAGAGACACCCCTGCGCCTCCAGATGAGAGTAACAGGTAAAGGTCTTGTAGTCATGGAAAACAATGAGCTCAAACAGACCTTTCTTCTCTGTAAGTGGATTTCCTCGCATATTTGCTACAGTAACAGAAGAAAGCTGACTAACTCAGGCAGGGTCTACCCAGAGAAACAGGAAATATTTTGAAAAAGAAAGCAGTCTACAGCACCTCTTTCTTATGAGGACTTACAGTTCCTTCTGTTCTAGTTCATAACTGATTGGCAGTTATTTACTTGTTAGCTTTGATTGTTTCCCCTTATTTGACTTGAGAATTTTTTAATTGTTTGCGTTCATGGTTTGCCCAATATATTGAAAGTGTTTGCTCAGGGCAATAGATGGTACTTTTCCATATGGTTTTTTGTTTTGTTGGGTTGATTTTTTTGTTTTGTTTTGTTTTGTTTTTGATTTTCAAGACAGGATTTCTCTGTCCTGGAACTCTCTCTGTAGACCAGGCTGCCCTCGAACTCAGAGATCCACCTGCCTCTGCCTTCCAAGTGCTGTGATTAAAGCTCTGAGTCACCACCATCCAGCTTCCATGTGATATTTAATGTGTGTAATAAATCCAAGGCATAGTTTCATATAATTTACTCAATTAGCCCCCACTTTGAAGTCGATTTGCACAGCTTTACTTAGGGTGATACTCAAATAAACAGACTTCCTAACTAGAAATGCTAACACTCCTTTGTGGCTGTGCAGATCACTCAAATCTAAATTCACATGTCTCCGACAAGAAGGTAAAGCTTCTCTAAGAAGATGGCTTCTGACTCCCTTTCAATTAATGTCTCCATTGGTGTCACTAGCTCTGCTTAAAAGAAATCTTCTTCAGTTTCTCACTGTGGAGTGTGGGGTGTGCTTTTTGCAGCCCCTTCAGTGTAGACAGGTCAGTTTCTGTTCTGGGGTAGGAAGGCAGTGGAGGCTTCCCGTGGCAGACAAGGTTACCTAGCTACCAAACACCACACTTGTTCTCTGTCCACTAAATACAGTTGTTACTAGAAAGGAGCTGCCCACTGATGACTACCCTACTTAGATGTCCTGGTTAATATGACTGTCCAGCTGACAAGATCTAGAATCACCACACAAACAAACCTCTGGGTGTGTCTGTGTAGAAGTTTTATATGGGTTAATTGAGGTGGGAAGACTCGCCCTAACTGCAGGCAATACCATTCCATGGGCCAGGATCCCAGACTGAATAAAAGGAGAAAATGGGTAGCTCTCATCTCTGTCTCCTTCGTGACTGCAGGTGCAATGTTACCTGATGTTCCTGTAGCCATAACTTCCCTGCCATGATGAGCCACAGCCTTAAACAATGAGTCAAAATATGCCCTCCCTTCTTTCCTCCCTCCCTCCCTCCCTTCCTTCTCCCCCTCCCTGCCTTTCTCCTTTCCTCCCTTTTTCCTTCCTTCCTTCCTTCCTTCCTTCCTTCCTTCCTTCCTTCCTTCCTTTTTTGGTTACTTTTGTTAGATGTCTTGTCACAACACTGAGAAGTAACTAAGACACCTGGCATCTCCCTGGGCTCTTATGTGACTACTGCTCACAGTGGGCAGAGACCAGAATGGTACCTGTTACTGCCAGAGAAGAACATTACGGAGCTCTGCTTTCTCCTCCTCCTTCCTCTTCTGGATGAGAGATGGTCCTAGGGAGCATCTGAGCCCAGAGGTGAAGGACTCACAGACCCTTGAACCAGCACAAGGAAGAAACCGAGCCTGCTGCAGGACTCTGATCAGAAACTGTATGGACAGCAGGAGCGTGTGAAGCACTGGAAAGGTGGTGTTTGTTCATTCCACACCAGCATGGCCTTCTCTGATACAACCATGGTTCTCCTCCTGAGGTTGAGGACATAAAAGTTAAAAGAGGTGCTAAGGAGATGGCATAGTCAGAAAAGGGCTTGTCACATAAGTGTAAGGACCCGACTTTGGATCCCTGGTACCACACAAAAGCTGGGAGCAGCAGCATGTGTCTATGATTTCAGCACCGAGGAGATAAGGGTACAGAGACAGGTGGATCCCAGGGTCCAATGGCCTCCCACTCTAGCCACGTCAGTGAACTCACGGATTCAGTGAACAACTGTCTAAAACTAACATGGAGTAGCCAGGTAGCAGTGGTGATGGTAGTGGTGGTGGTGGTTGTGGTGGTGGTGGTGGTGATGATGATGGTGGTGATGGTGAGATGGTGGTGGTGGTGGTGGTGGTGGTGGTGATGATGATGGTGGTGATGGTGAGATGGTGGTGGTGGTGGTGGTGGTGATGATGGTGGTGGTGAGATGGTGATGGTGGTGGTGGTGGTGGTGGTGGTGGTAGTGGTGATGGTGGTGGTGAGATGGTGATGGTGGTGGTGGTGGTGGTGGTGGTGGTAGTGGTGATGGTGGTGGTGGTGGTGGTGGTGGTGGTGGTGGTGAGATGGTGATGGTGGTGGTGGTGGTGGTGGTGGTGGTGGTGGTGGTGGTGGTGGCGGCAAAGGCAGCAGGCAGTGTGCACATCCCTTTAATTCCAGCATTCAGGAGATAAAACATGTGGATCTCTGTGAGTTCGAGGCCAGCCTGGTCTACAGAATGAGTTCTAGGACAGCCAGAGCTACAACAGAGAAACCCTGTCTCGGAAGAAAACAACAACAAAAACAAAAAAACAACTAATGTGGAGAACAACCAAGAAGTACACCCAACCTTAACCTCTGACTGCACATCTACACACACACACACACACACACACACACATCACGTGTGCAGAATACCCTTGAATTCTTATTTTACATCCTTCAAGCAAAAGAAAGACAAAAAGAGAGACATCAGGGTTGGTGTGATGGCTCAGTGGATAAAGGCACTGGCCAGCAAGCCTGACAAACTGAGTTCCATCTCCAGAACCCACATGCTAGGAGAGAACCAATTCCTGCAAATTGGCCTCTGACCTCCACATCAAATAAATAAATAAACAAACAAACAAATAAACAAAAAAAATGTGTTTTTAAGGAAAGAGAATCAGGCCCCAGCATGTGTCAGAGCTACTCCGTCCTCTGGGAGTGTGAGGCTGTTCCAGTATTTGTTCCAAGAGAGCTAACCAGGGAGATCTGTTCAGGTGTAATCCAGTCGCCATACTCCCAGAGTCCTCTCCCAGATTTCCACCTGAGATTTCTGCCACGTGAAATCAGTACACTCTTGTGATCTGGAAACACGGGGAGCGTGATGCAGCTGTTAAGAGTGGAGCCTTGGGGGTAAAGCAAACTGTGTTTGGAACCTGACTTGACCAGTCAGTGATTGAGTAGGGCTACATTTCCAGAAACAACAGCTGTGTAGCCGACCAGGCAGAAATGTTATCTGCATGGGTGCCAGAGGTCCTGCTCACCCTGCTGTGTTCCCTCAGCTGGGAACACACTCGGCTGCCAGCACCAAAGCCATTGCCCCCGCAGCCTGCCCTTTGTACTCAGTCTCTCCCCTTTTCCTCTCCCTCTCTCTTTCTCTCTCACTCTCCATATCCTTCTCTCTTTATTTTCTTCCCTCTCCTCCCTCCTCTCTTCTTTTCTCGCTCCCCTCCTCCTTCTCTATTTTGTGAGATAGGGTCTCAATATGTATTGGCTGGCCTAGAACTCCTCATGTAGCCCTAGCTAGCCTTGAACTTGCGATCCTCCTGTCTCAGTCTCCCAAACACTGGAATTACAGGCATATATTACCATACAGCATCTGGCTTCAGCTACCATTTCTATTGTCTCCTCCAGAGAGGATGAATCAATGTAGGTCCCTAGGAAAGAGATGTGAAGACAGAATAAGGAGTGGTAGAGATTTTTAAGGAAGTATCCATGAGAGATGTGGGGCAGAAGTGAGGACAGGAGGAGGGGCAGGGGAGGGAGGGAGGTGGCGCTTCAGCCATAACACTGAACAACTGAACAGACTGAACGAAGGAAAGGCAGGGTAGGAAGAGCCTCTGACCTTCCTCTGATGAGAGCAGTGGCCTTGCTCTAGGAGCCCTCTTTGCCCGTTCACTGGGGACCACTTTCTAGACAGAGGAGAGCCCTCTGGTGAGGCTGAAGTGGAAGCCAGGGGCTGTGGGTGAATCCCGGCACATGTCTGGAAGGTCCATGGAGGGCTGTGATGTTGGCCTCACTGGATGATGGACGATGGATACTTAGCGGTCCCTAGTGCCTGACTGCGTGAGGCATATGTAGAGAGCACGGCGATTTACTAAAAACTTAGCAAAGATTCGGGACATGGTGTATTTCGAACTGCATTTCTCTTGAATGAGTATCAAAAGTGCTTTTAGTTTCTGTGTTTCTTAGTTATCAGTTCTAGACAGTTAAGATTCTTTCTAATACAAATCGCAGACCCAACAGAAACCTTTAAAATGTGGTCAAAAAACTCTCAAACGCTCTTAGACACTGAGATAGAGAATTTAGCTAAAAGATTATCATAGTGAATGCCACCTTGATTGTCACTCTGTTAGGGAACACTTGACATTTCACACAATGGGGACCCTGCAACTTAGAAACTTAAGAACATTACTAGAGCCATTAAGATAGAGATGAGGATTCTGTAGAGCCTTCTACAGTTTCAAAAAGGTAGTGATAGACACTCATGCTCCAGATGATGTCAAACGTAGCTTCTACAGACCTGCTGTTATCCATTTCACAAGAAGGTGTTTGAGAGGCCCACTCTCTCTGTTCCCAGCAGCAAGGTACAAACGGTTAAGAGACTGCTATTGGGACATTGCTTTCTGATTCATGAACTAAGAAAGAAACCTCTCTGATGCCTGTTCTCTTATGAGCATTGTTTGGGGTGTCTAGTCACTCTATAGTGACTGCACAAACATGGCCAGCTCACAGACAGTATCTGTGAATTCATTCTAGGCTGCTCAGTGAAGAAAGGTAGCTGTATCTTCATCCTTATTGTTCACAGGAGTGCCCTTTCAGAAAGTAGCCTCCACCAGTGTCCTGCAAAGTAGGAAGAAGGCGTCTACATATTTTCAACGGATCAAGTTGGTCACAGTGTTCAGAAACGTTAATGGAACTCCATGTGTCAGTGCCCATCAACACTTACTTTGTCTTCCTATTTTTATCACTATTCTAAGTGAAAACAAGAAAAAGAAAAAAAA
Organism: Cricetomys ansorgei; assembly: GCA_026225945.1. Classification (NCBI taxonomy): domain Eukaryota; kingdom Metazoa; phylum Chordata; class Mammalia; order Rodentia; family Nesomyidae; genus Cricetomys; species Cricetomys ansorgei. Next base: position 8,787,910 of record JAMJFZ010001868.1, on the reverse strand, counting down.
AAAATGCCAGGCTATGGTCTTTCTAGTGATGCATTGTATGCTTTATTTTAATAAAGATCTTACAGAAAATAGTGCTATATGTACAGTCTATACTCATAATGAAACTCATTATTATACATGCTTACTAAAATAACAACTAAAATAATTAAAACTTCATGATGCACTCCTTCATTACAGTATTCAAGATGCTGAGGCAAGAGGATCACAAGCTCAAAGCCAGGCTGGACTACAGAGTAAGACCTATCCTCAAAAATACAAATAAAAATTCAAAAAGATGTTTTCTTCTTACAGTTGCAGACGACCCAAGTTCAGTTCCAGCAGCCATGTCAAGAGGCTCAAAACCACCTGTAACTCCAGCTCCAGGTGACCTGACTCCCTCTTCTGGACTCTGAAAGGAACTGCACCCACACTTGCACATACCCCTACACAGACACACATACACAAGCATAATCTTAAAAATAAATCTTTAAAATAAATTTGTGGTTAAAATGGAAAAAAAATTAAATCTTACAGAGAGGAAAATCACTGTGGCAAACCTTATTTTCGGGGCCTGCCCAGGACTTCCTGCCTGTAGTATCTGGTTTTGGGGTCACACAATGAGAACAAAGCTTTCCCTAGCTCACCCTTTCTTATCCTCATTCCCACTCTCCAGAGGCAACTGGCTCCTGGGTTGTTTCTTCAATGTTTATTCCAAATTAATCTTTCCTTGATTTTTAAGTTTTTTGAAATTACTAATTTTGCCAGATAGTGGTGGCATATACCTATAATCCCAGCACTCAAGAGGCAGAGGCAGGCAGATCTCTGAGTTCAAGGACAGGCTGGTCTCCAGAGTGAGTTCCAAGACAGCCAGGTTTGCACACAGAAACCCTGTCTTGAAAAAAAAGACGATTGATATTTTTATCATATGAGATTTTGAACCTTCCCTCCTATAGGAGTTGTCCTTATACACATATGCACACAGGGTACATACTTTCCCCCCTTTGGTATAGTTGTTCAGTTATTTCAAAAAATGTTTTTTGACGTTTTGAAATTAAAATCAGTGATATGTTATAGCATTAAACATCTGTCCCTGTGATGCAAAGATGACTTACAGTTCCCACATTTGGGTCTCGACTCAGTGCCAAAAGTATTCTGAAAAGGAATGCACAGGCCATCAAGCATGCTTGCTGGCTTGTTGTAGCTGTATGAGCCTTCGAATGTCATCTTCTGGCTATGTGACTTTAAGCGCAATCCATCTGGACTGATAAATTAATGAGTCCATAAGGTTGTAAGGTTTGGCTCTGTTTAGAATGAGCTCCTGTAATTTCAGTTCCCAGGGGTCTGACACCCTCTTCCAGATTCTGTGAGTGACTGCACTCTCATATGCAAATAGCCACACACAGATGCACACTCATATTTAACATAGAATCTGAAAAAAGATATCATGAGTCTACTGTAGGCTGACTGCGAAGTGTATGCAAGGTTTTAGGGTAAGGCATCTGAGATCATAGTATACATCTTTGACACCAATCTCCCAGACTTTGGACAAAACTTGTTCATTCTTTTTGCCAGCAAATGAGCCTCCATAGTTACGTAAACATTTTAAGAACCCACAGTCCTCTGAGAACTAGCACATAATGTGAGAAAAAGCAAGATATATGAAGCAATAAATCAAAGAACTGTGCATCAGTGAGCCTTTTGAGAATGTGAGATTGCCTCCGGGTCTACGAGATTTTAATGAGATGCCTGTCACGACTGAGCCATGGAAAGACAATGCAGAGGGAATCTGGGAAAGGAAATGAAATCCTGCTGATTGTTCAGCAAGGAAACAAAATCCAAAGCAACAAAGGAAGAGAAGGAAGGTTCCTTTATAAGCTCACAGGCTTCTAGTGATGGAGGCTGAGGGTGAGGAGGGATAGAGAGGGGCGGTGGATATTCCATAGGGCTGGTGACACCTTGAAAGGGAATGACATCAGGGAAAGGTGAGTCAGTGTGAAGTTCAAGGAGTAAGAAGTTTCTAAAGAAGGTTTCCCAAGTGTGTGAGGTCCGTCTTACCAAAGACAAAGAATGGAAAGCGTACCTGCTACACCACACAGGGACTGGGGTGTTCATTGAGCAGGACCATGCTTGTGTGCTGGGACTCAGCTGTTCTCTGGCAAGTTCAAACCAGTTCTGCACCAGAGCGGCCCACCGTGCTTCTGGTTTGCTGGTTCCCCTCTCCCCCACCTCTTCTTTCCACCAGCCCCTCGTCTTCCCCTCCTACCTCATCCCTCTAACTCAGATACAGAAAGAATCAAGCCTGTAATTCTACCCACACCCTAACTTCATTACTGTAGGGAAGTGTGTGCTGACTCACAGAGGGTAGAAACAGAGCAGCCCTGCTGCCCAGCATTTGCTGTGTTACCTGTAAGCAGGTGCAGTGAAACCACAAAACTAGACCACTTCATAGGTAGAAAAAAAAAAGCAGTTTATTGGAGACAAATTGCTGGACTGCCTCACAGGAACAGAGAGCAGCAGCTTGGTGGGGAAGCAAGCAGATTTTATATGATAGTGAACAAGATGGAGATCTTTAAGATGATGCATGCTGTTTGGGTTAATTGGGAACCACATACACTTTGCCCAAGGCAGTTGACCAATCATGGATGGAAAAGGGAAATAGTAGCTTTCCTGACAAACAGAAATCCACATCACGGGGTTTCTGAGGAGTGCTGAGTTTAGGTTTCTGCTCATCTGGTAAGAGTCCTTGTAAAGAATCTAGCCTGAGTTGGGCCCAGGCCTTCAGGACATTGCCAGCAGCACTATCATTTGGGGTCCACTTTGTGATCTGTGACCTAAGGTGTTGGTCCTAAGTCTCTAGTTCCTAGACTGTCCCCTCATTGTGGGAATTAATTACCTAGACTAATCTGGTGTCCCATGTCTGGCACCCAGACTCTGAACCAAGGGAGAAACACAGAGGAACCAAGTAGTTGGTGAACAAGAACTTCACCCTTTGGACTGGGGAGATAGTTCTGTGCACTTGAGTTTGGATCCATGTCTGAGTTACTTTTCTATTGCTATGAAGAGACACCATGACCAAGGCAACTAATAAATGAAAGCATTTGAGGGACTTGTTTACAGTTTCAGGGGATGAGTCCAGGCAGGGGCCATAGTGGCAGAAAGGCAGGCATGGCACTGGAGAAGTAGCTGAGAGCTTACATTTGATTCACAAGCACTGGGCAGAGAGAGCAAGAGACTGAGCTGGGCTGGTCCCACCCCCAGTGACACACCTCCTCCAACAAGGCCACACCTAGTCCTTCCAAAACAGTTCCACCAACTGCTGCCCAAACATTCGAATAATATGAGTTTATAGGGGAATTTTCACTCAAATCACCACAGTCCCCAACACCCGAGTAAAAGGCCAATACAGCTACCCTGCACCAAACTCCTAGTGTTGGGGAAGCAGAGATAGGAGGGTCCATGGTTTGCTGGCCAAGCAGTCTGGCTGAATAAGAGAACTCCAGGTTCAGTGAGAGATGCTTCTCAAAAAATAAGATGGAGACGGGACAAGTTGGCTCATCGGCTAAAGGTGTTTACTGGGAAAACCTGACAACACGAGTTTGATTCTTGGAACCCACATGGAGGAAAAAGAAGAAAACAGTCCATAAAATTATTCTTGACATCTACACAGGCTCCTTGGGACACGGGCACATCATGTGCATACATACACACAATAATAATAAAGTTTGAAAAATGAGGAAAAAATGAAAGAAGACATTCGTCATTGACCTCTGGCCTCTGCAGGGACACACAGACAACATACACACACACACACACACACACACACACACACACACACACTTAGCCCTTAATGACTTCTAAATAAATGTTGTGTGGGAGCATGTGGCTTAGATAAGCAATAATGAGCATCTGAATAGTTGAATGTAAGTATTGGGCCAACAGCATGATTAGCCCTTGTCCTAGAAAGACGCAGGTCCCAGCTGCTGTAACCACAGCACTCCCTGCATGCTGATGCCAAGGGCAGAACTAGAAGGAGAAAGTGGTGAATAAAGCAGACCAGCAACTCCTTCCCAAGCCATCAGCTCTTCCTGGGGAGCCTTGAGCAAGGTAATCTGGAAGGCCAGAAACATTTCCCGGTCAGCCGATGGGTGCCCAGAGTTCTGTGGCATCAGTAAACTTGGTGTGCACCCTCCTGCTTGTAACTATGGCCAGCTCTAACAAGAGGCTCATTGAAATGGAGGAGTCTCACTATCCCAACTGGTCCGGTGTGTAGGTGGAAGTTCTCATGCCAGCAAACTGCCTTGTTCTGCTCCTCCAGGGCCAGGTGTACTATACTGGAGACACTGGAAGGAAAACCAAATGATATGGCAGAGGGACCCTGGCACTATTCCCTCCAGAGAGCTCTGAGATGAAAAGCAGGCTCCATAGAGACAGGAATGGATTTGCATAAGAGCCCAGGGCTTTCTTCCAGGAAAGGAGGATGGGGAACACCACCTGTTTTTAGAGAGCTGGAGACTCAGAACTGGCTGGTGGTAATGTAGTATTTCCCAAGAAATAATGACATTTGGGAATACAAAGCAGATCATAACAAAAGAAATCCTTTTTACTTAAAAATAAATAGAAGGTGGCAAGTTTTCAATAATAAAAAAAGCCCCAATGACACACTGACATTTGTGCCCACGAATATGAGCATGCGATAATAACTCCACAGTATGGAGTCAGTAATAATGACCAAAGAACGCCGAGGAGACTGTGCACCATCACGGAGGAGTGTAAGGCTCCAGATCAGTTAATAACATGCGTGAAGCTGGATGTGGCTGCAGACTCCTGTCCCAGCATTCGTAAGACTAACACAGGAAGTCTGAAGGTTCAGAGCCAACCCAGGCTACACAGAGAGACTCAATCTCCAACAAAACCAAATCAAATATGAGTAATATTAGCAGTGGTGATGACACAAGACTGGGAACTACAGCAAGCATTTAGGCCATTTAAGACCTAAATTTTCCAAGCACTCTAACCTAGTAGTAGACATATTAAAATGATCACATCGGTTATAAGTAATTTTAACAAGCTTGCATTTTAATGCTCTGATGTGACCTTCCCTGGCTTCAGTTTAGAATGTGCATCATATATAAGGTTCACAGTGTTGGTTTTAAATGGCATCTTAGAAATTTGCTAATTGAAGCCCCCGGCTTTCTGATGTACCCAAGGTCAAATCATTACAGGGGCAAATCTACAGCAATCTCTTATTGTCTAGTTCATATTTTGGAATGTACATTTGGAGAAAAAAATCCTAATCCTGATTTCTCCCTGTGTGTTAAGCTGCCTTTCCATTGCTGGGTCTACACCAAATTATTTTCTACACAGACAGAAAAAATAGGGTACTAGTTGTCCCTTAACACTGGCGTCTTCTGGGGAACAGAGGAATTGCAGTGAGCTGTGACTGATCTCCTGTGGAGTGAAAGACTCTTCTGGAGGCCCCAGCAATGTGTTCACATGGCAATATATTTGCATGGAGTTTTCAAAAATAAGATATTCTAACCACAGTTGGTTCACACAGCAACTCTCCTTCACATCCTCCCATGTCAAGGTCATTGGAGTAATTGCAGACAATTTTGGGATTCTGAGAAGAAGCTGATTGAAGGATGCTTTAGCTGTAATTTGAAAATATTGAGGTAGGGCTGCAAATCAGGTTAGGCACCATAAATGTTGTTTCTAATCATTTTACTCAAGAACTGACTTTTTTAGATTAAAAAAATTGTGGAATATGATGCAAAATGATACGAAGAATTAAGGCAAGAGCAATTAGTCAGGAGAAATTAGTCTGACATTAAGAAGCAAATTGTAAATGAAAATTTTCGGATCATCCCAAAGGCAATAATTAACCAAGAAGAAAATAAATTTTAAGTAGAGGTGACACATAGATTTTTGACTGTTTGATAATCCCATTAATGCAGGAACAGAAATCATCAGAACACTGAGAGGATATTTAAATTTCATGCTAATTTTACATGGCTCAGTGGATATAGACATTTGCCTCTGAGCTTGACAACCCAGAGCCCACAGGGTGGAGGGAGACAACTGACTCCCACTAGCCATCCTCGGACCTCGCAGGCACACCGTGATATGTGTTCACCCACACACTTATAAGCCCCCTCCACAAAATGAAAATGAACAAATGCAAGAATTTTAAAAATAATAACCCTACATAAATTCTACCACAAGACAGACATCGGCATGGACTGACTGAGAAGCACAGCTGGTGAAGTGTTCAGGATTAGTTACTGCGTGAGAAGACTAGGTAACTTCCGGAAGTCATACATGGATGATGTCCATGTCCCCAAATTTGACCACAAACCTCCAAAGATACATGCTACCAATGTACTATTAATCTGGGGGAGATTATTTTCAATCCTAAATGGCAAACAAGTGTTGATGAATCAGGACAAAAGATAATCTAAATTGACTGACTTCCTATTCTTGCTATAAAAACATGTTGCCATATCCTTTTTAAAGATTTGTTTTTGTTTTTTTTTTTAATTATGTTGATACATGTGGATATGTGCACATGTGAGTGCAGGTGCCTGGGAAATCCAGCAGAGGGCATCATCAAATCTCCTGGAGCTGGAGTTACAGGCAGATATGAGTCTCCCAACATGGGTTCTGGAAACTGAACTCAGGTTCAATGCTCTTAACCATTGAGCCATCTCTCCAGCCTCCATACCATTTTTTAAATGATGAAACAAATAACTTTTAATATGGAAGAAAGAGTGTTAAAAGAGATGTGTGAGGTAGTTAATTTATTTAAAATGATCTTTCTGTGCTGTAAGCTATTTCTGATAGTTATCAGTCTTTGGAAACGTGTAACTTATTGTAATTTCTTTTCTTATTCTAAAATATGTTTTCTCCACAGTGGTTTTGAGTTTGTAATCGTGTGTGTGTGTGTGTGTGTGTGTGTGTGTGTGTGTGTTTAATTTTAAAGAGGGTCTTTAGAACTCAGTAAGGCACAGGTAACAAATAGGAGGAAACTGTGGTCACGGGGACCTAAGCTGTACTCAATACTGACCAGCAGATGGCAGTGGAGTATAGCAATTCCCAATAACAGCCCACATTTGCTGTGGAAAACAGCACCATGATTGAAAGACTATCTCTGTATAATAAATATAATAAATATTTATTTATTTTTGAGACAAGGTTTCTTCTATGTCATTCTGGTGACTCTGAAACTCACTATTTAGACCAAGCTGGCCTCAAACTCACAGGGATTCTCCTGCCTCTACCTCCCAAGTGCTAGGATTAAAAGCATGCACCACCATACTGGGTGCAAGATTTTTTTAATACTGCCTTCGTAACAAATGTTTCATTTTTGTTTTGGATACTTTTTAGGAAAAATGTGAGCCATGCCTATAACTCACCTGTACAGTTAGGATGCTGTGTTCATGGGTATGCTGATCCATATATATATATGGCTGCCTTTTACCAATATGCACACTTTGCTTTGAAGTTTTATGACATTTAAAGGAATTCTAAAATGGATCTTCTTCCCTATTACTCTCCAAGGGTGGTCACTGTGCTTGCATCTAAGGATATCTTCTAATCTTCAAAAGCACATACTCATTTGCAGGGTCTATCACATACGAAATTAAAAGCATGTTGTGTTGGTAAATGGTCAAAGCAATTACAATAGTGACGTGCGCAATGGCAGTGCAAAGGTCACGTCCAGGTGATGCCCCCAGGTCCTTCCCAACATGAATGCCCAGGAATCCAGAAAGAAAAAAGTATCAATAATACAAGCCAGTGTGTGTATAGAGCTGGCTCGGTGGCAGCCAGTGTTCCACATTCCACACAGCTGTACTGACTTCAATACTGTTCACCGGGGATGCCATGAAGTGATGCTATTTCCCCTGTGCGCAGATGAAGAAACTGGGTCACGGCTATTACATAACTTACTGGTGTCATTTAGATCCTAAATGTCCCTCAAAGGTCAGTGTGGTAAAAAGCCTGGTCCCAGTCCTTGGCACTGCTGGGAGGTGGGAAACTGGGGTCTGATGGGAGGAAATTAGTTACTGATGTGCTTTTAAGGACCTGGAGAGGGTATCCCTCCCCCCCCCCCCCGTGTGTGTGTGTCCTCTGGAAGTGAGGTGGGCAGTCTTCTCTGCCATCACCCTTCCCTCACTCCCATTCTCCACTATCTTCTGCCATGGCATATTGCCTCACCAGAAGCTCAGAAGCAACAGGCTGGGGCTGGGGAGATCAGTCAGTAAAGTGTTTTCCATGTAAGGTGTAAGGACCCAAGTTCAACACCCAACACCCAGGTTTAAGAAGAAACCTGGGCATAGCACTGAACCCCCTACTGGGAGGGGGAAGACAGGGAGGTGCTGAGGCTTGGCCAGTCTAGCTGAATTGATAAGCTCCTGATTTGTTGAAAAACCCTGTCTTCAAAAATAAAGTAGAAAACAACTGAGGAACACACACACACACACACACACACACACACACACACACACACATCAGACCAACCAACCACGGACTGAAACAAACACAACAAACCCATGAGCCAAAATAAACCTTTTCTCTGTGTAAGCTGGTTATTTCAGATGTGTGTCACAGGATCAGTGACATAGCCAAGGTCAGCACCCTGTCTGTCTCCTGAGTCCAGGGCACAGGGCTGCCAGGCTAGTCTGCCTGAGGCCACTAGCCCAATATGCTTTGTTCCCTTCCCATGAGAGCGTCACTCTAAAATAATCAGTAGGCTGACCCCCAAAATAAAAGTATTCCAACAGTCTAGTCTTTCAACAATGGGGGAAAAGATAGAACTGCTGAGCTTCATTCCTCCGACCCATCTTGAGGAGGCCCACAGAGAAAACAGAAAAGAGAAAGAACTCTGCCTCTGTGTTCTAGAGATGGCTTGGGACTGCAGCCAGTGCCGAACCGCTGAGACTTCTGCCCTTTGTTCCCCCTTGAGTTAGCTTCCTCTTGTCAAGCTCTCTGAGAAGAGTGCGCACTCATTTCCAGCACTGGTCATCCGTCCCCAGGACTGACTGCTGCCTCAGCCCTTCTGCTCTCCTGTCTCAGGAAGGCATCCAAGAATCCCTCATCAACCACCTCTCCAGGCCTCCTCCCTCTTCCCTGGGCTTTACAGCGCTTTTCCCTGCCAAGTCTCCGCCCTCCTTCATCCTTCTGCCCTCTTGTCCCTCTCCTCCCTCTCATCTTTCTGGCTCCGCTGTCCCTCGGAGCCTGGCAATCCCAGCACTGTGTGGTTCCCGCAGCTCTTCCTTGCTCAGCTCATCTTTCCTGCACTTCACCGTGCATCTATCCTTCTTCGAGGTCTTCTCTCAGCCCCAAAACTCCTACTCACCGACTACATTCCTTTTTTGATTTGTCCATTTTGGTATTGGCAGTGCCATGCACCAAGTCTGAAAAGCAGTGCACCGTCTATACCCAAATTTTCCTGGAAACACACCATCAGCAAAGACTGGGGACGCTTCTTCCACGGTGCCCAGCCTTGCCCCCATTAGCCTGCATTCACAGCCACTCTCCTCGCTCAACTTCGCGTACCTCTACATTAGCTCTGTACACCTTTGCTTGTCTTCCAGCCTTCCATCCCCACGGTCCTACCGGCCACCAACTCCCTCCCCGTCACACTGGTCTCCCTAAAGCACAGACAGGGTTGTCAGTGTCTGACTCTGAGATCATATGCGCCTTCCCTGGATGGATATCATGACCTAGCAATGATACCATTTAATTGTGTAGCCCTTGTTGTTCCTAAGTTGGCCTCTGCCTATAGTACCTACTCTGTCTGAATACTTCAGCCACACAGGGGCACTTTTGTCCACTGCTAGACAGCAGAGGGAACCTAAGCCTGTTCCCTGACTGTCTGTGGATCTGTGTCTCACTCCACCAGCACCTGTTTAATCTCCCCTGTGCTTTGCTTCCTTGACCTGTGAAATGGCTACCACATTCTTTCCTGCAGGAAGATTAGTCATCAAACAAATATTTAAAGGAGCATCTGCTAGTGCTTGGAGCATTGCTCCCAGGACTTGATAAATATAAGTTTCCTCTCTGCTGACTTCTCCACACCTGCTTCCCGTCACCTTTTAAATGCAGCTCCTTCTACTTCAGCAAAGCAACACATCCCTCAAAGACAATCCTTTCCCGAAGGCTGACACGCCAGTGGTGGCCTTACAGAGGCCCTTCCGGCCCCCCAAGGGCAAGATCAGCACTTCTACACTCAATACTTGGTGCTTAGAGCTATAATTATCAGAGAATTGTCTTACCTTCTTGCTGGACCTGTTTCATCTTGTGGAAACATTGTCAAGTTAGCTAAAGTAGTCGGGAGGTTGAAGCAGGGGGATCATGCGTTCCATGCTAACCTGGGCTATACAGAAAGATTCTGTCAAAGGAAGGGAGGGAGGAACAGAAGGTGGCATCTTATGCATCTTTGCATCTTAGGTATCTAATTATGTTCATAAACATATTCAAGAGAATATAATTATGTGCATAAATACATTCAAGTGAAAAATTAGTGTTTATTTATTGTTACCAAGACTCTCTCTTAGTGTCCCTTAGGGACCCCCAAAGAAAACAAGGAAGATCCTGTGCAAAGCATGAAGGGTTGGGTTAACTGAGTGTGGGTTCCCCTTGAGGTGCCTGCTATCCTAAAGGAAAATCACCTATTGCACAGATGCAAATACTACTCAAGAATATCACCATCCCATCTCAGAACATAAGCTAAGGAAGCAGCCACCCTTGCCCACATTTTATATTTCACAGGCTACGTTATAATTCTGTGACTGAGTAAGAGTATACTTATTACTAATTACTAAATGTTATTTCCTAACATTCTGGTTTTCTACATGTGCATGTCTATGCACATGTGCTGACATGCACACATGCTTACCTGCCCTTCACATAGCATTACCCCAAGGAAGTCCTCCACCTTCATTCCCAGAATAAGGTCAGTTTCCCTGTGACCAGTCAGCAGATGCAGACGAAAAAGCTGTGTGCTATAAAAAGAGACGGTTCCTTTTTAAATTAGCCCATAAAGGGGAGGGAGCAGAAGGGAGAAGGAGAGAACTTTGGGGGCTTTAACTTACAGTCTTCATTTTGCTTCAGGTTACAAAGGTGAAATTCAGGTTGCAGTAGATTCAGGAGCCTAAAGTTCAAATTAATAAGCCCATGAAAAGGGAAAGCCGGAGAGACCTGGCTAAGGTGTTAGTGGCCCGAGTGATGTGTTTCCTTTTACTTTCCTGAAAGATGAGGACTAGAACGCGCTGAAATCTGGAGAAGGCAGAGCAGGGTGGAGGTCATTTCCCATCAGGCAGGAGATGCAGCTTCCAAAAGAATCTACTGTTATTGTGTCTGTCAGAAGTCACCACAAAACAATCTTGCTTTTTGAGTGGTTGTTTTTAATCCATTGTCTTAGTCCTATGGGCTGCAGTATGGGCACACATAACATATCACTAAGTGAATGAAGCCAATCATCACAGACACCATTTGTCTTGGAATTCTATTTACAGACAATGAAATGGCCAGAGCAGGTAAAGCCAGAGAGAATAGGTGGACTTGGATTGCCATGAGGGATGGTCGTAGCTGGTAGGAAGTATTCCGATTGGGTCACTGTTATGGTTACAATGCCATGTAAACACACACACACATACACACACACATATTATATACATACATACACATACATATGTGTGTGTGTGTGTGTGTGTGTGTGTGTGTGTGTGTGTGTGTGTGTGTATGTGTGTACATGCAGTAGGGTGTGCTCACATGCCTGTGTGCATGTTTGCATTTTTTTTTTAAGCACCAATTGCTGGGAATGATGGTGTGTGCCTGTAAGCCCAGCACACAGAGACTGAGACAGGAGGAACAAAGAGAGATCAAAGCTATCCTGGGCTACTTAGTGAATCTGGGGCCAGTCTGAGCTAGAGAGAGAGAGAGAGAGAGAGATTTCCGGAAGAAAAGCTGAGTTGTACACTTGAAGATGAATTTTATGCTATGTAATCTGCAAGTCACTAGAGCTGTGTTTCTTTGGTGTTGCTATTTTGGATTGGTACAAAATAATGGGTGTCACACTTTTATGCATACGTGTGCATTTTAATACAGATGTGTCACAATAGCATGCCCTCATTTAAATGAGTTGTGGAAATAAAGAATAGAAAAAGTCCTGACCACAGGAATTTTTTTTTTTATTTAAGTTTATTTTATGATGGGAGTTACAGACAGTTGTGAGCTGCCATGTAGATGCTGGGAATCAAACCGAGGTCTTCTGGAAAAGCAGCCAGTGCTCTTAACTGATGAGCCATCTCTTCAGTCCCCACAGGAATCTTACTATTCAAGTAAACACACCATAAAGGCCCTGGCCATTCCTTCCATCATCAAGCCCCCAAGAGCAGAAAAGACTTAGCTAATGGCAGTGCTGAAACACCACGCTGAAATTAGGGAGACTTTTCTTTGGCTTGAGAAACCAATCCTCAAGTCTGTGGAGGTTTGTTGATGGGTTTTTTTGGTTTGGTTGTTTTTTAAACTGAACTTCCAATAGCTAAGGGGGTGCCGGGTGATTAGAGGTGCCTGTCAGCAGAGCTGACCACCCCCAGTTCTCACAAGGTGGAAGGAGAGAGCCAACTCCTCAGACTTCCGTGCACCTACACTCACACACACAATAAACAAAAGAAATAAAAATAAAAAGTTAAATTGAACTTTCAAGCATTTTTTTTAGTGGCCTGTTAGGGGATCTCTTTAAAAAAACAAAACAGAATTTGTATAGGCATGGCTTATTTTCTCAAGGAACTCAGAACTGATGAGACAATGAATAATCCACTCATAAATAAAATACTAAAGAATATGCAAATTACCCCATGCAGAATATGATTAAATGCACCAAGAAAATGTCTCTATTCATGAGGAAACCACCACTAACATTTTTATAATTATTCAAAACAACTAGGTGCAACTTAAAAGTCCAGTATAAGAAGTGATTAAATTATGACCCATCCCTCTGCACAGAGAGACGTATGGGTGAGAGCTTGGAATAACACTGGAAAATGATCATGAAATCTCCATAAATGATCTAAGAAGATAGAAAAGGGCTTATGTAGTCTGATTCCAATTTCACCAAGCATGTCTGTGTGAAGTTCAGAAAAGACTAGAGCCAAGTGCTCAGTGTATTAATAAAGGTAGGTAGCAGTCCTGGCTGAGCACACGTTTAGATGTAAGCTTCTTGTACTTTGAAATACTTGTATTTACATTGTGAACAGAAAGTGCATGCGTAACATAAGGAATAATTTAAGAGGTACAAGTGGAGGCTGGGGACAATGTGGTCAGTCTGGAGAGTGCTTGCCTAGCGCACACAAAGCCCCTGGCTCCATCCCCAGCAATGAACAAACTGGCATGGCCACACATGCCTGCAATCCGGAACGGTAACAGGAAGTGGCTGCAAGAGAGTCAGAAGTTCAAGGTCAGGCTGGGACTGTAGCTCAGTAGTAGGATGCTTGCTGGCATACATGAAGCCCCAAGTTCAATCATTAGCTATGGAAAAAAAAAAGTTCAAGGTCATCCATGGCTATATAGGGAGTTAAGAGGGCAGTCTGTATTACACGAGACCCTGTCTCAAATTTAAAATAAGTCAAAACAGAAGGTACACGTGAGTATAGAGTCAAATAAGATATTCTGGTTCCTGTGATTGCCCCTTAGTTCTTGGTTCTCCTGCCCCAGCGGCAACCAGGCATGTGCTTGGGAAGTCAGCAAGCACACCAGAGCAGAAGACCTCCAGCATTCAATGGTGAGGATGGCTTCCTGGATGAGCAACTGTCCCAGGACAGAAGGAACGAATTGGCTCCCCCCCACATGGCTCACCCTGAAGGACCATAGCACTTCCCTTCTTGGAGCACAAGATCCACACTGCTATGTTGGGAATCCTTTGATCCAGTAAGGGTTTTTTTTTTTTCCACTTTTCTACCTAATCTAAAATCGCTTTAACTGGAACTTTTCATGCGTCACTGAAGATAAAAGGCTGAAAACGCCAGTGTTGGGCAAACTGGCCATGGAGAATTTATTGCACTTAGGACAAGCCATGTGATCTGCCACTGCCGGGCTGACTTTGGGATCTGTGCTTACCCACCTGCTGGGCTTTTCCCTCTAAATTAACTCATTTTACCTTCTTAAGAGGAAATTTTTATATTGCCCAGTAGTTCTGTTTGCTTTTGTAGTCAGTGATGCTGGGAATCATACTTGGTACCTAGAGCCTTGTGCATGCCGAACAAGTAAGTGCTCTAGCACTGATCTGCGATCCAGCCCATGTCTCCTCCTCCTCCTCCTCTTCCGCCTCTTCTTTTTAGATCTGAATATAGCACTTAACATTTAAAATTACGTTCATGTCCCTCAGGGCTGTTTGAAACACTCAATAACACAGAGGAAGCAGGGAAGCTTGAGCGATAACTGAGTCTGATGCCTAAGTCCCCTGGCACTGACTGCACACTGCCCACCCAGCTCACCCTGTGTGCTCACTGGTGTACTCGCCATTTTTCCAGGAGCCTCTTAGAATCCACACTACTCATGATGGCTAAATGATCTCCCTAAAATACGAATCAGGTGTTACTCTCCTGGCATCTTTCCTTTGCTGCTCACTGCCCCGTATCTGTTCACAGCAAGACATCCAAACTGCCTTAATTTGGCATTCAAAATTTTGTGACATGACTACAACCTGTCTTTACTTCATTCTTGGTTGATTTGTTGAGCATCTATTGTGTGCTTTCCACAACTTGGTCTTCTCTTTTCACCTAGAGAGCCCTTTTCATCTGAGCCCCTGTCAGGCTTCGACCCCAAAACAAGCAGAACTCCTTCCCAGCCCGTCCCTTTGTGCACACTCTTCTATTCCTCCCTCCGACAGCCCAGTTCCTACCCAGCCGCCTCCATCTGTCCACAGGGTGCATGTGCTTCAGCGTGAATATAGTCTTCCACAAAGCCATCCCACACCCTCACACCCCCCTTGGACCAGACAAACTCTCTCCATATTTGGCCCTCCTGTAGCCTTTGACCACCTAACAGAGTAACAGAAGGCAGAGGGCATAATAGTTATATTCGCGCCTGACTTTACAGCTTTACAAAATGAGTGTGTTCCTGAAAGCGATCTTGCCCGACCAGCCTCCCTACCCTTATCCAGTGTCAGGCTCAATCCCTCACATCATTTAATGATGTTTCTCGAACCCAGTGTGTAAACCGTATCCTAGCAACAGCCTACCCGTTTCTCCAACAGCTCAACAGTTATGGTGCCACAAAGGGAGGAAATCTTTGCTATAGGCTTTAGATGCTGTCTGATGACAGTCTTTCCTTTTTATTTGGCAGCAGCTGGTGACCTGTTAGTATATTTCGAGAGGTGTCACCTAACAATGATAGGAATGCTGATAGACTTAGAGGTGGGCAATGGATGGCAAGTACCAAGTCTAATAAAGCCCAAGGCAATTTGGCTTTGGAGCTGCATTGTTTTGATTGTCTATAGTCACAAAATTCTAATTAGTCAGTCAGCCTTGCAGAATCCTTAACATAAGTATGGCACACCCCCCGCCCCCCGGAAACTATGGTTTACATATGCAGCTATGGCTCCATCTTTCCATCCAACAGCATAAATATATCTTATACAAAACTATCTCTATAAAACACACACACAAAGAGAGAGAGAGAGAGAAATGTACAAGAGCAAACAAACTAGCAATTACAGTAAACTATATGTCAGAAAAATGCTCCCAAAGTCATGGTCGCCTTAAGTTGTAGAAGCAAGATTCAAACCCAAATCTGGTTTCCCATTTGGGAAATGCCAGGAGGCACTTCCAGAGTTCACTCACCATTGTCTCTTCTGCCCCAACCCCAACCCCATCTGGTTAGCACAAAGTCTACATTCCTTCAAGGTCAAGGACAGGAAGGAAGGTGAGAGGAGGAGAAAGCCCTGACTAACACTTCCCTGTGCTCCAGCAAAAGCATTCATCCATTTGCTTGGGTACAAACTTTCTTGAGGCATCCAAGATTATATCTCCAGGGAGGAGTGGGAGGCCTCATCCCACACGGACTCAGATCTGCTGCCAGCAAAGGGCGGTAATGCATGTCTGGGAGATCAGAAGATTAAGATGTAAATGCTCCTAAACCAGACTCAGACAACAGAAGGCATTCAAATGTCAGACTAGAGGAAGAAATGAAAGAGTATAGAACTGAATCGGCCACCAGATATGTGTCACATGCAATCCAGGAGAGACTCCCAAAAAGTCCTTTACAAATGCTGCAAAAAAAAAAAAAAAAAAAAAAGATGGCTGTCAGTAAAAGGCTTGTTGTACAAGCATAAGAACCTGAATTTGAGCCCTCTGGATCCATGTGAAAAAGCAGGACATTGGCTTGTAATTCCAGGGTTTGGGAGGCAGAAATAGGAGGCTCCAGTGGTTCATTGGCTAGCCAGAGATGACAAGCTCTAGCAAGGTTCATAGGAAGAACCTGCTTCAAAAGTTAAGGTGGAAAGCTGAGGAGATGACTCAGAGGAGAAAGACTTGCCTCCAAGCCTGATGACCTGAGTTCTATCCCAGGGATTCACATGAAGACCAACTCTGACCTAAAAATTTGGATGCCATGATGTAAATACACACACACACACACAAAGCTACAAGAATGGTTAACATGCTCATCTGTGTTATAGTCACGTAGAGCCCACAAATCTGGCTCATGGTCTAAATCCTGATGACACTGTGGTCACGAATACTTAACCCTGCTCTGCAGAACCACTAGGAATGATGGGATGGCTCCCTGTGATAGATCTTTCTAACTCTGAGAGATTCAAAGTGAACAGAGATGAAGAAGCAGAGCACAGGTCAAGAGCTAAAAGCTTTCCATCCATCCACTTCATGAATCAGCTTTGTACTCACCAGGACCATCTTTGAGTTTAATAGACAGGGTAAAGATTGGAAAAACAGATAGATTAAACTTGTCACTTCAGTTTGAAAAGTGCCATTGCCATCTGACCTGTGATTTTAAGTTGCAAAGCATAAGAAACATTGAACAAACATTTAACCAGCGCTGAAATGTTTGAGAGAACACAAAAGTGAATGTTATTATTCACTATTCAGACAGGTTATTCTTTGGCCAATTAAATCCCTGGTTCTTAGAGGATTTTAGCCTCTGTACAATCTAATCTTCAAGGTACAAGCCTGGACCTAGAAGCCTTTAGACTCAGTCTCTGAGACTGACTTACTCTGACTAGCTCCTTCTGAACTCAGAGCTGTACTAACTCAACTGACTCTTTTGATTGGCTGATCCAACTCACTCACTGTTCTGGCTCGAACTCTTCTCCAAGCTGCTGGTTCAAACTGACCTGAGCCAGCTAACTGTTTCTGACTAAACTCTTCTGACTCTGGCTGACCCCCTCAACTTGTCTGACTGAACTGCTTTGCTCAACTCCAAATTGATTCTCTCTTCCCTCTGATACTGACTTCTTCTGCCTAACTGCCTCTATGTCTCTGCCTCAAGCTCCCTCAGACTGCCTCAGACTGCCTCAGACTGTCTCTGTGTCTCTCTGAATTCCCTGTATCTTTCTGAGCTCAGAGATTGCTTTTGTATCCTGAGAGTTGGGTGTGTCTTCACTTTGATTCAATCTCAGAGTTGAGATTAAAAGTGTGTGTTCATTCTGTAAACATGACCTGAAAGCCATGACCTTCTTCTGAACTGACTACTTCCTTTTAGAACACTAGTATTGGGATTAAAGGTGTGTGCCACATTGCCTTAACCACAGAAATCCCTTTCACCTAGCATTAGCACAAACAGAAGACAGGATTAGTCTAACATTCTTTCTACATTCCATCCAGACTGCACAGGCCTCTGACTGTGATTCCCTTCATACAGGTCCTTGGATTTGATCCCTTCCTAGCTATCACAAGGGCCTTTCAATCGGATCCTTTCCCAGAGCAGCCATCTTGCTGGATCAGATGATTAAATATTCCTCTACACACAGATGTAGCTGCATTATAAACTTGGCTCATGTACAAGCACTAGTTGAGAATTCTGAAAGAGTTCGCTCTTAGGTCATAAATCTGATTGTCAAGCATTAGAAGCACTTAGGAAAATTAAGTATATTTTATGTATAAATGAAGGTGAAAATGTTGAAGGGACTTTAATTAAATTTGTGAATGGGATCAATTTCAAAGAAATCTAGTCTATTCAGATGGGCTGACTTTAACATGTATATAAAGACGATGAAAATGGTGGCTCTTATTCTATCAGCTTTATAAAAAATTTAACAAGATTCCTAGATTTAGCATAAAGACTTGAAAAATCGTGGGTTTTTTGTATTTGAAAATTAAATATTCATAACTTTAAATATGGAAAAACCCTCTCTAAGTAGGTATTTACAAATTAAAAAGGCTCCTTTTCAAGCATGAGAAAATCCTAGTGACAGGTCATGTGACTAGAAATGCTTCCCTATGTGTGTGTAGGGCGGAAGCCAATGTGGATGCCTTCCTTGACTTCCTTTCATTGAATTTTTTTAAGGTTTATGTTTATTTTACGTATATAGATGTATTTCCTGTGTCTTAGTTACTTTCCTATTGCTGTAACAAGACACCATGACCAAGACAACTTATTAAAAAATAAACCTTTAATTTAGGGCTCATGGTTGCAGTTGGTTAGTGTGTGTGTCGCATAGCAAGGAGCATGGCAGCTGGCAGGTGTGGCATTGGAGCAGTAGCTGAGAGCTTACATCTTGAGAAGTAAGCAGAGAAAGCTAACTGAAATGACATGGGCTTTAGAAACTTCTAACTCCACCCTCAAATGACAAGGGCATTCCTCCAACAACGGCACACCTTCTAATCCTTCCCAAATAGTTCCACTTACTGGGGACCAAGTATTCAAACACATGAGCCTATGGGGGCCATTCTCATTCAAACAACCAGTTTGTATGCCTGCATGTGTACCACAGTACATGTCTGTTGCTGAAGTTACACAGTAAGATACTATATATAGTGTGTCTAAGTTACTGTTCTATCGTGAAGAGACACGGTGACCAAAGCAACTCTTATAAAAGAAAGCATTTAATTGGGACTTCCTTACAGTTTCAGAGGGTTAGCCTTGCAGAGGCCTACCAGCTTGAGTGTTAGGGTGCCTGCAGAGGCCGGGAAGGCATCAGATTTCCTGGAGCTGGAGTTACAGGAGATTGTGAGCCACAGTGTAGGTGCTGAGACCTGAGCCCTTGGTCCCCTGTAAGGTCAGCCATCTCACCAGCCCCAGCCATCTCACCGGCTTCTATATCTATTTTCTGAAACAGGATTCAGAGAAGGGCATCTTTATAATACATGGTGGTGTGAATGAGAATGCCCCCCATGGGCTCCTATATTTGCATGTTTAGTCCCCAGTTGATGAACTGTTTGGAAGGACTAGGAGGTGTGGCCTCACCAGGGGAGGTATGCAATTCGGTATGGACTCTAAAGTTTCAAAAGCCATTGATAGGCCAATCTCTCTCTGTCTCTCCTGTCTCTCCCTCTCCCTCCTCTCTCTCTCTCTCCTCCTTTCTCTTTCTCTCTCCTCCTCCTCTCTCTCTCTCTCTCTCACACACACACACACACACACACACACACACACACACACACACCACTGCCTGTGGATCAGATATAAAGCTCTCAGCTACTGCTCCAGTGCTGTGCATGCCTCTTTCCTGCCATGATGATGATAATGCACTAACACTCTGAAACGGTAAGGAAGTCCCTATTAATGCTTTCTTTTATAAGAGTTGCTTTGGTCACCATATCTCTTCACAATAGAACAGTAACTTAGACACAATATATATAGTGTCTTACTGTGTAACTTCAGCTGGCCTGGAACTCCCTATATAGATCAGGCTGGCCTTAAACTCTCAGATAGCTTGCCTCTTGTCTCCTCAGTGCTGGGAGTTAAATCAAGAAGAGAAGAAGGAAGAGGAGGAGGAGGAAGAGGAGGAGGAGGAGGAGGAGGAGGAGGAGGAAATGTATTATTTGTCAGAATGCTTCAGACTCCAAAAGGATCACATGATTTCCAAGGAGTCATTTGTCTGCCTCAGCAAAATTCTCCTTAGGGAAGAAAATACCAGAATTGATATATACATACACAATGATTGCCCCTAAAATGTATGACTACATTCATCATCAATTGAAAAATGGGGAAAGGGAGGGAGGGAGGGAGAGGGAGGAAAGGAAGGAAGGAAGGAGGGAGGGACAGAGAGAGATAGAGTCAGACAGACACAGAAAGAGAGAGAGAGACAAGAGACAGAGATGAGAGAGAAAGAAGGAAGAGAAACAGAGATGTGTGTATGTGTGTGTGTGAGAGAGAGAGAGAGGGAGGGAAGGGAGAGAGAGAGAGAGAGAGAGAGAGAGAGAGAGAGAGATTGAGAGATTGAGAGATTGTTGAAACGACTTGTATTTCTTGGCCGATGGTGTGGAGAGAAGAAACCCCCTCCAGCCTACATGTGAGGGCAGCAGCCTCAAGCTGGTCCCCGTGTGACAGAGTGCACATGAGTTCACAGACGCCTTGTCCAATACAGCCACAAAGCAACAAACAACAGACACTTACAACTTTATGTCTCAAGGAGCCACTTCTACCTGCTGGGTGCCAATGTCAGCTGGAAAACCATAAAAATTATTGGGATCAGTAGCCAAGAAAGAAATGCTCGAGAGAAACAGCTTCTGTAAATGGACTTCGGCACCAGGCAGCTGGTACTGTCGCTTTCAGGAACAACTATTTCCAGTATAATAGAAAATGTTCTAGAATGCGAGAGAGCTATCCAATTTGCTTTATGGAGCTAATATGACTCATTGCTCACCCTGACCCAGCCGGAATGAAAGGAGAAAACTGGAAAGGGCGTTTTCTCTGGCGAGCCTTTCGTCCCTACTTAGCTAGATTAAACACGCAGGTGCCCTCTGACTCAGCGATTCAGTGCTGAGCACAGACCCTGAGGACATTTCCACACAGTCTCACGAGGGAAACACCTGCTGCAGACCTTTGCAGCACAGGGGTAAAGGGCTGGAGGATGGCCGCCTAATATTTGCACAGCGTTTTGTAGCAGGTAGAAGTCATGGACCAGGCACACAGTATAACAGATAGAATTCCAAATGTGTTCTTAATGACAGTAAAAGTGTTGCTATAGTTTGGCTCATTGAGGTCTCACAGGTCCGTGTTTTGAAAGTCTGGCAGTCCCCTAGCTGAGCACTATTGTGGGGGGGGTGGGAGGGCTCAGGTCACTAGGGGGAGCACCCTCGAAGGGGATAATGGGAACTCAGTGCCGCCTTCTTCCTCTCTTTTGATCTCAATATAGTGAACCACTCACTCCACCTGCTACGATGTGGTCCCTAGCCAGAAAAGTTCGGGACTGAAGCTTCCAAAGCTGGGAGCCTAGATTAATGTTTTGTCTTTATATATCGATTGCATATGTTACAGTAATGGTAAGCAGACTCATATGAACATAAAGTGTACTATCATTTAAATGAAAAAAACAATCTCCATTTTGCAGACACAGACAAATATAAATAACCATGTACATCACAAAAATTCGTGATTGGGAGTATGTCTTACTAACTGTTCTATTGCTCTAAAAAGACACCATGACCCAGGAAACTCTTAAAAAGGAAATTATTTAACTGGGGTTTGCTTATGGTTTCAGAGACTTAGCCCATTATCATCACGGCAGAAAGCATGGTGGCAGACACAGCACTGGAGCAGTAGATAGAGGCCACAGGCCTCTTCCAAGGCTACAGGAAGAGCAGAGAACTGGACCCAGCCTGTGCTTCTGAAACCTCAAAGTCCACCCCCAGTGATACAGTTCCTCAAACAAAGCCACCCCTCCCAACCCTCCTCAAATACTGCCACTCCTTGATGTTTAGGCATCCAAATAAAGGAGCTTACAGGGGCCATTCTTACCTAAACCACTGCAGAGCAATAGGACTAAGTTATAGGATAAAGAAAGCAAAGTAATGAAGAGCTGTGTTCTCACTTCAACAGCCGCAGGATTAAGGCCCTTGCTTTTGTAAGGCCTTTCATCATTGCAAATCATTTTTGTTAGGTGTGGCAGTATCACAGGCCCCCGGATCTTAGTCAGCCCCCAGACCTTAGCACAACTGACACCATGACTGAAGTACCATTCAGGCCTTGGAAGCCAGCACATAGGCAGCAACACCTACCAAAATGAGAACAAAGGCCTAATCCATCAAAGTCCATAGTTCTGGGAAAGTCCCTGAATGTACTAACCTCATTTTTTGGCTTCTGTAGTTCTGCTTCTGGTTAATTGTGCTTGTTAACTGAGGTGTGTCAAGCCAGGGTGTGATTTCTGTGCTTAAAAGCCCACCCTGAGAAAGGCTTGAGACTTCACCCAGTGTAGTCACTGGCCAGTTAATAAAGACTTTCTATTGGCTTGAACCCATGTCCAAGTGGTCTTCTCTGGCAGATACCCCACAATAGTGGAACACAACAGCATTATCAGCCCTTGGGAGGGAGAGCCATGATGATCAGGAGTTCAAAGTTATCCTTGAGCATGCACAGTGTTCACATCAATCTGAATTACATGAGACCTGGTCTCAAAACAACAACAAATTTTGTAAGAATATTTATAACCATGTTGGTATAAAGACATAAACATATTAATTTGTAATTATTTAAAATATCTTTAATCAGAAAGTACACTTTTACTTCGGGCTTAAAAGATATTGGATTATTTTGTAGGAGTCTGTCTCCTCAGGATTCTCCTGCTGTGGTAAAGCACTAGGACCAAGGGGGTTTGTGGGAAGAAAAGGAATACTTGGCTCTTGTTGGGAGCCAGACCAACCCAAGACATTCTCAGAGGCCCTGATGAAAGGACAAAGGGAACCCTAGTTCTGTGACCTTGTCCAGGGGCAGATTTGGCAAGGTCCAGTATGGATCTGGGACCAAGGACTCAAAGGAGTTAAGGTTTTAATTCTTGGGGACCCAGATTTCTCCCCTTGGGGATTGTGGTTACCAGTCCTAAGGCAACTGTGTCTGAGGTATCCTGTGTTCTCTTTGTCAACATTCTCTGATTTAGCTTTCTGCTGACTTTGGCCGTTTTCTTCCCTGGAAACAGTATAAGATGTTGTACTTGTTGATAAAATTCCTTGGCATAAGTCATCAACTTCTGCAAACCTCCTGGTCCCAGATATCTTTCTTCATCTTCTCTTCCTTGGTCCTCCCTCTCAACACCTTTCGGGACCCTTAGTCCCGTGGGTTTGAGTGGAGTTTACATATCCCAAGTCACAGTCAATTGAGGGAAACCAAGGCAGGAACTTGGAGGTAGGAACTGAAGCAGAAGCCATGGAGGAATGCTGCTTATTGGCTTGCTCCCTCAAATCCTTGAAAGATGGCTTGCTCAGCCTACAGTCTTGCAGAATCAGGACCACCTACCCTCAGTGGTAGGTGTGACACTACCTTCAGTGAACTGGACTTTCCACATCAACCATTAATTAAGAAAATGCCCCCACAGAGTTGCCTACAGGCCAATCTAATAAAAACATTTTTTTTTCAATTGAAGTTCCTTCTTACCAGATGCCCCTGACTCATGTCAAGTTAATGAAAAGTCAACCAGGGCAGAACCTAAAGCTGTCCTGAGTCTCATGCATTGTGCCCACTGTAGTAATGGGTAAATAATGTGCCATGAACTGAGGCCTGTTTTGAACTCAATTCTCTGCATCTGAAGTCTAAAAACTCTCGCCATAGCAGCAATTCTTAAATGTGCTGGAGAACTCAAGCCTGGGATTGTTGTGGAATCTGGGGAATTAAAGGTTCCCTAGCCAGATGTTCCACTGGAAAAGTGCTGAATTAGACTAAGGAGAGCAGCGGTTCCTACTGTACAATCTGCCAGAACCTGTCCTGGTGTACTATGATACAAATTCTGAGTCTTCCACGTGTAGAATCGGAGAGCCAGCGTGTGGGGGTTCCCAAAGTAGCTGGCCAGTGGAATCCTGCTCTATGGTGTGAGCGCCGAGAACTGAGATTTCCCTGGGGAAGACAGTCAGCTTCTGGTCCAGGTTGGGGGATTCTCCCACAGGAGTTTCAGCCTAGATCCTCCCCTGACCTGCTCATCCCAGCAGATCTGAGCTGCCTGGGAGCCTGGTGGCAGGGGCCAAAAAAGCAGGGCAAGATTTCCCCAGTCTCCAGACCAACAGGACAACTGATGGACGGTGCACTGACCATGCTGAAAACAAGGGCAAGTCTGTGGGAATGGCTGATTACAACTCCTGAGTCTTAAATATGAAGGTGGGGACTGTCCATTTGTATTTATGTCTAGGGGGTCTTCAAATATGGGCAGTTTTGCTCTAATGACTCTTCTGAGGAAAGCATTCAGTGATTTCCATTGTGCCATTCCCCAGCTGCCCTCTGATGATCAAAATGAAAGCCATCCATTTTCCCAAGACCCCTTTTCCTGTTTCCACTCATGCCTCAAAATGCCCAGGAAGCACATGTTTGGGTATTCACTACCTCAAGGGCTCAGAACCACCGCATGTGAGCTATGAATGTTAAGCCCCAGAAGTTCCTTCCTCTCCGTCCCTGTCATGGCCCTAGCTGCAGAGAACATGAAGAGACCATGTGCACAGAGTCAAGAAGCAAGTCAGTGATCACAAAAAATCAGAGTCCTGGATGAGTGGTGCTGTTCTAGAGTTTCCAGCCTGCAATCCAAGTCTCCATAAATACCTTCATCTTTTATCCCAGCAAATCCATTCTCTGACTCCTCTGCTCCATTTTCTCTCCCAGGAAGCTGACTCTGGGGACACCACCAGGAAGTACCCAAATTCCTCCTTTGGAAAGGATGCACAGGGAAGGGAAGTCAGATGATTCCACATATCAGCCACGTCACTGAGGGACCCTAAGAAGGAGACTTTCACAATAACAATGTGTCTACAGTTGGCAAGTAGTTCTTCGCTTCTGATGAAGACATAAGAAAAGACCACACCTTCACCCTTTCCCTTTCAGAGCCCCTGGTGGAAATAGATGAGGCGATTCCAGCTTGAGATTCAAATACTCCCACCTCGGCCAGGCTCCTGATGTTTTATACAGGGAGTTATTTGAGAGTAAATTACCCATACGGCCACTGTACAGTTATCCAACATAGAACACAGGACCAGGCTGTTCTTTCCTGCAAGGCCTTCCTTGTAGGGAGTGAACAGTTCAAGCTCTGACTCATTCAGCAAGAGGTTATCTAGAGCAAGTAGAGAAACTTCTTGATAGGGTTAGGGGACAGTTGGCACAAATCCAACACATTTAGAACCTTTTGGTAGGAAGTAGACTGAAACCTGGTAAAGAGAGACGGACTAGACAGGAGCTTGGACTTATTCTCAAACCTTTAGAACACCATCCTTGAATGTAAACACATTGAGTCCAGAGTTTAAGCTACACTACCATCATGCAAATACAGTTGTAGCAATGGAATCAATTAGCAATAGGAGACACAGCGTGAAGACAGAACAGAGAAGGCTCTCATAGGGTCAGTCACTGACAAGGCCATGGCCAGAGGTCCAGGTCATAGGTCAATGAAACATATCCTAGGGATCACTTAGAAGCCACCAAATAACAGCCAAAAAGAACTAATTTCAAGTAAGAATAATTTTGTCTAAAGATTGAGTATGTGTCCATTTCTGTTGCTATAACAAATAATTCAAGGCTGAGTAATGTATTTTTTTAAAGAGGTTTATTTAGCAAACAGTATTGGAGGCAGAAAGTCCAAGGTCAATAAATCTTATTTATACAGCCTCCTAACCCTAACCCTATCATGGCTTGATATCATGGCTTGAGAGGACATAAGAGGAAGAGATCACGTGACAAAAGGAGTCAGAGAGCAACATAGGAATCTCATGTCTTCTTTTCTAAAAACTCACTTTCACAGGAACCAAAGAGGGTTGCAGGACAACTACCTTAATTTATTCTGAGGACAGGGACACCCAGTAACCAAACGCCTTTGGGGGACAAGTCACATCCAACCATAGCAGGTAGGGTACATCCACTTGGGTGACAGAAATGAGGCATGTCTGATCTCCAGCTACTCAGTTAACTTCAAGAATTTAGCTTCAGAGAACACCATCTTTAAGCCGAGGCTCAGCTAATGTAAATCTAAAACATGGGGGCACTTAAGAATTCTGCCCCCATATCTAAAAAGTTGGCTAAGCTGATAGTCCCAACAGCCAGCTTGAAGCTGTGCTATAAATGGAAAACAGCCCTCTCCACAAGGATCTGTAGAGCCATCTTGTGTTCCCCAAGACATGACAAGAGTCAAGTGCATTGTGTGTACTTGATCAGCAGTCTTTGCTTACAATACTCCTTTCGTGACTCATTTGGGCCAACTGTTAAGAACGAGTCATGAATCATCTATCAGCCCAGAATGGGAGACAGGTAATTACATCAGACAATAAAGGCAAGAAATAGCCAGTCATTAGACTCAGGAAGCTATTTCTATAGCCTCAAACTACAGGATCCGTGTGACACATTCAGGCCACTCTTGAATAGGCAGGAGATAGAGGACAATCCACTTGCAAAGTAGAAGTCCAGGAAGATTCGTGCTCAGAACCTGCACTGATGGGGGTCAGTGTCCAGCAAATGGTTCCTTCACCTCTCCAAGATTCTGAATGTATACTTCTTAAGTTTCTAGCTTCAGTTTCTCCTTATGACAGGTGTAGAATTCATTCACTACTTGGGAAAAAAAAAAAATCAACCAAACAAATGCTGTCATGGGCTTTGCCTTAAACAAAGCTTGAGGTGTCCATCAGAACTTGTTAGGGATGCAAATGTCTCAGGACCACTGATTCTGATGCTATAGTTTTGACGGGGACACAGGGCAATGTGATAGTTCCCAAGGGATTCTGTTGTACTCTGGAGTGTCACCATCTGAAATGATGACCAGTTACTGAGAGGGACTGAATAGAGCAGCGGAGTCCGGGAGATGGCTCAGCAGGTAAAAGCGCTGGCCATCCTAGCCTGATGGCCTGAATTTGGTCCCCAGGACCCGTATGGTAGGAGAGATCAACTCTCACAAGTTGTCCTCTATCTTCCACATGCATACCATGTCACTCATATACCCACACACAAGCACACACATGCACATAAAATAAACAAAATGTAATAAAAAATAACAAATAAAAATAATTTTTAAAATGTGTGCATACTCTCAGAAATTAATGTTCTTTATTGATTCTTACTTAGCTAAAATAAATAATTGTGTCCATTTTTGTAGATTATTTTCTTCTTGGTGGTCCTCATAAGAAATATTCATTAAATTTAAACTGGTGCCCTTTAGTATAGTTATTATGCAAATTATTGCATTTTTATTGGGACAACTTTTAGAGTAGGATGATGAAGAAAAGAAACAAATTTCATAAATTCAACTATTTACATAAGCACACTATAATGACATTATATGTAATAATGAAAGCAACAAAAAATTCAGCAATGTGAATTAGTACCATTCATGAGTAAGTAAAATGTGTCTAGACATAATTTCACTGTACACATCACGTAGCATATGTCAGCCAACATGCCAAATGAAGATTTACCCAACTACAATAGAAAATTAGAAGCTCTTCCATCTTATAAATCAGCTCTTACTTAAATGATGTTTGTGGTTTTCTACCTTTGATGTGCCAGATGCAAGGAAAAACTTCCTTTTATATTTTTGATTATTATTTCATTCTCTGTGTATGAGCATTTTGCCTGCATGTATGTCTGTACATTGTGTACATGCCTCATGTGTACAGAGGCCAGAAGAAAGGCATTAAGTCTTCCAGGACTGGAGTTACAGATGATTGTGAGCTGCCACATGGATCCTCTGACTCGAACCCAAGTCCTCTGGAAGAGTAGCCAGCGTTCTTAACTGCTAAGTTCTCCAGTCCCTCAAAAACGTCTTTAAAAGTTTAAAATCCCAAGACCATTGCACTCTTGAACTCACAGCAGCTGTGGTTGCCTGCATAAGATCTGGACAAGATGAAGCCAGTCCACATCCCAGCACGGAGCGGGAGGGGTGGCATGAGACAGGACCCTAGATAAGGATTACTGCTAGGGGAGGGAGAGGCAGCTTTCTTGAGAGGCATGGCTGCTGGTAGGTTGTTCATGCTGCAGTGGATGGCCTCACACTCATTCGTACAGGTAGTGCTGACTGGATTCAGTGGGTTATTTGAGAGAGAGAGACAGATACAGGAATAAAGACAGAGAATGACATCAAGGAGACATGAAAAGATTTGAAGGTGAAGAGTGGGCATGATTTTTAAAATACACTGCATGCACATTAAATCACCAAAGAGTAAATAATAAATATTATTTTAAATTTCAAAAAATATGAAAGTTTCAAATTCCAGGTTTCTCGAACATGTTGCTCATTTACTTCAAAGGACAAAGCCCCACCCTTGCTTGTGCAGAGATGTGTGCCGGGCGAGCAACCTTCAGAAATCCCCTCCTTTCTCTGTTATCCTCTCAGCTTCCAGATTATTACTCAAATACCATTGCTCAGAGGGGCTTTCACTTTTAGTCTGCATTCCCTTGAGGGAGTGTGCTGTCAGGACGTCCCACAGGCTAACATTTGATAAGGCGTCTACACCCCAGCAGTGTATGAACCACCAAAGAAGGGGAACATCACAGGCAAAATGGAATTTGAGCCTTGGAAGGGTGGGGTGAATGGAAACACACCCAATCTTCATTTTTAGTGTACTTTCAGATCCAAAGTCATTTTGTTCAGGGCCATAGAAATCCAATCATGATTAGTTTAACTGGATGGCCAAATTAATATGTGATAACTTACGTTTTCAAATGCAATTTCTATGCGTATTTACAAATATGTCAGCTGGGTGTTTTCCGGGTGCAAAGGTGTTCCCAAATGTAGAGCTTCTAATGAAATCTAGCATTGCTAAAAGGAGGCAAAAATCTGTGAGAAAGTTGGGGTGAGGAGAAGCATCTTGGCATGACTACTATAAATAAATGCTGTGTGCAGATCATCTGACTAATCCTCGCAGAAGACGGTGGGGATTACTGGCTCACTCTACAGGTGAGGGAGACAGGGCTTAGAAAAGCCCAGTAAGTCACTCAAATGGGAAGTGACAAAGCAAGACTGCGACCTAATTGGGCTCGAGGGATTGCAGTCTTCTGTCATTCGGATGATTGGGGGATCACCAGTGGAAGGGAGCTGCAGCCGAGTCTGTTTTTCCGCTGCCCACACACATCATCTGGAGTGCCGAAGCATCCTTAAGCAGTCGACACATCCCGAGTTCTTGCTGTACCGTTCTATTTCTAGGATTCCCTAGCACAAAAAAGGGGGGGTGGGGTGGGGGTTGCTGAGCGCAGGACAGTAGCTCAACCCAGAGAGGGCCTTTGTTCATTAGCCGAACAGCATGGAGTGGCGTCTGCCCTGTAGTTAGGAAAGCCCTCTTGACACACTGGTGCCAGGTGTGGCACGCAGCAAGTGCCAAGATGCCAGCCCCAGTGATGTGCTCTGGTACAAGTGATTCCGATTCTCGAAAAGGTAACTCACTCCTGATGACAGGAGTGGGGATATGACAAGGGCGTGGCCAACCATGGGACCTTTTCCCCGGATACAGTGCATGAGCCGGGAGTGAAACCAAGCTGGAGTCTATTCTGGAGTCCAAAGCATGGTTAATGGAAGAGAGAAACTCTAAGCTGGGAGGATGTGCTATGTAGGCTGCCTGCTGCCATCTCTCCTGAACAAGCCTGTCTGCAAAACTAAGGCAGAAATGAGAATCAGACTGAAGGGACAGCGGGTGGTGGAGGCACCAGTCACAGCCCCGGGCTGTCAGGGGTTCCACCCCTGCTCCGGTGAGTTGACCCCTCCCCGGAAGTCTCAGGTGCAGGAACCTGCATAATTGCCTTTGGTTTTAAGCCACTTGGCTTTCTGTCCTTTGGCATAGACAAGACTTTGATAAGCACTCTTGATTATTGTTGCCAGGAACTGAGAATTCCTTAGCTTTCAACAGAGTCTCCAGTAAGTCCATGCCTGATTTAGTTTACTACTTCCTGCAAGGAGCGCCTTGAACTTGACCCTTATTGCCACTCATCAGAGCCATCTATTGATTCATAAAGAAATAAAACACCTTGAGGAACAATGTTCTGATTAAGACATTCAGACAGTGATTAAAAGTACTCAGGGAGCCCTGGATGTAGTCCAGAGCTAGAGAGCTTGGCTAGCATGAGAAGGGCCTGGGTTCCACCCCAGCTAGATCCCACATTTAAAATAACAAGTGGGTGCCTATGAAGTGTCCTCACCGGGTTTTACCTCATTGCCTGTTTTCCCTAGTAACAACACGTTTTTGCCCTTGCCTTACAGAATGCGTGCTGACTGCTCACTCATCGGGTGTGTTTCCAGAGTCCTCCAGAGCAGCACTGTGGGCATCATGTTTGGGGGGCTATGCTATGCAGGGTGGGATGTGGAGCTGGCCTCTACCTGTTAGATGCTACAGCGCCTCTCTCTGTTGCTGACTAATCCAAAAGGTCTCCTGTCATTGCCAAACAGCCCCAAGGACATATTGCCTACAGCTGAAAACCACTATTCTAGACCATTTTGGCCATTTGGTTGTTAGAGGCTCCTTTGGCCTATACACAATCATCCTCAAAGAGCACTTGCTAGTTCTCCATATTTAGAATTGATAATAAGAATACTTCTCTAGTAACTGCTGAAGTTGACTGCTATGTTAGACAAGTTTCAATAATTCATATTTACGTATACATATGCAGGGGGGGTGAATTTGTGCTAGGGCATTTTTGGAGCCTTCATTCCGGCAATTCCTCTGATTAGACTATTCCACACTTTGTAATTGCCTCAATCATAATCAGTAGAACAAAGGCATCAATCAAGATCTGATTCTGGGAACTAGAGAGATGGTTCAGAGGTTAAGAGTACTCATTGCTCTTCTGAAGGGCCTGGGGTTCAATTTCCAGCACCCACATGGCAGCTCACACTATCTATAACTCCAGTTCCAGGGGATCTGAGATCCCTCACACAGACATATAAGCAAAACACCAAGCACATAAAATAAAGCACACACCTTTAATCCCAGCACTTGGGAGGCAGAGGCAGGCAGATCTCTGTGAGTTCAAGGCCAGCCTGATCTACAGAGTGAGTTCCAGGACAGCCAGAGTTAACAACAGAGAAACCCTGTCTCTAAAAACAAAAACAAACAGTTATCTTCTTAAACATTTATCATTTCTTTGTATTAGGAATCTTCAAACTCTTCTCTTCTAGTTTCCTTTTAATTCAAATTTTAAAATTTAATTATCATTAGAGAGAGAGAGAGAAAGTGTGTGTGTGTGTGTGTGTGTGTGTGTGTGTGTGTGTGTGTGTAGGTGCAGGTGCGTGTGTGCCATGATGCATATATGGAGATTATGGGGAGCTGATTCTTGCCTTCTATCTTGTTGGGATAGGACTTCTGCTACAGTACGACTTCAAGCTAGCTGGCCTGAGAGCTTTTGGCAGATCTCCTGTCTCTGCTTCCCATCTCACTGGAGGAATACTGGGGTTAGAGACAGGCACTGCAGCATCCAGATTTTTATGTGGGTTCCAGGTCACCAGGCGAACGTGGCAAGTACTTATAGCTGCTGAGCCTTCTCTCAGCCTCTTTCATACAGTGTTTTATTTTAAAATATAGTAACTTGGTGCAACCATTAGAACTCAGCTGGATGTGACTCCATGGTGGAGTGCTTGCCTGAGGTCCTGGGTTCTTTCTGCAGCACTGAGCCAAAACAACAACAAAGGCTATTCCTGTATAACTGTACTTTGCTACCCACTGTCCATCCTGGCTCCCCAAACCCTTTCTTCTTCCTGATAGGAACAGATACTGCTCCCTATGTCATGAAAGCAGCTTTTATTGCTAGTTTTACTGCCTTTGCTGATCATAATGGTGTATTGTACTACATTAGTTTATATTCAAGGCAAGGTCTGCCCAGAAAGCGAGTCCCTTCATTCCTAGTCGTGGATACAAATGCAGTTGCATGGTAGAGTCTTCTGGATAATTTAAAACGTTTTGCCAGATCTCTTATCAAATCTGATTTAATCCTTACTATTTTTATCTTTTAATGTGGCTAGCAAGGAACTGGATCAGCCCCCAACCCCCACCCCACCCCACCCCCGGTCTGCTCTGTCATCTTGTTGGTTTGCACACATGTTATCATGTTTGCTTCATGGTTTCTTTATAGGCAATTTTCTGAGGTCATTTATTTTATGGGAGTTAAATTAATTAAAGCCAGAGGATATTACGGAAAAGGAATTATGCTAATATCTCTGAGCACTGTTCGAAAAACACAAAACAAGAATAAAGAAACCATCATTAGCCCTTCTGTGTCCTCGAATGGTCTCTATTCTCAGGATGCTCTAGCATGTGATAGGAAGGCCACACGAAGTCACATGACCTGCAGAGTCAATGAGGTTCTCATGTTAAGCCTGTGTTTACCGTCATGCTTCCCCTGGGAGGCACAAACCATGCTATGCATATATCCAGTACAGACAGCTTCTCCCTCCCCCCATTTACTATGAAAGCCAATTTTGTTGCTGCCATTTGGTGCTGAAGATTAAACCCAGAGCCTTGAGCACAGGAAGCACGAGCTCCGCCCCTGAGCTGCACCCCAGCATCTTACCTCTAAGAGGCTTCTACAAGAGGAACAAATTCAGCCATGTGGCAGAAGACCAATCTGTTCTGATCACACCATTATTGTGACACAAATCACAGAGAAACTGCAGCACAGAGAGCAGATGACTTGCCCTAATCCCACAGAAGATTATTGGCCACGAGGGCCAGAAACCAGACGGTCTGAGTCTCAAGCCAGCATGCTTTCCATGACACCCTGAGATTGTAAATCAATAGACATTAAGATTTCAAGACCAGACTGAATCCTGCCATCTTCCTGAGTGCACAGTGCCACGATGAAGGAAAGATTCACTCCAAGATCAAAAAGAAGAAACCAGGAAGTGGCAGCAGGCCCAGCCTTGATGGTGGCAAAGATTTCCAGTTTTCTATACACGTTGGGGAGTCTGCCTTTTCCCTGTGCTTTTTCTATTAATACATCCTGCTGAAAAGGATTTTTAGATTGATTCATTGAGTATTCCATAGCAGAGTCCCTCTAGACTTTCTCTGCTAGACATTCAAGGACATTTTATTCATTGTGACAGGATTATGTTGAAACACACTGATTATATTCAAGGACAGCCAGTCAGAAAGGTGTCCAATGGGACAGTCTGTGAGGAATGGTAAAATGTCCCTGGAAATGCGATAAGATGAATGGAATCGCAGTCCTCTCCCAAACCAGTATAGTTCAGTCAGGGAAGCCAGCACACTATGAGCATGTGGACTTATAAATCGTGGCATTACGC
Organism: Cricetomys ansorgei; assembly: GCA_026225945.1. NCBI lineage: Eukaryota > Metazoa > Chordata > Mammalia > Rodentia > Nesomyidae > Cricetomys > Cricetomys ansorgei. The sequence goes on along the minus strand of JAMJFZ010001868.1, from coordinate 8,754,579 downwards.
AGGTCCCGAAAGCACCAGAGAAGACTCATGGACCTCCCTGATGCAAATAAACTGTCGGAGCTTGTGGACGCCAGGGTAAAGTGGAGCACGGGAGTTGAAGCAGTAGCTAGGTGGGGACAATGCTTGTCTGACATGCACGAAGCTCCGGGTTCAATCCCAGCACTGCACAAGCTGGACATGGTGACTTTACCTGTAATTCGTTTTCTGTTACATAATGAGTTTGAGGCCAGCTAAGGCTACACAAGACCCTGTCTCAAACAAGAAAAGAAGAGGATCTACAACGAGGGCAGCGTGGAAAGTTCTGGAAGGCTGCCAGCTTTTTGTAGTGTGAGCTCACTGTAAAGTATTCTCTCCCATGGCAATTCATTCATGGCGGTCTGGGTCAGCTGATCTGTGTGGGAGATAGGAGCAGCCTTCAATGCCCCATTCAGTGATGGGGCTGGTTCTGCTATGGATGCTGCTTCCTTCTGCCTCTCAACCGACCCCGACCCCTGGAGGATTTTCTCGGGATAACCATATCCCTGATCAACTGTCCCTTTTGTAATGTCTCTTCCAAAACTCGTGTTGAAATTTAATAGCATTGTAACTATTAAAAGAGGGAATGTTGAAAGGCCGTTGGGTCCTAAAGGGCACCAACATGACACCCAGTAAGACCCTTATCTCCGGAGTAGGTTGGTTACCACTGTTAATAAAAGGGAACCAACTATTAAAATGAAAATGAATTTACCTAGATTTCCTTGGATTGATGCAACCCCCTTGCTCTCAGACTTCTCCTTGTCTAGAACTGTGACTCTCAGAAGCTGTCACTTATAATTTTACCAGGGTATAGCATTCTGTTACAGTGACAGAAATGTACTAAGGCAATCCTATGGCTGGACAACTGCAAGTCAACCTCCAAATCAGCTAAGCGGGATTGTACTCCCGACAGAGGCAGGGAGTACGGCTGAACAAGCACTTTGCTAAGTGGTGCACCCAAGGCTCTGGGTCTGGGTATAATGGGTGATTGCTGTGCTGCCTTCTAAGGATTCATGGCTGTCTTTTTTCAGGGCTTCTGCTCTGTGTAGAGAAGTGGCTTCTTTGGCAGGACCTCAGCTGCAGAGAAGAGTGGGGGTGAAGCAGTGAGGTATCCCGAGCTGGGCTTTTTCCTGCCTTTGACTGTGGCAGAGACCAGCTTCCCCACAAAGAGACCGGAAATGAGTATCGAATGGGGATTTGAAAAGAACTCAGCAAGACTCTAGACCTCTGAGGCATCCTCCGGGCAGTCAATCTCACTAAGGAGAATTTTGGCCTCACTACCAACTGTAGGGACTCGTGCATTTCTGTATTTGTGTAAACGTCTATGTATTCAAACGCATTCATTGCAACATGAGGATGGGAAGGAACAGAGGAAGGAAAGAGAGAAAAGGAAGGGAGGAAGGAGAGGAGGGAGGAAGGAAGGGAGGGGGAGGGAAAGAGGGAGGGAGGAAGACAGAGGTAGAACATGTTCACGGATTGCTGAGTTTTGTACAAGACAAGGAGGGAGGTTGTTACATATATTTCGTTTTACTCAGTCAGAAAGAAACTTGGAAAGCAAATAAGAAAACATTATGGGGTGTGGTGGCTTGACTGAGAACGGCCTCCAGGGGCTCATATATTTGAATATTTTGTTACCAGTTGGTAAACCGTTTAGGAAGGATTAGGGGGGCTTTGTGTTGTGTCACTAGGGGTGGCCTCAAGATTTCAAAAGCCCACATCAGGCCGGGTCTCTCTCTCTATCTGCTTCCTGTAAGCTCTCAGCTACTGCTCCAGGGCCATGCCTACCTGCCTGCTGCCAGGATCCTCGACATGAAGGTCACGGACTCACCCTCTGAACTGTAAGCAAGCCCCCAGTTAGATGCTTCCTTCTACAAGTTGCCTTGGTCATGATGTCTCTCCACAGCGACAGAACACTAAGACATGGGGACGGTGACAGGAATGTGGTGGGAAAGGCCGGGACCGGACTATATGTCTCTATGCCTTTATGTTAGTTTGATTTTGAGTCAGATTAATCCTTGGCTTCTATATGCACACTGTGGCACATGTGTGCACGCACATACACAAATAAGTAAAATGTAGCAAAAAAGGAAAAAAATTAAAACTATTTCTGCTTACATTTTAAAAGATGAAGAGGAGGAGGTCAGATTGGAGCACGCCTATAACATCGGCACTCAGGAAGCTGAGGCAAGGGAATTATGAGTTCAAGGGCGACCTGAGCAATGTAGCAAGAATCTAAGCTCTACCACCATCACTAACAACAAGAGAGAAAGAAAGAAAGAAAGGAAGGAAGGAAATGCTTGAAGGCTTGCCTACAGCCCAATGTTATGGAGATATTTTCTCAGTTGAGGCTCCCTCCTCTCAGATGTTTCTAGCCTGTGTCAAGTTGCATAAAATTGCCCAGCTCAGGTACTATGTGGTATAATTCTCCAGAGGCTCCTGTGAATCAGGTTGCATCAGCTCAGGCCATAGCCTTCTTTGCCCCTCTGACACCCTCTTCTGTTATCTCTCCCTTTTACTTGGGAACACACCTTCAACTAGCCACATGTATTCCTATCTTAGACTCTGCTTCTAAGGAGACTGGAGTCTATAACCTGGCTCTACCAACTGCTGGTTCTCTTCTCCAGCTACCTTGCTCTGCTGCTATTTCTAGAATCCAAGCAAGTACCAGAATTGGAACCACTGTTTCCTCACTCCAGAACCTTCATTGATCATGTTATTTTCTAGCTTGTGTCAAATGGCCCCCAGTATCAGAAAAGGATGGCAAATAAACCCTCACTGGAGACAACCCTGAGTAATAGCACATCCAAGGCTACAAGGTGGAGGAAGAATTGTTTCTCGGCGACATGGAATGAAGGTTTCATCACCATCAATGTGTCTTTTGTGATTTGCTGCCTCCGTTGAAATGTTCCATCAGTTAAGTCTGCTGGGAACACAAAGGTCTTTGAGCTCATAGACAGCAAGCACTACAGAAACCAGGACTGTTAAACTTTTCAAAGGAAACATGTATAACCTGTTTTCCACCCAAAAGGCTAAGAATGGAGATGGCTAATAGCCTAGGTGATCCTTGTGCTCTCTACAAGACCAGGCCATGCCAAGCTCCCACAAGCAGGGCCAGAGGTGGCTAACAGCCCAGATGACCTCTGTGGCATCTGTATGGAGACCACACTAGATCCTCCCCTAAGCCCTTAAGACAATACATGTAGCCTATCTCTAGAACTCATCTTCATGGAAGAAGTAACAAGTACTTTGGGAAGAGTTTTGATTTAAGTATGCCTCCTTGTACACAGAGGATTGTGTTATACCCGGAAACTTTTCCAAATTGTACTGTTAGATATGCCTACAATAAACTGCCTGGTGTCAGACTCCAGAAGTTTGAGTCAACGCCTGCTACTGAGTCGTGTTGAACAGTCTTGTCTCACGTGGATGTTACTCTGCCAACCCTGGTGGTCACAGAGACCCCCCTCGTAAGTCATGGTGTCATGTTGGCTTAAGTGCTCCAGTTAAGGAGAATTAGCTTTTTTTCTTGTAAATCTAGATAATTCTCTTTCCTTCCTTCCCTCTCACTTTCATTTTACATTCTTTAAGAGAGGCTCTCCCTTATGTAGCCCAGACTACTCCTGAACCTAGGCTCCTCCTGCCACTCAAGTGCTGGGATTACACTTGCAAACCATCTCGTCCCACCCGATAGTTTTCTATATAAATAGGCACTGTGGAGTCCTAACGGTGTCTGCATACATAGCTCAAACATCCTAGCACTGTCTTTCCACAAATCCCGAATTACCATCAATCATAGTACAGCTTTTTCTCAGATAATGATCAAAGTAAATGAGTGCAATCTAGAATCTCAGCGAACAGAAATTAGACTGCAAGGTCCTGTTCCTTCCTGTAATGCAATATGTATGCAGCAAGGTTTCAAGATAGGACTCACATATCCAGAATCATTGGGTTTGGAAATTAAAACAAGGAATTTACGAGGTACAAATGTGTAGTACATTCATGAAGTTACTGTTATCTACTATGGCCATGGTTACTATCGAAGGTATTCTATTTATTGTTTATCTCAGTGGTTTTCAATCCTGAAGAGCTACTACTGAACCTTAAATTAAAGAAAGCTTGGGAGGATAAAACATTGTCTACAAGGAAATGTCAACAGTCAAAATTCCGTATTGAGAACTACTTACTAGAGTGAAGAACAAGCAACAAGCCTGAACTGTGAGCCATCAACCCCCATCCTGTTTTGTTTACTTTTTGAGGCCAAGTGTTCCTCCGAAGCCTGCACCGTACTTGAGCTCATGATCCTCAGTCTCCTGAGTGCTAGGACTACAGGCATACACTACCATGACAGGCCTGATAAATTTCTATATGAATACAAACTACAGCATCCTGATATCTGTTGTTTATACGTAGTCCAAACCTCCTGAGCACTGATGCTTTTTAATCCTGCATTATTACCTCCTGTGCTTCTGTGTGCTCCCTTGGGCTCCCCAAGTAGGTCAGGCCATTGCAGAGATGCTGCGGGCAAACGAGGGCAGAGTGGTTGCTAAGGGACTGAAAGTCAAGCCTGTGAACTGCAGCACCAGCAGTGTTCCAGGTGTCCTTTCCATGTGATGCATGGGGAGTATTGTGGGTATCTACAGGAGCAAAGGAAACTGCAGTCCAGTAGGCTGGACAAACACGCACTGTGAAAGATACGCTCTCTTGTCTAGAAATTTTGCCTAGAATGGATGATGCTTTGAAAAGATATGGGAAACATTCTCTTTCTCTCTCTCTCTCTCTCTCTCTCTCTCTCTCTCTCTCTCTCTCTCTCTCTGTGTGTGTATGTGTATACCTGTGTACGCTCTCTGGCTCAGTGTGTGAGTGTGAGTGTGTACGTGTGAGTGTGTGAGTAAATTTGTTTTAAATAAATAGCTTCTTCAAAGATAGTGCTCTTTTTCCCCCTGGAAAATCCCAGATTTAGAGCCAAAATTTCCACTCCTTGGGACTTGCAATCTATTTGTAGACCTTTTTCTTTGCAGAAAAACAAATCTGTCTGAGGATGACTTTCAAACAGGTTAGAATCAGGCTAGAATGTGCCTAAGCTTAGACGTTTTCAGTTCTGACTGCTCACCTCCATTATGTGTCAGTTTCATAATGTCCATAGCAGGGTTTTGATGCTTTGCTTGTTTCAATATCCTCATGCTAGACCTGAGCCCAAGATCCTGTATGTGCCTAGGAAGTGCTGGTGGCCAAAGAATCCATCTCAGATCCAAGGTCTGATCCCATCTAATCACGTGGAACATTAAAAATAAAGCCATCTGGACCAGTACAAAAACAAGTAACAAAAATGTTGGTGAGGGTGTAAACTAGTCCTGCATGATGGAAATCAGTATTAAGGTTCCCAAAAGAACACATTTACCATATGACCCAGATGTACCCGAAGGACTTCCAGTCAGTGCATCACAGAGACACCTGCACACCAGTGCTTACTGCAGCACTACACAGTGGAAAACTCATGGACCAACTAAGTGTCCATCAACAGAGGAACAGACACAGAAATGGAATATATATGTGTGTGTGTGTGTGTGTGTGTGTGTGTGTGTGTGTACACATATTTCTGGGGGTGGCAGTATAAGCTTGTGATCCTAGTGCTTGGGAAGGAGAGGTAGAGGGATCATGAGTTCAGGGTCATTTGGCTACAGCAAATTGAAGGCCAGCCTGGACTATAGATCCTGTTGAAACATAACAAGACAGAATGTGGCATGTATACACAATGGAATTTTTTTTTTCAGCCATAAAGAACAAAGTTATGTCATTTGTAGAAAAATGGATACAACTAGACATGATTGTTATTAAGTGAGCTAAGCTAGTCTCAGAAAGACAGACGTATGGTTCCTTTCATCTGTGCTTCTTAAATTTTATAAATTAATAGAAACATCAAATGGCATGTGTACATGACACGAAAGTACAAGAAAAGCTGTCTAGGGGAACAAAGGAGCATGATGAGAGGGAGGAGAGAGAACAAAGGGTAGAGTAGAGGTGTAAAGGTGTGCACTTCTTACTCCTGTGGAAGTGTCCTCCAATGCAGTACAGTATACAACTGTATCTGATGCAAAATAAAAGAATGCCATTTGGTTTTCTGGGAGGGGGGTAGCTTTTTTTGTTTTTTGAGATAGGGTTTCTCTGTTGTAACTCTGGCTGTCCTGGAACTCACTCTGTAGATCAGGCTGGCCTTGAACTCACAGAGATCCGCCTGCCTCTGCCTCCTGAGTACTGGGATTAAAGGCGTGTACCACCACTGCCCAGCTAAGATTTGTTTTGTTTTTATCTTTTTTATCCTCCCCTGCCGTGTGTGTGTGTGTGTGTGTGTGTGTGTGTGTGTGTGTGTGTGTGTACACATAGGTGGTCCAAGATGCCTCCTCTTCCCCTGGAGCTGTAGTTACAGGCAGTTACAAGCCACCTGGTATAGATACTGAGGTCAGAACTTCCTCTGTGCTGCCAACTACTGAGTCATCTCCCCAGCCCCACCCTTTAATTCTTTTACTATGAAAAGGTTACTGTTTCTATGATTCTACTTTGCTGAGAGTCCAAGAGTTGCCAGTGCACAGCCTCACCTTCAGAGTCTGCCTCTTGGCTTTGCCATGTGCTTGTCTGCCCTTTGCCTTTCAGGTATCCTTTTTTATATCTAATAGAAAAAGAAAACAAAGCTACAGGGCACAATTAATCTATAAAAGAATTGATAAAATGGACTTTGTTAAAACTAGAAATACATCCTCTACAAAGATACTATCAGGGAATGAACTGAGAGGATACAAGTGGAAAGAAAAATATTTGCAAGGCACATCTGATAAAGGTGCATTACTTTTAAAAGTTGGGACTGGAGAGGTGACTCAGCAATTAAGATCACTGGCTGCTCTTCCAGAGGACCCAGGTTTAATTCCCAGCACCCATATGGTAGTCTCTAACTCCTGTTACAGGGGGTCTGACACCCTCACACAGATATATATATCTGTGTATATATATCATCAATGTACATAAAAATAAATAAATTATTTTTTAAAAAGTTAATCAAAAGTTTACATGGTGATGCACACCTTTAATCTCGGCACTCAGGAGGCAAAGACAGGTGGATCTCTGTGAAATGGGGGTCAACCTAGAGTACATAGAAAGCTTCTAAAAAAAAAAAAATTGATTAAAACTCAGCAATCAGAAAAAGGACCAAGTTGGGCCGAGTGCTCGGTGGCAGGTGTTGCTCAGCATGTGAGGTCCTGGGTTTCATCTCTCATATTCTTTAAAAAGACAAAAAGGACCAAAGACTTGAATAGACAGCCCAATAGACAGGAACACAGATGGAGGGAAAAGACGTGTGAAGCCGCTCCACCTCCTGTGTCTTCAGTTTGTCAAAAACTAAAGCAATCGGATGCTGTGGACACATTAGGAAAGCCCAAACTCAAAACACTGACAGCATCAGATGCTGCTAAGGATGTGACTCGAGAGGAAGTCAATGCAACACGGGTGGGTGTTAGTGCAACAGTTCAGCCACTCTGAATTTCTCTCAAAGTGCAACAGACCCAGCAGCTTTGTTCCTTGGTCTTTACCCAAAGGAAGTAAAAACTTAATGTCCATATCAAAACTCTAGCCCTCCACCTGCTCTCTCCTCCCTCGCTGGGTATGCTCCAGGGGTCCTCGCCTCACTACCTGGCACCCCTCCCCCTCAGCTGCCACTGCACTGCCATCTGTGCTTCTGCCATGGAGCAAACCTGACTTTTTCCAACAGCGTGGTCTCTCCTGCTGCCAGCAGCCTCTCAGAGCTACTGGTTGGCTCTCTTGGTACCCTGCTGGGGCCCTTGGGGTCCCAGACTAATACCCCCTGCACCCACCATGAGCCCAAATGATTCCAAGGACCACTGGGAGCCAGCACATTTCCCTCTTGCAGGAGTCTGGCTCTGTGATGCTGGGGAGCTCCAGGGCTTGAGACTCCTCCATAGGAAAGTTCCCCCCAGGACTACTAGGATCCCTACTCCAGGCTGGCTGTGGGGTTCTCCAACCTGTCAGAGAAACATAGAAGTGGCCCCAACTCACACTCATGGTACCAAGTTGGGCCAGTCAACTCTCTCTAGACTAGTCAAATAAGGGTAAAAATCTCACCAATCACAGGCCACCTGGGAGGCTACGCCCCCTCCCACCATCAGGAACACTACATAAAGAGCAGCCTTCTACATTCTGCTTAGTAAGGGATGCAGCCTCAACTGCTGCCTTTCTCCCAAGTGAAGGCAGCCACAATGAGAAGAGAAGAACCAAAGAACACCACCTCAGCTCAACGGGGACATTTCCCTTTAGAGCTGTAACACCAGGGAAGCTTCTCCCCTAGGAACTAAGCTGAGTGGAGAGGACTTGTTACATGTAACACCCCAGCTCAACTAGGAAAGCCTTCCCTGCCTCAGAGCCTCAACCTGTGTGGTTCCTGGCTTGACCTCAGAACTGTGTGGTCCCTGGGCTCCCAACTGCCAGGCACCTTCCTCTCAGAGCTATTAACACTTCCACTGGGGACGCCTTCCCTATCTCAGGGTTGTGTGGTTCCTGGGTTCCTGAAAGCCAGGCCACTTTTCCATCTTTGTCTGAGCTGAATAAAAACACTAACAAGAATTATACAGATGCTTATAACTCCTTTACTTAGAATTCTGAGATGGTATTAGTGATCCCCATTTATCATCAAGATAAAAGAGCACTGTGAGAAATCAAGGATGAATTCTTGGGGATTCTGGGAAAGATCAGTCAATCAAATCTGCAAACTAGGAAAGTTGCCCAGAAAAAAAAAAGTCTGCGAAGATTAGAAAAGAGAACAGCGACAGAAGACTAAGGAACATTCTTCAGTCGTCCCTGGAGTTAATTCATTTGAGTAACTCCTGTAAGAATAACAAGTAACTGAGACTCGACCAAAATTAACAGCTGCAATGAATTCTATCCCAAGAAGATGAGGGCGGGGGAGGGTGGGGTGGCAGGAGACAGCTCTGTGAAACAGACACCACCACGCAAAGCTAAATTGCTGTTTTTGTCTTCAAGGCTTTGTGACATAAGGTGGGGCTTTCTGACACGTGCTCTGCTTGGAGGACCCTGTCTAGCCACAGTTGAGGCATATCAAAGCAGGGCTTAGTTGCTCTGGCAACCAGCAATACAAGACCCATGAATCATCAGTGCAACTTGTTCCTAACTTGCAGACATGAAAGACTTTTGAATCTTCAAAGATGATGAACTTGAATGAGCCATGGATGCTCAGGATATGGTCCTACAGAGAGAGCCCTTACTCAGCATAGCCTAATACAAAATGTTCCTAGGGCATTATTGAAGTGTCCAATAACCAAAAAGCCCTTCCAGTATCATATGTATTAAATATTCTCTGTCCGTATCTTTGCATGGAGCATGGGCACATTGCAGCCAGGGAATTTCTGTTCATTAGGATTTTAAGAAAGGCAGTGTTTTTATGCCTCTAAAGGAAATGACATGTTCAGAGGCCCCATCCAGAACTTCAATCTCAAAAATTTGATGGAGACAGCAAGAAAGTATAACAGACATTTTCATAATACCCAAAGAGAGGGAGTCAGGATGGGGGGGGGGGGGGGGGGGGGGGGATCACAGAAGACCAGATAGGATGACGAAAAGGTTCTAGAAAATTCCTTCTAAAAGCAAGTCTTAGGACCAGGTAGATGATTCAGCAAGCAAAAGTACTTGTCAGAAAGTCTTTCAGCCCGAGTTCAACCCCTAGAACCCATGCACAAAGGCCAAATGTGGTGATGAGCTTCTGATCTCTGCCCTCCTACAGGAATATGGGAGGCCAGCCTGGTAGCAGCTTGAAGGTCAATCAGCCTGAAGACGGGAGAGACCCTGTCCGAAAACAAGATGGAAGGAGAAAACCCGACTCCTGAAAGTTGTCCTCTGACCTGCACACCCACACCATGGCTCACACACTGTTTTTAATTTTGTTAAAGTAAAAGCAGGTCCTCTCCCCAACGTTTGATTGGTGAGGTTACTAAAGCTGTCTTTTAACTTATGCCCTGGGAAGACTTGCCTTTACACTCTGCTGTAAAGGAATCATTGCCAGAAAAATCAAATTCCTTCTTCCTACTCCAACCCAAGCCATCTGGGAAAGCAGCTCCAGGATGAGGCTTGGGACAGACAGTAGGACATAAAGATGACTGTGCTCAGACAGGATGAGGTAGAAACCCCCAGCCATGTTACCCCGCCTCCCTGGAGCACGCACTCTATCTGCCGCTGCGGGAGCTCTTTGGCTTTTGTATATCACAGACCAGGGGAAACAGCTTTGGAACATTAAAGGAGTTTTCTGTTGGGACGTCTATTTCAGCTTTTGGAAGTGGGGTGAAGGAAACGATGACTCAGCACACAAGTAAGTCCACATATGCTCATCTTCCTATTGCAGACACGCCCCATCTGGGCCAAAGTTACACTCCTTGGGGCCTGCTTTGTCTCTTGCTGGAAGTTAGCACATCAAATCCAGATGCCGCTCGCATACCCAGAGCCCCAGGTGGATGGGTCCAGAGTCAGGCTCAGTGCTGGCAGTGGACCTTGGGCTGAAAGCCAGGCCAGTCCATCAGGGAGAACAGACCTTAGTCCATCTCCGTGTGACACCTCACAGAAACAGGCTGCTCTGCTTGTGTGAAACTTGATGTTATTTATTTTTCAGGGAAGCAATGAGAGATTCATGAGAGCCTGTGATTCACAGAACTTCTTGCAGAGCTGGGCAGATGGCAGACAGAGAGCTGGGACAGGGACATGGCAGTATGAAAGCTGCCTCAGCCTCCCGGTGGATATACCAGCCTGTCTCAGCCTCAGGAGGCTGCTGCGGTATGTGGACACAAAGTGCACCATACAGATTAAGAGCCAAATCACTGTAGTCCAAATCTTGTTACTGCCACTCCTCTGGTATGACCTTCCTTGTATTGTTTGTCTTTTTGGTACCCCATTTACATAACCCTGAAGTTAGGGTACCAGTGCATATTTCTGTGTGTCTGTGTGTCTGTGTGTATGCCTGTGTGCATGCGCATGCACACACATGCTTAAGCCTCTGTAACTATATTGTTAAGAAAGGAAGGAAAGAGGTGGGGAGGTAGTTCAGTTGGTAGAGCACTTGCTCAGTATGCACAAAGCTCTGGAATCTATCTCCATAAAGCAGTTAAGGTAATTTGTGCCTGTAACAATCGGCAGTTGGGAAGTGGAAGCAAGAGAATCATATGTTCAAAGTCATCTTTAGTTACACAGTAAGCTTGAGGCCAGCTTTGGGCTACATAAGATCCTACCTCAAGAAGCCAACAGAAAGCTGGGTGGTGGTAACCCACAGCTTTAAGAAGCACAGGAAGGTTGACCTCTAAGTTCAAGGCCAGCCTAGTCTATAGAGCGAGTTCCAGGACAGCTGAAGTTACACAGAGAAACCCTGTTTCAAAAAAACAAAAAGAGGAGGAGGAAGCGGAGGAGGAGGAGGAGGAAAGATAAAACAAAAGAAGAAGAAAGGGAAGGAGAGAGGGAAGAAGAAGAATGAAGCGTGAGAAGAAATACATTTCTTGTAATAAGTAATATCTGTCTCTCATGTGCTTATTAGGTCCAGTGTCACCTGTATCATTTATGAGTTTCTACATTCGCCTTCTGGACAGATCAGACCTCAAAGGGTTTGCATGGAGAGGGAGTAACAGTGATTGACATCACTGATTCTGCCTGCAAGGACAACAGATGGAGCAGTTGGTGGTGTTCAGAAGCAAGGGGCTCTGGGCTTGCAGTTCTGCTACTTCCTGGCTGTGTACCTGAATTATTGTCCTCTCACAGGACTGCAGGGGAATTCAGTTAAAAGATAACAAGGGACCAGTAGATACCGCCATGGCTTGGACATGTGTAGGTATAAATTCATACCAGGCGTAGATGCTGATTCAGCGCAAAGGCTTTTATTCTTTGACTAATTAAATTACCAGTCCTTAGTATTAGAGTCCAGGAGCGTTTCGACCTTCTTAACAATCTTGACCGTTTAAATCTCTGAGGCTCACTACCAACTGAGCCACCCCAACTAGCTCCCTTTGAACTCAGAGCTGGTTGAACTCACTGACTCTTCTGGCTCAATGAACTCATAGTTTTGGCCCAAACTCTTCTCCAAACTACTGCTTCAAACTGACCTACTGAGCCAGCTTACTGTTTCTGACCAAGCTCTTCTAGTCTGGCTTACTCTGGCTGACTTTCTGTCTGCCTCAGACTGAACTGCTCTGCTTGACTTCAAACTGACTCACTCTTCCATCTGATACTGACTTCTGCTGAACTGCCTCTATGTCTCTGTGTCTCTTCCTGAGCTCTCATTGATCCATACTGAGTCACTCAGCCTCTCTGTTCCTCAGTCAGACCACTTCATACTCTTTGCTTCATACTGCTTATGTCTGACTCTTCTGTAACTACTGTAACTGCCCACTCTTTCTGAGCTCTGCCCCCTGTGTCTGCGTCCACACTCTGTTTCTATCTTAGGGATTAAAGGCATGGACCACCATTGCCTTCTGAATACTGGGATTAAAGGTGTATCTACATTCTATCCAGACCACACAGGTTTCTGAATGTAGGCCCTGGAATATAGACCCTTTCTAGCCTTCACACAGGCCTATTCCTCTAGAGATATGACTCGAGGGAGAGCTCCATTCCTCAAGGGTTTGTGTGTCCCTTCCTCAGAGAGGCAGTTCTGAGAGGTAGGGCCACTCTTGGACAGCATTATTGTTGTTTTCATGGACCTGCAGTTAGTTCCTAAGAGTTGTTATAAAATACTAAGCCTGATTCCTGAGCTGTCTCTGGCTTTGTGTCTCACCATCATGATGCCATCCCTCATTAAACCCTTACCAGAGACTGAAGAAATGGAGTTGTCCTGACTTTTCAGCCTCCAAATACCATGATCTAAATACCCCCTCCCCTGTGAGACAAGGTCTCTCTATTATGCAGCTCTGGCTTTCCTGGAACTCAACCATATAGAGCAGGCTGACCTCAAACTCACAGATCCACTAGCCTCTGCCTCCCAAGTGCTGAGACTAAAGGTGTGTACCATGTCACAGTAGCTACCCACTCCATGTCAATCACGGAGAGTTGACTTGTATGGTGCATGCAAGGAGCTGGGACTGGGTAGACATCCACTACAGAAGGCCTAGGCTGGAGAGGAGGGCTTAGGAGAGGAAAGGATTGGTGACTGAAGAGCTCTAGGTAATCTAGATCAGGATATTGTAAAAGCTGATGATTAAGAATGTTGGTCATGGTGTCCCTGTGTATCTTAAATTAAACTCAAAGTAGGTAGTTCTTAGTTCTGGGCTGAGTCTTTAAGACGTGAAGGAAGAGTAGAGAAGCAGGTCAGGATTGGTCCAGGCTGAGCAAAAAGCAGACTGAAAAGAGTATCAGTCATTCAACCATTTCCTTAGAGGGCCTGAGCTGAATCACATAAGCCCAGCTAAGGAATCTGGGTGGCGCCCCGATCAGCATAGGACTATAGAAACAGTGCACACTGGGGCCTGCCATGAATAGCTTGGCACATTCTAAACTAACCATGGAGAATCAGCTCTGTAGCCATGATCCTCCAGCCCTGCATGATGCTCAGGTAAAGATTAACACGGACTCCATTCCACATGTCAGGGTTGTGGGGGCGAGTCTGTGTTATTTTATTCTAATTCCTCAGTAAAGGTCACTCCTTTGTGGAACTGATCTGTGTCTTGTCACTCTGAACATGCTTATACATGGATGTGTAAGAGTAGTCAAACAAGTATCACTGAAGGAGCTCATGATGCATGCATTATATAGGCTATTTAAAGCAGTGTTCTGGAACATTCTGGTGGGAGGTGGAGATGCAAATGAGGCACACAGCACTCAAACACTCACTGCATGCAGCAAAAGGGTGGAGAGTAAATGCACTTAGAGTTTGAGTGAGGTAGAAGGGAGACAGCTCATCTACATCACAAGAACAATTAGGAAGCTCAACCTCTGACTTTTGGTACAGAATGTAAATTCAATTTGAGAGTAAAAAGGGGTCAAGAGACAATAACACTGCAGAGAGAGGGAAGTCACTGTGTTCTGAGGGGGCAGGGCCACTGTCTACTGGGAAAGGAGGATCACAGAAGACAATAGTATCTTTAAATATATGTATTTATTGTGTGTGTGTGTGTGTGTGTGTGTGCACACACGCGCTCACATCTGCCCACAAAGACCAGAGGAAGGAGTCATATCCTTTGGGGTAGAGTTGCAGGTTGTTTTGAGCCCAACTCCAGTCTTCCGGAAGAGCAGCAAGTGCTCTTAACCACTGAGCAATCCCTCCATCGCTGAAGGGTGGGGGAGGTGAGGTGGAGGTGTAATTGATTTTGTATTGCCAATTTCAGAGAAACAATCCTTAAATGATTAACACATCTGCATGTGGAGTTGAGTAGAGATCTGATTCAGAAGGTCAAGGTACACACTGCTGAGCTTTGTGATCTCCCAAAATGGCGATTTTTAAAGTCAACTAAAAGCAAGTGAAGCTGATGCTCTCTCCGTTGTATACGTGCTTTTCTCAGTGGATAGTTACTGTGACAAGTGCTGTGAGAGGAAATGGCTTTGTCCTGAGTGTGAAAGAAAAGAGGGTCTGCTTTAGCCAGGCTGGAGGCCGGGAAACCTGGGTAGAAAAAGCTGAGGTGGGGTCTGGAGAGCACTTGTGAAGTGCTCATAACACTTTAAGAGCACTTGCTCTCGCAGAGGACTTGGGTTGGGATCCCAGCACCATATGGGAGCTCACAAGCATCTGTAACTCCAGATCCATGGAATCTGATGCCCTCTTCTGACCTCTGTGAGCAAAAGGCATGCATGTGATAGTAGTCACAGGATGTCAGTTTTGACAGAGAAGTAGGTAAGGAATGGCTGTTCTGGAGGCTAAAGCTAGATCAGGTAATTAGCCTCGGGACCAGTAACATTCAAATCTCTCCTCAGCACTGCAGTTCTAATCAGTCCGTCAGTCTCTGCTGACACAGCCTCTTTCCAGGAATTCTTGTTCACAACACACACACACACACTCACACACTCACACACACTCACACACACATTTACACAGATACACACTCACACATGTATACACATATTCACATACCATCACACACACTCACATTCACACACACTCACACTCACACACACTCACATTTACACACTCACACATGTATACACGTATTCACATACCATCACACACACTCACACACACACTCACACATTTACACACTCACACATGTATAAAGGTATTCACATACCTTCACACACACTCACACACACACACGCTCACACACACACATTTACACACTCACACATGTATACACGTATTCACATACCATCACACACACTCACACTCACACACTCATATACCATCACATGTACTAACACACATGTACACTTACACTCAGTCACACATAATCACACACACATACTGATACACACTCGAATATGCGCTTACACACACTCACATATAGGCACACATTTCTACTCACTCATACTAGCACACTCTCTCCTCCCTCCCCCTCCCCCACCTCTCTCTTCATTGACTCCCTGGGGTGGGGACCATATCAGGCTGTCAACAGCGTTGCTGAGAGGTTTTGGAAGCTTAGTCCAGCCCAGTGAGGAGGTTCAGAGAATTATAGTCGCGTGTTTTTGTCGGGAGGACCGAGTCACGTGAAAGACGAGGCAGACCTACCAGGTTTCAAGAAGAGACTGGGAAGCGGGGGCTTCTAGAAAGTGCTGGATTCTCCCTTCCAGCGTCACCAACTGAGAAAGAAGACCGCGAGTGGGGTGGGCGGCACTTGCGGAGACTTGAGCAAGTGACGCACAGCTAGGTGCGGGGCGGAGCGAGAGCTGGAAAGGAGGAGGAAGGAGGGAAGAAAGGAAAGATCGCGAAGACAGGTGAGGGGGAGCGAGAGAGGAGCTGGGGCTCGCGTTGGGGCTGTGGGCGTGGGCGGCGGGGACTTGGGGTGGCTGCAGCCGCTGGGGTCAGCTCTGCCTCGAAAGCACCCACACCCCACAGAGGGCGGGGTGACGGCGGGAGAGACGGCCTGGGGCACTGGCTTTCCCTGCTGGCTTTCCTTCCCGGGTCCTGGGGACATGGGCAGCTTCAGGGCAGGCCTTTCACAGGCTGCGCAGCTCCGAGGTGGCCGCTCTCCAATCACTCGCCGCTGGGTTCCTCTTCAGGTGCCACCGACTCCTGCGACCCTGGGCTGGGGTGCTGGCTTGGAGTTTTGCAGATAGCCTCTGGATGGGCCTAGCCTCAGAATCCAGCTCACTGATTCTGGGTCAACCTCCCTTCCACCCTACAGGCTGGGTCAGGCTGTCATTGCACCCCTAGACCAGAAGTGTGTGTGCGTGTGTGTGTGTGTGTGTGTGTGTGTGTGTGTGTGTGTGTGTGTGTGTTTGTCTCAGAAGGCAAGGCTTACTTAGATGTCAAAAAGAGGCAACTGGTTTCAGGAGGGCCCGGCCCACCAACGCTTGCTTCCCGATTCTTGGGATGGCCCTGCATCTGTCTGTGCAAAAATAATCTAATTTGGCTATAGGTGGCAAAGATTTCCTAGGGTCTTACTTCACAGGGGAAAAAAAAAAAATGGTGCCCAGGGCCACTCTGATATCTGCTCCCCTACTGCTCACCCCCCCCCCACACACACACACACTGTGTCCTGGTCCTATGTCCTCATCTCTCAAACCATCCTTGCCACAGCTCAAGATTGCTGTGCCCAACTAACAGGTGCCAAACCTAAGACTTGGACACTTTATACCCCTTGCTCCCGTGCCCAGGACCGGCAAAAAGAAAAAGTCGTATTAAAACCTGAATGTTGTAGGGCATCCAGACAGCTTTAACACGGCACTCAGGAGGCAGAAGCAGACAGATCTCTGTGAATTTGAGGCCAGCCTAGTCTACGCATGGAGTCAGAGGACAACCAGGGCACCATAGTGAGTTTCTGTCACAAGGGCATCGTGCTACTCTCCAACATTAGACACCCAAGACGAAATGTACAGGGAGGGACCCTGGGCTCATATTTCCTGCCACCGAGTCACTAATGTAGGAAACACAATTCTATATGAGCTGCCCATTTGATAGGAAAGTCAATGGGGTCCAGGACTAGGGAAGAAGAGGAGGCTCATGGTCTGCCTGGGACATGCCCACCCTTGCCAGCCCCGGGCCATGTGTTCCTTGTTGATGGTTCCTTCAGTAATTCCCCAGTGGCTGTGTCGGCCCTTCCTTCACAGTCATTTCCTTGACCCATGGTCTTCTTCTCTCGTCGGTATTCTGAGTCCCATGGATATTCCTGAACCTGAATGTATTCAGGTTCTTTGCTTTAACATTCATCTCTACGATGGCAGTTCTCAAATTCATCTCTCCAACCCACTCCTAATCTGAAATGCCAGATCCAGATGCTCAAACAGTCCAGTTTCCACTGGCTAATTTCAGCCCTCCACCCCCACCCATCACCCAAATCCAACGTTTCCAAACCCAAATTTCTTATTTTCACCCTTCCCAGTGAGGTCTTATTGGGTCTTGACTTCTTCTCTAAACAGCTTAATCTCCTTCTAAACTGTCTGTTCTGCTCACAACCCATCCCCAACCCTCTTGAAAGCTCAGGCTCTCAAGGAGCCTGCATACCTGACAGGCAGGGCCAGATCCTTCTTCCTCTCCTTCCTTAGCACCCTGTCCTTGCCTCTTGGACTTTCTCCTAGTGAATGACTATTGACTCATCAGGCTTCCCCTTTAGTCTGTGATCCTCATACAGTGAATATATTTGGCCTTTGTAGCCTCATACTTGACATGTCATAGACACTCCGCAAACATTTGCGTAGTTAATAGTTTTTAATAATGCTTTGAGACATTTTAAAGACATAATTTATAGGCAGTAAAGCGTGCACACTGTGTGATTTCATTCTGCCCTTAAATCAGACCTGTCACCGTGGGTGGGCATATGTGCACGTGTTTGTGGAGGTGTGTATTGGTGTGTATTGTGGAGACATTACAAATTGAGATTGTAGGGACTGGAGAGAGAGAGCTCAGCAAATAAGAGCACACACTGCTCTTACTGAGGACCCGAGTTCAATCCCCAGCACCAAAATTAGGTAGCTGACAGCTGCCTGAATCTCCAGCTCTGGGGCATGTGACTCCTCTGGCCTCCGTTAGCACTGATACGTAATTTTTAAAATTTTAAAATATTTTTTAAAAAGAAAGAAAGCTATTTAGATTGTAGGGCTGGTAAGTGGGCAAGAGTACTCGCTACCAAGTTTGACAACTTAAGTGTGATTCCTGGGACCCACATGACAGGAGAGAACTTAGTCCTTCAAGGAAGGTGTTCTCTGACCTCCTAGTGCACATGACACCATGCACTCTCCATTACACCCCAAAAATAAATAATTGTAAAAAAAATGAGTTTATAGATGGCTCTAGGTTAAAATTAATATCAATGAAAATAGTAAGTTTTCTAAGTTAGTGCCATTGATATGAAGGGTGATTTTAAGCTTGGCATATAAATATCTGGGCCTGATACAGTGAGCTTCTTCTTCTTTCCTTAGTCACCAGGTCCAGTATTCCAAGCACCCAACAGGAAGTGAAGGAAGAACAGCAGCACCATGGCCTCGGTGTCCACTCACGGAAACCAAGAGAAAAGTCCCCACTTGCCATCGCTGAGCAAGCAGGTATGTTTTTAGCTTGAGGTTCTACCATCTGAAGAAGGCTATCACATGAGACTGCCACTAGATCCTGTTCTTGATCTGTGTGTGTGTGTGTGTGTGTGTGTGTGTGTGTGTGTGTGTGTGTTCCTGTACATGGAGGCCAGGGCAGGGATAAATGTTCAGCATCTTCCTTAGTGACTCCCCATCATTTTAAATTTTTTTATATTTATTTATTTGCACATGTGCTGCAGCCACGCAGATGCTGTGGCGAGTGTGCAGAAGTCAGGTGACAGCTCGCAGGGTCACTTCTCTCATTTTATCATGTAGGTTCAGTGGACTGAGCTCAGGTCGGCAAGCCTGGTCCCAGTGCTCTCACCTGCGGAGCCATTCCACCAACACTCCACTTTATTGTTTGAGGCAGGGTCTCTCGCTGAGCCTGGAGCATACCGATTCATCCATGCTTTCAGGCCAGTAAGATCCAGGTACCTCTCTGTCTCAGCTTCTTTGCTGCTGAAGTTACAGACACGGGCCACCACACCCAGCTTTGTGAGTGGTTCTGGGGATACAAACTCCGTTCCTCAAGCTGTGTGTGACGGGTAGTTTACCATTTGAGACGTCTCCTGACTTCAAACATTTTTGTCTCAGCCTGGCCCTTTGTTTAACGGATGCAGGGAAGATGGAATGAGGGAAGAAAATATGCTCGGGCTGTCTTAAAAAGCCTATTAAAATTTTGTTTGCAGACTCCTTTCTCTACTCTTTCCTGTTCAGAATCCAGCTTAACTCACTACAGTGTTAGTGACTGAGCAAGTTTTCTGTAGCAGAAAACTTGTCTCTAACAGGATGACACAGTGCCTTATCTTTCCATTTTTGTTTCCCAGGGTTATTACCCTGAACATACATCACACTGCTGCAAGCTGCCTTAGACATAGCAGGGTCCAGAGTTACTAATTAGCCGTCAGATTGAGAGCCCAAATGCCAGCTTCTTAGGAATGGGTATTATGGTTCAGGAGCATTTGGAAGAAGAGGAGAGCAAAGGGTTCAATGGGTTAATGGAGTCCGTGTTCTCTGGAGTCAACTTTTCAAGCTAAACGTGGTTTCTGGAAGGAGAGAACATTTAAACAGCAAAGTACAGGAGAAACAGACAGACATGACAACAGGTTACAAGGAGATGCATTTGGACACCTGAGCTGCCCCTGTGAAGTAAAGAACCATAAAACATTCATGGCACTACTGAAAAAGATCCCCCAAGCCCCACTTGGAGACAACTTGCTGATCCTGAGGGCTGAACTTGTAGCAATTATGGTGGTCAGATCCGAATATGTGTGTGTATCTATTATCATGCCTTGTTGGGAGGTTTGCTTCATTTCTTCCTTGGCTACAGACAGGACAACAAACAAATACTGACACGAATTGATTTACAATGGAATTTTGCCTCAATAAACCAACCGTAAGTTGAAACTGTTGTTGGCTTAAAATGCTACCGGGAATCCCAGCTTCGCACTGTGGTCCACAGCAGAGCATTGTGGACTCCCCATGTGATCTCACGGCTAACTCCAAGCTGTGCCTCCATGTTGCTGTCCAGCATCATGAGAAAATACCATACTGTGTATCATTAGCCTAGGACAAGTTAAATTCTAAGTCAGTTCCCACTGAACATGTATCGCTTTCAGAGCTTGTGTCTTAGAGTTTCAGTAGCTGTGATGAAACACCACGGCCAAAAGCAAGTTGGGGAGGAAAGGTTTTATTCAGCTTATGCTTCCTTAACACAGTTCATCATCAAAGGAAGTCAGGAAAGGAGCTTAAATGGCAGAGACCTGGATGCAGGAGCTGATGCAGAGGCCATGGACGGGTGCTGCTTACTGGCTTACTCAGCATGGCTTGCTTTCTCTCTCTCTCTCTCTTTCTTCCTCCCTCCCCACCTACCTACCTCCCTTTCTTTCTTTCTTTCTTTCTTTCTTTCTTTCTTTCTTTCTTTCTTTCTTTCTTTCTTTCTTTCTTTTTTCTTTCTCTTTTCTTTCTTTTTCTTTTTCCCAAGAGAAGGTTTCTCTGTTTTAACTCTGGCTGTCCTGGAACTCATTCTGTAGACCAGGTTGGCTTCGAACTCAGAGATCTGCCTGCCTCTGCCTCCCGAGTGCTGGGATTAAAGGCGTGTACCACCACCACCCGACTGTGACACCACCACCCAGCTTTAGCTTGCTTTCTTATAGACCCCAGGACCACCAGCCCAGGGATGCGCCACACACAGTGGACTGGGCCCTCCCACATCAATCAGCCCAGACCTTATGGGGGGCATTTTCCTAATTGAGGTTCCTTCCTCTCAGATGCCTGTGTAAAGTTGACATGAAACAATCCAGAACAACGTGCTAAAGTAAAATAAAACTCTGAACCACTGAGGAGATGGCAAAATGCTTAGGGGGTTGGTGAAACGCCTGCCGCACAAGCATGAGGACCTGTGTTCAGATCCCCAACACCCACATAAAAACCCAGGTTCTGCACACACCTCTCATTCCGGGGCACGGGGGATTGAGGTAGGATGGTCTCTGAGGCTGGCTTGGCAGTCAGCCTCACTGAATCAGTGAGCCCAGGTTCAGTGAGAGATGCTGTCTTTAAAAACAAAACAAGACACACACTCAAACATACACAGGAACACACAAACACACACACACACAGAACCCCCCCCAAAAAAGAAGATAGACAAAACAGAAAGAAATAGACACTCACTGTCAACCTCTGGCCGCTACACGTCTACATGTATATGAACATGTTTACTTATATACATCACACTGACAAATATGAACCACTAAGTCAGGGACCATCTGTATTTACCCTGGAAATGGGGAGGAGTGCTTGCTCTGAGGAACCAAGGGGTAGACCAGTGGTTCTCGACCTGTGGGTCACAGCCATTGGAAAAACCTACTTCCAATGGTCTTAGGAACCGGGACATTGCTTAGTAGCAAAATTATACTTATGGAGTAGCAATGAAAATAATTTTATGGTTGGGATCACCACAACACGAGGAACTGTATTAAAGGGTCACAGCATCAGGAAGGTTGAGAACCACTGCACAGTAACAGCATGGCTGACTCCTGCATTCCTCCACCGTGCTGTAAAGAGGTGCAGAGAGATGGAAGAGAGAAGTTACCAGTTTGCACTAATATAGAAGCACAGGCAACCCATGGTCCATCCAGCCTGTCAGTGTGTCATTGTGTATGTATGCCAAGTCTAAAAACAATGCTTGGTCTGTGAAGAAGTA
Organism: Cricetomys ansorgei; assembly: GCA_026225945.1. NCBI lineage: Eukaryota > Metazoa > Chordata > Mammalia > Rodentia > Nesomyidae > Cricetomys > Cricetomys ansorgei. The sequence continues at coordinate 8,732,666 of JAMJFZ010001868.1, read as the reverse complement.
CTCAAGAAATGGTGACCAGCATCCACATGGATACAGCACTGAGTGGGAGCTTAAGACCCAATAGGCAAAGGAGCAAGCAGCATTGTGACTGCAGTGAGCCGTGGGCAGTATGGGAGAGAGCGAGAACCGGGTGCCTGCAGTGTCGAGCCTGGGAGAGCTGTTCTGTACAGCTGTCACTGGTCTCTGCCTCTGGTCGCTGAGACTGTCCTGCCTTTCAAGCAGAAAGTCCCCCTTGCCCAAGTCTATGCAGCACGGCCAGCTGGAAAGCAGTGGCCAGTGGCCACTTGTCTGTGCCAACAACCAGCCAGGAACAGGAGGCATCCCGTCCCCCTCCAGAAGAAGCATGGCGGAGGCTTTCCTTGTCACCTCAGTTTGTTATTATCTGGCTTTTGCTCATTGGTTTTTCATTGAGATAGGATCTCACTATCTAGCCCAGGCTGGCCTTGAACTCAGGATCCTCCTGCCTCAGCCTCCCAAGTTCTTGAGCTCAGTTAATCCACAGTGTCTTTCCCCACAGAGCCTGTTGTTCTGCCCAAAATCAAAACTGCACATCCACCGAGGAGAGATCGCCAAGATTATCCGAGAGTGTCAAGAAGAAAGTTTCTGGAAGAGAGGTACTCGCACCCTCTGGGTCTTAATTAATAATCTAATAATCAACAATTTAATCATAAATTGTTCAATTTAATAAATCTATTAAGTAAATTAATCAATTGATGATTAATAATTAGTCGCAGCATTAGAATGTCCTCATACCCTGTTAGAATAGAATCATGATGACCAGTTAACTTTGAGCAGGAGTTTTGCATAAGTCCCTAAAGAACCTTGGATATTTATGGATGTTTAGACTTTGAATACATGCTGTGTTCTTCAGGCAGAGATAATATGCAGTTATCAAGCATTTTTCCTCACCCAGTAAAAACAGATGCACATGTGACTCTTCCCTTCACGTCAGCAAGAATGCCAGCCAAAAATATTATATAACATATCTTACTTCCACCAAGTAGACCTTCGTAAATTCCAGCAGAGTCTCAGCTCAGAAGTGGCGTCAGGCTCCTCGGGGCTTCAGCCCACAGCCTCACCGTAGGGAATACCTCTATATGACTGTTGATTTAGCTGGAGCTGGCAGTGTTCCATCAATTTTTCCTTCTGCAGTATTGTTTTCTGTGGGGTCGCTTCCTTGTCCTGGGATTGCCTTACGTAAGACAAGGGTGTGACTTCAGGCTGGATTACAATCCTTTTAGGTTTAAAAAATTCATGATTTGACATTTGAAAGTGGCATAATGGAAACTATTCATCCAGCCCAGTTCTGGGTACATTTCTGACAGAGGCCTGATAGAGACTTTACAGTATTCTTCTTGACGTCATAAATAGTTCAGAGTCTGTATCAATCACTTTAGAAGCTGATACTCATCACACATCACTATGATCATTTTTCTAGATTCTCATGTCTTTTCTAGAACCTCTGAGCCAGTAGTTTACCTCACCTGGTGGATTCATACTTCAGTGTGGCCCATTATCTCTCCATTCGGTTCCTAGCCAGGATGGGAAAACTGGCTGCTATCAGACTCATCTTGGTTGCTAGGAAGAGGTAGTGTTGCTCTTTGCTTTTGGAAGAGGCCATCTGACACATTGTGGGAGAACTAGAAACCGTTTATACTAGACTCAATTGCCTATACTAAAACCCTTAACTGAACACTGCATGTGCTTAGCAGGAAATGGAGTCTGCTTGTAACCTTCAATGTGTCTCTTCAGGCTGACATCCAACAGTGGGGACAAAAACATTATGAAAGACAAAAATCAAAACAGAAACAACAGGAAGCTGCCCTAGATTGAAACGGATTGGACAGCCAACACAATGCATAATCCTTGATCTTCCACACTGGAAAAAAACCTGCAGCTACGAAGGACATTCTTGGATAGTTGGAGAGATTTGAATATAGATTGTGTATTATTTAATATCATTCCCTTTGAGTCTGAGTATTCAAACAGAAATTTCTTGACTATGCTAGTGGTATTGTGATTGTTTGGAGGGAATGAACTTGATTTTAGAAGCTTCCTGTTAAAATATTCAGTTATAAAGAGTAATGATGGTGTTTGCAAATCCCAAATGGCTAGGAAAAAAGTAAACAGTGTCAGAGATACAAGCAAAGTATATGGATATATCCAGAGATAAATCTGTAATTAATGAGCCTAAAAGAAGGCTGTACAGAAGTTCATGGCATTGCTTTTCAAAATTTATGTAGGACTGAAAATACCAAATACAGCCCAGTAGTAGTGGCTCACGCCTTTAATCCCAGCACTCAGGAAGCAGAGACAGGCGGATCTCTGTGAGTTCCAGGCCAGCCAGGACTACATAGTGAGACCCTATCTTGAAGGGAAAAAAAAATAAAAAAGTGAATAAGATTCACTGCCAAGTTAGGTAAGAGAAAACGCTTAGAATAAATATCCCTGATTTCTGGGTGAGGGGCTAAGCTGTTTGTCTCTTTAAATTGATTTTTAAATTGTATTTGGTAGAGATGTATACACGTGCATGCATGTGTACTATGGCACCCTTGTGGAGTTAGAGGACAACTTACAGGAGTTTATTCACTCCTTCCACCGTGGGCTCCTGGGGGTTGGGCTCAGGTCACCAGGCTTGGAGACATGTTTGAGACATTAAGCAATCTTGCCTGCCCTGAGGGACCATGTTTTAAGATATTAATATTGAGGGGCATTTGTTTGTTTGCTTTACAGCTCTGCCTTTTTCTCTTATAAGCATGCTTGTCACCCAGGGACTTGTCCACCAAGGTAAGAGTCAGTGTTTACTAATAATACTTTAACTTCAGAGAGTATAGTTTTTGTGACCTTCCCTGCAACCTTTGAGCATTTATTGGCTGAAGGTTTTTGTGGTTTTTTTGTTTGTTTTGTTTTGGGCTTTTTTTTTTCTTTCTTTCTTTCTTTCTTTTTCTTTCTTTCTTTTCTTTTTTTTTTTTTTTTGCAGGCTGTTGCCTGTTTTTAGCTGAAGTTTCTGTCTCTGTAAAAGAACTCCTCATCTTTGGAAAGACAGTATTTGATTACTTGATAAAGGGAAATCCAAGTTACAGATGGCATTAAGGTTATTAGCTGACTTTTAACTAGATTATCATTGATTTATTATTCATCTAAAGAGGAACTTTACATGGAGAAAGGGACTGGGAGGCATAACTAGAGAGATGGCAGTGTGAGGTTGAACTCAACATGACTGGCTTTGAAGACCCAGGAAAGGGCCATGAATGGTATTGGCTACTGATCCTGTTGCTATGACAACGGAAGGTTAAGGAAGGGAGACTTTATTTCGACTCATTGTTTAAGAAAGGCTGTAGTCTACTACGGTGGGAAAACAATGGTGGCAAGATCACGAGGCACATGGTCACATTGTAACTATAATCAAAAAGCAGAAAGCAGGAAGGAAGTCGTGTCAGGCCGTGAAACCTCATCGCTCGCCCGGAGAGACCATTTCTTCCAAGGAGGCTCCGCCTCCTAAAGTACAGCACCCGCACCTGAGGACCAAGTGTTCAAAGCCATGAGCCTATGGGGGTCATTTCACACTCAGACCACAGCATTGAGCTCGGGAATATATGGGGGCTGATGTCTTCAGAAAAGAAGGCAGCCCACTGAAGAGATGAGGTTCCCATCTTGGCTTTGACTACACTGAGTTTGGTCCTGGAGATTTCAAGAACTGTAAGGTAATAAATAATCATTCTCTTAAGCCACTGAGCTGGTGGCCATTTCTCACAGCAGACACAGGGAACTCCCAACAGTACCTGTCTCTTAGAGAAGTCTCTGTGTCTCCCAGGGCCTCTGTACCTGGCGACATCATAGTACACTGCACAAGGCACTCCGGGGAGGACCTGAGCATAGCTGAAATGCAGCCAAGACTCTGCATTGAGCCATTTGTCTGGCAGAGGCTCGAGGAAGAACAACCGGTCTGCCTCACACAGGGGCGGGTCAGGACGGCCAGCTGCCGTGTAGCTCTCCGTGACACCTGTCCTTACGTGTTTTCCTATGTTCCTCCATCATTTTCACTCTCTGCTTCTCCTTGTCCTCACTAACCAGAGAATTCACAGCCATGGCTTAGTTCCCAGGTCACAAGACACCTGGCCATGTAAGCTCATCTTATCAAATGCTACTAATTGCCATGATTTTTAAAATAACTGAAAACAAAACTTTAGTAAAAATGAATGTCATTGAAAAAAAGTAAAAACGAAAAACAAAAACCAAGAAAATCAATGTCTACAAACATGAAGGAAAATATCCTGTTTCTTTTTTTTTTCCTTGAAGATGATTATATCACATGTATAGGAAAATTACGATTTGGTCACTATTATCCTTATCCTTAAAGGTCTTGCATTCAATATGGTTTCATTTCTATAACTTGAAGACAATCTTTTTGTAGAAATGAATTCACCAGTCAGTACCAAGACTTTTGTTAAATTATGTGTAATGTAGAAATATGGCCAGAATCTATGGAATGAGGTCTTAAGAGTATCCACTCACCCCAAATCTCCCAATCTCTTTCATCTGTGCTATTTGGGGGTTGTATGTTAATTTCCTACAGCTGCAAAAAATAAATCACTGTGGGTACAATAAATTAAGATAGCCTAATTTATTATCCAGAGACCAAGGTCAGAATGGGTCTCACTGGGTTAAGATATGGGTACAGTTGTGTTTCTCCTGGAAGTTCACCTTCTTTCCTTTCTCCAACTTCCAGAGGTCACCTACACTCCTTGGCTGGTGGCCTCTTCCTATGTCTCCAAAACCAGCTGTGCTGAGCTGGGCTTTCCCACCTCTGGTCTCTCCAGTACCATTCAGAGATCACTGTGATTATGTTTAATCCACCTGACCCATTCAGATCCATTTTCCTATTTTAAAGGTACCTAAGTAGACAACTTAATTTCATTTTATACCTTAATCCCCTCTGTAATATAGCATACCCAAAGTTGCCAAAGATTATGGTCTGGACATATGTAGAAGCCCACTATTCTGCCTAGTGTCTGGCACAAGATACAATGTTTTCATTCATGATTTAAAAGTCATGATGGGGGCGGGGGATACTGGAGAGATGGCTCAGCGATTAAGACCACTCACTGGCTGCTCTTCCAGAGGACCCTGTTTCAGTGGAAGCTCATAACTGTCTCTGACTCCTGTTACAGGAGATCTTGTGGGGACATACATGCAGGCCAAACAGCAATGCACATAAAATAAAAATAAATCATTTGTTTAAAAAAAATCATGATAGGAAGCCAAGTGGTGGTGATGCACCCCTTAAATCCCAGCACTCAGAGGCAGAGGCAGGCCGATCTCTGTGAGTTCAAGACCAGCCTGGTCTACAGAGTGAGTTCCAGGACAGCCAGAGTTACAACAGAGAAACCCTGTCTCGAAAAACAAAAACAAACAAACAAAAAAATCGTGATGAGCTAGGCACGGTGGCTCTTGCCTTTTTAATCCCAACACTCAGGAGCAGAGGTAGCTAGAACTCTGAATTTGAGGCCAGCCTGGTCTACATAGCAAGTTCTGAGACATCCTGGTTTACATAGAGAGACTCTGCCTTAAAAAATGAATAATTGAATGAAAATTAAATTGTGATGTATGTATTGTGAACCTCTAAGTTGAACTTTCTCTGTCAAGTTACTCTTAAAAAGTAGAGCACAGTGACTAGTCGCTATTAATTCCATTTAAATCAGTCTTTTATTGTGAGTTTTGTATTGTTCTCCACATGTTAAAGCCAATATTTGCCATTTGCCTAAAACACATTCTAGGTGTTAAATTCAACCACAGATTGAATCGTCACTCTTCTAAAAACCTTTTCTTTTTTTTTCAGATTCATAACAATCACATTTTAGAAATGTTATATCTTAAGGTTGGATGTTTTCTTTACAAATTTAAATAAATTATTGAACAAAGTAACACATTTCTGTATTACTTTTCAGGTTATTTGGCTGCTAATCCAAGATTTGGATCATTGCCTAAAGTTGCACGTAAGTCAGAAAAACGGATTTGAGGCTGGGGACATAGCTACGTGGTTGAAGCCCCGAGCTCATTTCCCAGCGTTAAAACAAATGAAAAAGAAGCTTCATTTTGACAAAGTGTATGAAGACCGAGGCTATGAATGTCCAGCTTAAGTCCACTGTCCGGACTGACTCTTACAAAGCACTCCCCATTTCCCACCCCTGGCCTTCAGTTTCCTGGTTCCCCCAGTACCCTCTGATCTGCAGGAACTTGGGCCTCAGTCTTTTTAAAGCATGAACAAAGACTGGCAAGTTATACAGTTGTCTCTCAGTAGTCATGGGAGATAGACTCCAGGACACCCAGGTACCCACATCTGCAGGGTTGTGAGTCCCTTAAGTGATGTGGCGTTTACATCAGATGGGTGCACACCCTTCTGTCTGCTTGGAAGGTGCCCCAGGTGCCTGTAACACGTGATACGACGCAAACACTACGTGCGTGTTCACCGTATTGTCATACAGCTTAGGGAGCGAGGCGTAAAAGGCCTGCCCATGTTTGGGATAGATGCAGTTTTTTTCCTGGATACTCTTTTCAGTCTGCTGTTGGTTCAGTGGAACACACAGCAATGGAACCTGTGAGTGCAGAGGGCCGAGGGCAGTAAGATGGCCAACAGCAGAGCCTTCAGATGGCAGCTCATTAGGACGGTTATGTTTGTTCTCTTTGCTTGACCAGTCTATCAAGAATACTATCTAGAGTTCACATCAAAAAGTCAGTAATTTTTTTAAACCTAGAGATGTTTTAGTAAGAAATTTACTGCGTACTCTGGGTTTCCTCCCCTTGATACACATAGATGGTTTATGTAGGAGAAGAGCTATTCAGTTTACAAATTGAATCCCATCCCCAGCCAAAGAAACAGGTTGAGGTTTGTCCAGAGGAGCTCCCCCACCCATGACTTCTTTTCTAGACTTGCGGGGGGAGAGGGGTGGGCAACAACTCCAAGAGGCTTCACCACCAGTGACATAGAGGCTACCTGTGCCCCAACCCAGACCTGCCCTCCCTTTCCTGGCAGCCTCAGCTGTTGGACTGACAGCTGGGTCAGCCTTGGATGCTCAGTCTGGGACAGTCTCAGTGTGTGCTCTGCCCTGGCCTCCTGACATCAACTCAAAAGCACAGATCGGAAGTCTCCGGTGTTCAGATCCGTCTTCAGTGGAGTCTTGTTTTAACGTAAAAACGGTCCGTGTTAGGAAGGTGTTGGCAATGGTTGGTGGACAAGATCCTGAGCTTTTCAACTGTCTGTGTCTCCTTCCCTGCGTTTACAGTGGCTGGGCTCTTAGGATTTGGCCTTGGGAAGGCCTCCTACATAAGAGTGTGCCAGAGTAAATTCCACTCCTTTGAAGATCAGCTCCGTGGCGCTGGTTTTGGTCCCGAGCATAACAGGTTTGTAGTCTGACGGAGGGATTGTGATGTGAAGGGAAAGGCACAGAAACAATTTTATCTTAAGAAAAAACTCTTTCACCCTCAAGCTTTGATTTATTACTATTCAACTTCAATAATTATTTATTATTAAATGAAGTCACCTATTTCATTTGCTTAACTTGTATTTAATGAACGCCTACTGCATTCTAGGCCTTGTATAAATCTCTGAAGACTTCATTAGTGAGCAGATGTGTCTTCTATTATTGTACTCTCAACATTCAAACATAAGTAAGTCTTCCTTACTACAGAGCTTCTCAGAGCGGTTAATATCAGACACGTGCGCGCACACACACATACACACACACACGCACACGCTGTGTCCGGATAACTATATTTACTCTCCATGGGGACATAAGCAGTAGGGCTAGTGTTTACAGTGTGGCCTCTGCTCCTAGAGGACTTGGGTTGAAAGCCAGTTTTCTACCACCATTTCCTTAAACTCTAATCTTCAGTTTTCTCATCTGTCTAAACTGATGAGCAGAATAACTTCCCCAGGGGGTTGTGAAAATAGAAAATACCTATTCGTGACACTCAAACAACTACTATATCTACCATCATGTCACAGAACTAGTTGGGGACACATTCCTGTGACGATCTCTCACTTGTCACAGGGTTTCTTCGAGAGTGCCTCGTGAAGCCCAGACTGGCCTCAAGCTTGTTATGTAGCCCAAGGATGACATCGAACTTTGTAGACTCCTCCCTCTCTGCTGACTGCTGAAATTATAGGCACACGCAGCCACAGCCTGTTATATGTGGTTCTGGGAATTGAACACAGGGCCTCGTGTATAGGAAGCACCAGGACACACTCTACAGAGCCTGTCACAGTGTGTCCTATTTGAGAGGCAGCCAAAGAAACCAAATTGGGCTAGATGTCAAGGTCAAGTTGTCTTCCTGGCTGTGTGACTTTAGGATGTCATGGTTCCTGGTCTGGTAGAGGTGAGTGGACCTTAACCATCACTTCTGCCCTGTGAGTTACATGCAGCCCAGAGCTGTGCGGAGTCTCTGAGAAGACACTGAGAGCAGAAGGAGGAAGAGGCTTCAACCTTCTAAACCCTGACTTCTCCCTTTCTGGTTGCAAGGCCAACAGAGAGGCATTAACGCCATGTTTATGGACAACTTCAGTGTTGCTCCATCCTTGCAAAGCTGTGTTTGGGGTCAACTTATGGAGTAGCTGGCCCAGGATTCTGATGTGTACAGGGAAAATGGAGAAAGTGTTGTCAGCAAAGGAGGCACTGTGTTGACTCTTCTCTCTTCTTCTTCTATTTGAGAAGGGGTTTTTTGTTATCATTTTGTTTTGTTTTGTTTTTGCTATTAATCCAACATTGGGTTTGGGGACAATGATGAAATCTACGTTTTCCAGACAGTCTCTAGACATTGTTCTATACGTCACGTGTAGAAGAAGCTGGTTTTGGTTAGCTTCTCTTTGGAGTCCCTTTTAACTTGCATCCTGTAGCTCGGTTGCCTGCCCACTTCCAGCAGCAAGAGCTGCACCCTGGGCAGGCGTTGGTAGGTGATGACAGTGGTTGAGCCCCGAGTGAAAGGCTACCACTCGCTCATCTCAGGGGCAATAATTCTCAAGGTCATTTGACTTTCTAGGAGAGTAAAAGGATAGCAGGCTTCTAATGAAGCTGCAGCCCAAGAGACGGTCATGTGAATTTATTGTTATTTTTTAGATGAGAATCTCACTCTGTTGCCCAGAGTGGTCTCCTCTCTGCTTAAGTTTCCAAACTCTGGAACTACAGAGTGCACCATCACACACGGAACACTTTGTGATCTATTTGTTTTGTTGTGGTAGAAATTACTCCAACGATTCAAGGTCAAAGAATCATGATGTTTAGCTTTTGTGGGACTCTAAGCATAAATGCAACCATTGTTTCAACATAAACATCATTATTGAATGAAATTTGGGTCATTGTAACCCAAGAAACAACTATTATTCCACTTTTTTAAAAAAACGCTAAGCTAGTGAACTGGAGAATCAAAAATGTCTCTATACATTGCTTACTGTGAGAGGAATAACACTTCCAGAGATGGAGATGGCTCTGTTAGTAAAGTTCCTGTTTGTCCCAGCACGACGACCTGAGTTTGGAACCCACCACCCACATAGAACCTGAGCATGCAGCTGAGCCAAATCAATGAGCTCTGGTTTTAGTGAGAGAGCCTGTCTCAAAAAAATACAGTGGGCAGAAATGGAAGAAGACAGCCGGTGTTGACCTCTGGCCTCCACGTGCACACACACAACATGCACACTCTTACACATATGTGCACATACCCATGCAAACCCGTATATATGCTACAGGCACACACTAAGAGCTTCCATTGTCAAAAGTAGGAGTCACCACCCAGTTTTGCTTCTCTTTCAGGCACTGCCTGCTTACCTGTGAGGATTGCAAAACCAGGCGTGGATTAAGCGAGAAGGAAGGGTCACAGCCGTCTGCTTCCTAAACTGTGTCTATGGTTTTCAATGATTTTTAAACCTCTGAATTTGTACACGTTTAAACTTTCAAGTGTACTTCAAAATAATATACTTCTATTGAAACAGAGCCGTGTAATTCTCTCACTCCTTTGCTTGCTGTGGAAGGCTATTGACTTGAATGTGGCTTGTTCTTCTGTTGGAAACATGTTGGGAGCAGTCACACACTACACAGGAAATGAAGTTATACCCCGCCTTGCTTAGAGCTTCCTGGGAGAATTGGAGTAGTTCTGGGTAACCCTCCCTGCAGTTCTTTCATTCTGCTTTTTAATTTTTTTCACTGTTTTCAGTTCTCTGGTAGAATACAGGAATGAATGATGTGGGAGTTACTTAGGAGGACATGACCCAAAGAAAACTCATAAATGGATCTGGAATTCCAAGAAAGGTTGTGTTTTAGTATTAGAAGTGCATCCTAAAGTCTAGGGGCTGAGACCTGTAACTCAATGGGAAACATTTCCTGTGAAAGGGTCACCTTTCAGAATCATGACTTGGTGGCTCGTCAGGAAGGGCAGAGCTATGAAAGTGCCCATCATCCATAGGTGACCTGCTTGGCTCGTGGGCACATTCTCATAACCAGCACTCAACCATGGGTCCTTTTACCAATTGTTAGTAGTTTCAGAGAAGAGATACAACTTCCTAACCTGTTCTCCTGGAGAACAGCTACTGGAAGGCCCACTGGAGGACTGAACTAATTTCTAAAAATGAGAAACTTGGGACTTTTGGGAGCTCAGAGGCAGCCAATGCAACAGCACCTGTTGGATTCCTTCTCCGGCCAGGTCTGTTGCATGGGAAGTGCGGTCCTTTCTTTTGAGAACCTTTGCTTCATGACAGGTTGGCAGAGCCCTGTGTAAACGCTGCTCTTGCATATTTGCAGCTTCTCAGGAAAATGCTTTGGCTATGCATCACCATTTAGATAGAGGATATGTTGGTGTGTGTGGGTGGGTGGGTGGGTAGGTGTGTGTGTGTATACTAAATGGAAATTTCATCAAAGGTTAATATTTGATGTGCAATATTTCACTTAAAGCATCAAAAATATGTGGAAGTTTATTTTTGTGTGAACATTAAATAAATGATATGGAGTGATTTGACTGAGCTGATTTCTATATGGCATATCCATTTGTCAGTCAATAAAATTCTGTTTCTGAAAATCAAAAAGCAGAGCCTATATACTAGCTTATTTTTCCCTCTTGTTCTGTTGGGAGTTGAGTCCAGGGATTTATAACATGAGACAAGTGTAGGAGACTCAGGGGGGTCGTTGTGTTCACAGGTAAGCACTAGGGAACCTGGAATGATAAATACACAGGACTGCTCCTTCAAAGGGAAGGAGACATGACCTGTTATCCACCCAGAAGGCCGGGAGCAGACATGGTTAGTAGTCTAGTGATCTTTGCACTGTGTGGCCAAGACCACACTAGACCCTCCCCTTATGGTGAGCGTACTTTTCGCAGTCAATCTGTAGAGCCCATCTTTATGGAAGGTGTCACATGTACTTCAGAGAATTTCGATGTAGTCACTTCTGATCTTCCTTTAACTTACTTTGTTCCCCGAGGAGATTTATTCATGCTTTATTGTACATGATTGAGTTAATAATCACCAGGAACGCTTTTGCCAAATTATGCTATGCTTAAATATGCCTAAAATAAACTACTTGGGGGCAGACTCCTGAAGTTTGAGTCAACACCAGCTACCTGGTTGTGTTGAACTGAACTACCATCTTGCCTCCCTAGGATGGTTACTCTGCTGGCTGCGGTGGTTGCAAACACACACACACACACACACACACACACACACACACACACACGGCAGACAAATGTTCTACCAATAACCTACATCCCATCCCCTATTCTGGCTTCTTGAACATAGTTTAATTTTTGGCTCTGACAAGTAGAAGTTAGTGATTCAGCTAACTCAGCTCTTGGCAACAACTTAGAACTTGGCACAATCACTTCCTCCATGCCAGAACATTGCCTCGTTGCTAAGTACAGCCAGTCAATATTACAAATCAGCCTGTGGCTACCGGGGAAAGATGTGTCACTACCATCAAATAGAAACTTAAAAAAAAATGTTGACATTTTTATACTTCTCAAACTGGGTTTATTGCTTGGGCTGTCTGCTTTTCATTAAGTGGATAATTTATTCCTTGAAGTGGTTTGCTATGGTGATCTGTGTTGGTGTGAGAACCAGTCCACAGAGAGAAAACTGGAAGGTAACCCAGCAGGTCTTGATCATTCGGCTGTGGGTCCTCAGTACCCAACAAGATGCAGCCATCTAGGGCAGAAGTCTGCCATGGTGTGGCAGGACTGTTAGAAGTCACCAGCACTCATTGTCAAGCTGGCTGTAAACTTGTGAAAGAGCGTTCATAATGGGGAGGTAGGCGTGGGGGCTGGAGTGAGGTGATAAAAAACTTGGCAACGGATACACATTAAAATTGTAGATAAGCTTGCAGGAAAGCAAAATCTAATGAAACAAAGTAGTGAAAGTTGTCTCTAGCCAGCCTCATCCAGAGACTTTCCCTATGATAGAGGGAGAACATGAGACGTAACCCATTTCAGATGCTGTTCAGGTCACAGTGTCCTGATGAAGCTATTGATGAAAATATCAAAAGTACATCTAGAATACCTAGCCTACAGCATACCTTGGCCTAACTCAACCTAAGTGTGCTAAGAACGTGGCCTACAGTTAGAAATCTAACATAAAGCTTGTTTTATGAGAGTGTTGTTTATCTCATAGAATTTGTTGAACTTTGTAATGTAATGAGAAACAAGACATTGTATGGGTGTTTTCTTATCCTTATAGAAAACAGGTAAAATTATCATAGCTTGGGGATCGAATATGTATTAAAGATAATTAATGGAATTTAAAATGTGATGTTAATTTCCTTTATCCCTGGATGTACCTAAAGAGACAAATTTGATATCTGATTCGACAAGACTGTCTCACACATTTGGACTTTGTCTAGACAGTATAATGAAATGTTCTTAGCAGAGAATGACCTTGAGGGAAGATCCTTGTTCAGAAAGAAAACATGAAGATGATTTAACGCCTATACATCATCAGAGCACTCCAGGGATGCCTTAAGAGTCACTTACGATCTTCAGGGACATACCATCATAGGCTTTCCTACAACACAGCCTCTAACAAAAGTAGGCTGCCTCAAACTCCTGGTAATAGGATTGCTTACCTTTGTACCAGAAAGGCTGGGAAAGCACGAATCTGCATGTGGTGTGTGCCCAGGCAGACTTCAAGGGGTTTGTGCTGGAGACTTAATGCCCTTATGAGAGCATCTAAAACAAAGAAGCAATCAGCAAACGGCCTACAATGGGCCTACAGTGTGTGTGTGTGTGTGTGTGTGAACACATCGGTGACAGGATCCAGTGTGTCTTCCTTATTGAGGAGAAAATTATTGTGGAAATGTCAAAGGCACAAAGTCAGAAAGTGAGTAAATATGAAGTTTTTTTAAGTGATAAGAATAAAGGCTTGTTCTATGGGGGAAAAGGTATTTACTTCCTGGCTTATACATGTAGAGAGGTAGCTAGAAAAGATATTTAAAATTTTTGAGCTGGGCATGAAATATAACTTAATGAAATGTAATGCAAATACTCATTTAGTGCAAACTGTTAATCAGCAAAAATTTCTCCAAGTTTCAACCAGAAAATGTAATTTTGTGTATTTAGAGTTGGCAGCTATTTCAAAGACTGATCCAAAGGCTGCAAAGTCCAGTATCAGCAAAATTACACAACTCAGTGGAGAGAGGTCAGAGGCATGTTAAACACTGGATCATCTTTAAGTATTCCAATCTTTAATTTCTTTCCTTCTTTTTGAGGCAGGTTAGAGGTTGGACTCAAAATTATGATATACTGAGAGTGGTCTTGAATTCTGATCCTCTTGCCTCTGCCTCCTAAGTGCTGGGATTACAGGTGTGTGCCACCATACCCTGCTGACGTGCTGGGGCTGAACCCAGGGCCTTCATAGTCTAGGCAAGTACACTCCAGAGCTGCATCACAGCCCAAATCTTCTGTTTCACAAGTTTTTATGCAAAACGTTTTAAAATTGTCTCAAGACATTCTGGAGGATCAGCTGGGTAGTACCCTGAATTGCAGAGTCGATGGTATACCCAAACACTGAATGTGTTCTCTGTGATGTGGCTCTGCCCCAGGCATGGGAATGAAATAAATCAACATTCCAACTTCCTGGTACTTACACGCTCACCACCTGCTCTTGGGCTAGAGAGCCACTGGATGCTACCACCCCTGAATGTGGAGGAAGTCACCTCTGCTAGCTGATGGCAGATGAGACTCCAGGACCATGTGTGAAATTCCAAGAGAGGAATACCTGTTGCCCTCAGCTTCCGTCCAGCCCATAGCCCTGCAGCTCAATTCTGCAGAACAGCCCTGTGCATAGCCCTGCTTCGCTCCTCCCATACCAACCAGAACTCCTTCAGGACAGGACATTTGGCTTTGGGTTTTCCCTGATTTGCAGAGTTCTTGCAGATCTAGGTACTTTGTAAATACATCAGTCTCAGTTTCTGATTCCCCAGAAGCTGCACTCTTCTTTCTCTTAAGTCTTTACATCCTGAAAAGCATGTCTCTTAACGTTCTGGCTGAGGAGCCTCAGTTGTTTTCAATCACTGAAGGGGCTTCCAGGCCCCCCATATCCTGGTCTGGGGAGACCATTCTGTCTGGTGTCCTCACACATGAAGACTCCACAATGAAGTGAGTACTTCAGAAGGCAGGATTATCTTTTTCTTTTCTCTTTCTTTTTTGTTTCAGGTCCGCATGCTTCAAACCTGGCTTCCGGCTTGCTGGCTTCCTGACTTTGGGTTATTATTTATCTACCTATTCTGGGCCTCCGTTTTCTCATACTAGGCTTATATGGCAAGTTGTTGATGAATATTAAGTGAGCTGATAGTCATAAAATGTTTAGAACAGTGCAAGGCTGAGTGACCACTCAATGGATGTCAGCTGTTTCTACTGTCGGTGCTCAGTGTGCTGTAAGATATGCCATTGTGTCATGCTTTGGGCTTTTACACACGGCCTACTTTTCAGTTGTCTTCCCACTTTGTGTGCATGCAGATGGTCATTCTGAACTATACATTTGACCTCTTCAATTTCTTGGTGGTGTTTTCTATTTGTTCTTTTCAAAGTCTCTGATTGGGCAGGTGAATACTTTTTTTTTTCTAGATGAGTGTTTTGCTGCGCGTAAGTATGAGCACTACATGTGCCTGGTGCCCTTGAAGGTCAGAAGAAAGTGTGAGAGTGCTTGGAGTTGAACTCCAATCCTCTACAAGAGCAACAAGTGTTCTCAACAGCTGAGCACCTCGCCGGCTACACTGTTTCCATTTTGGCCTCCAAATACATGGTGCTCCTGGTAAGTGCTTAGTTTGTACTGGCAGAATGCTTTCTAGGGACTACGCTATAGGGACTACGGTACTTCTCCAGCCCTTTTGAACAAATAGCCTTTAGAGTGTGGGCTTTGTCTAGAGTCTTTTCTGAACACATTATAAATAAAATCCTCAAATAGTGACTTGGTTTATTAAGAGATATTCTCTCACCTCCACACATGGGTGGTAAGGAATAGATGACGAACAGGAGAGGACCGGGGAGGTAGAAATTGATAGGATTATCAAGCTCAGCATGGTCAGCAACCCTAGCGTTTCTGAGGTGGGGAGGATCAGGAGCACAAGGGCATCCTCCACTAAGTGTCAAGCCAATCCCAGCTACATGAGACCTGTCTCATAAAAACAAAAAGTGCCAGGTGGGGGTGGTTCACGCCTTTAATCCCAGCACTCGGGAGGCAGAGGCAGGCATGGATCGCTCTGAGTTCGAGGTTAGCCTGGTCTATAGATTGTGTTCCAGGCCAGCCAGAGCTACAGAGAAATCTTGTATGCAAAAAACAAAACAAAGCATCATAAAAAATAATTTTAGTAATGGGCTGGAGGGATGGCTCAAGGGTTAAGAGCACTGGTTGTTTTTCCAGAGAACAGGGGTTCAATTCCCAGTTCCCACATAACAGCTCACAACCATCTGTAACTCCAGTCCCAGAGGATCTGATGCCCTGCTCTCCAGACATATATGTAAAATACAAATATAAAATTAAAAATTAAAAAACAGAAAAATATTTTTAAAGAACAAGTCTCCCTGAGTAAGTTTTGAAAATCAAGAACATTGCCATAGTTCTCTGATGTTGTCATTAATTTTACAAGGGTTTCTAAGTATCTACAGTATATAAAGCAACATAAGAAAAATGGGTCCACTGGTAACATTAGTCCTACCTTAGAGGAGGAAGTAGAGAAAATATGAATCAAATGTTGTGATATAATGCAACCCCTGTTACATAGGTCACTAGAGTTCAGGGCAGTACTTACCTTCAGCAGCCTGTGCTTGTTTCTGACCTTGATTCTTTTCCTCTCCCTACATTCCTACTGTTAATCATTTAACATTTTCTTTCCTACTGTGAACAGAGCACACCTATCTTATCAAAATAAGAGGCTTCTGTGTTTCCATTTGTCTCCATGGCCACAAGAGGACCATGGTCAATACTAGGGTCAGAGGTCATGGCCTACAGACTGTTACATCGGCTTCCCAGTTCCCACTGCCAACCTCTTATTCTGCACCACTTGTAACAGTCATACTCTAACTGTAAAATTGCTAGCAGCCAGAGGGCCCTGCATTTATTTTAGGACCAAGCAGCAGGTAAATGCTGGAAGGATACTGAGACTGAAAACATGCAGGACACAAACAGTGAGGAGGCTTGGGGGTAATCCATGAAGGATTAGAGTTCTTAGAAGCTGGGAACAAGAGATCCTTAAAGCAGTGACGTTCAGCACTTGTCTGATGAGCTTGACAGTCTAACATTCCAGGCAGCATTAAGCCAGGAGACAGACACCTGGCTTTTTGTTGTTGTTGCTCTTGGATGCCATGAGGAGACATAAACAAGTTACTCCATCTCCAGATGGAATCTGAAGGAAAAAGGCTCTCAACAGTCCTCTTTACTGGCTCAACATTTTTGTGTTTAGAAATGATGGCCAGCTAAAGATGAAACCCAGAGTAGAACAGGATTTTCTATCCAGAAAAGCGAGGATGTAATTGATAAAGCTGCCTAGAATGTGCAAGGCCCTGGGTTCAATCCCCAGCACCAGAAGGAAGAAAGGAAATCTGTGTTTAGGGTCTCAGAAAGATGACAGTGCTCCAGACATTTCAAACAGGAGACAGGGCTGAGAGATGGATCAGCAAAGAGCATTTCTACTCTTCCTGAGGACCCAGATTCAGTTCCTGATATACACATGGGGGTTCACAACTATCTGTAACTTCAGTCTCATGGGATCCAACGTTTTCTTCTGACCTCCTTGGGCACCAGGCATACATGTGGTCCACATGCATGCAAGCACTCACATATATCTTAAAAGACATTTTTAAACATGCAAATGGCTCTCTCCATAGTTTCTTAGACATGCTTTGCAGAACAGCCCAAGGTGTCAGAGAATCTTACTAGTCTCATGCGGAATCCAACACACATGGAAGGCTCGTGTAATAAAGTGATTCATACAATGATCCATTAAGTAGTCCCAGTTTTAAGGAATAAATTGGTTCCAGCAGGACAGCACGAGGCCTTTGGATCCTTAATTCTGTGAGCAGAAGTAGGCTGAGAAAATTTCACAGAGGCAAATATAAAGAACCTTTATAAAAAAGGAAGATTCAGGGGGCAGGGTGAAGAGCCTGCCAACAATAAGCTAAGTCCCACTCATAGAAGCTATGAGAAACTGACTGGAACCTCAGAATTGCTATGGACCAGACTATAAGCTCCTGCACTTTGAGCTGTTGTAATAGGATACAAACTGGAGGTCCTAGGAAAGAATGTGGGCTTGATTTGTACAGGTGTGGATGGGCCAAAAAGCAGACTGAGACTAAGACTACACGGCCTGTTCCATGTTTTAAAATGTGAGCAGGAAGCTAGATGTGGTGGATCCTGCTGGTAATCCCACTGTCCAGGAGGCCGAGGCAGAACTGCAATTTCAAAGTAAGCCCAGAGATGAGGGTAAGGAAGTCCCCATCTCACTTTCTAAGACAAGCTGGTGTTGAAATGCTGCGAACAGGCCAGTAGCCTTGACTGTGCTTTCTTTTCACACTTACACACAAATCCCAAATCCTCAAGATTGCCCAGGCCTGCCATGCTGTGAGGAGCCAGGTCGAATCTAATCCACACAAACATGGCAACATCTTAAAACTAAAACTGGAGAGACTTGTCCTGGCAGAGCCAACTGCTCTGGTACTCTACAGGTCTTGTAGAGTGCCCAGCTGCCACCCTAAAACACCCACTGCCAACTGGCTCAGACAAATCCACCTTACTCCGTCTTGGTTTGTATTTTCTAGACCAAACCCTATTGTGTAGCACAGGCTCGTCTAGAAGTCATTATTATTGCAGTCCCAGCCTCAAACTTGAATGCTCTTGCCTCAGCCTCACAAATTCTGGAATTAACAATACCATGAGCCTAGCCACAAGTCTTCAAGACACCAAATTTGGAGCTACTTTATAACAACAGTTATGTTGCCGATCTAAGACCACATTTTCAATTCACCAGAATCAGAAATAAACTTTAGGTTAACAATGAAATCATAGGAAAATTTGTGAACATAGCTGTGCTATGTGTTAATGGGCTGGTCCTCAGAGTGGTACTAGTGGGCTGTGGTGGGACCTTTGAGAGATGAGGCCTGTGGGAAATTCGAGCACCGAGGGCACCTGGACGCAGACCGTGAGCAACAGCTTCTGTTGCCTGGCTGATAGCTCAAGAGGCTCTGACCTGCCGGCACGCACGGCCTCACCACAGGTCTGAACCAGCCAAAATAGACCTTTCTCTTTGTCTTAGAGATTTTATTCAAGTGACAACACAAAGACCACTTGCTTTTTAAAGATATTTAGCTATTTACTGTATAATGATGTCTGCCTGCATTACACATTTCTATTTTCTTTTGCTCAAATCACCACTTACTTAGCACTATACATGAAAACCCATTAGCAAATTCCAAACAAAGCCATAAAACAATGAGAATGACAGTTGCTGCATGTTCTATATTTTATTCACCATAAACACAAGATGCTAGAGCAGATAATGGAGAAAGGCCTTTGAGTAACTGATAGAAAGCTGCACCTAGGCATACACTGTCCCCACCCCCTCAGCATGCACTGTCACCTATCTTCACATAGGCTGATCCAGTCACAGTGAGTCTCAGGAGTCTCTCCCTGTAACTGAAAATAATTTCACCGAGTATACACAACAGCAGCATAATACCATCACTCTGAGTGTTCCGGGGCAGTACATTTACACAACAGTAAACACTAACATCTGTGTTTGTAAAGCATCATATATTAAATCACACAAACCAAGATTTCGTTTAAAATGTGTTTATGAAGACTGCTGCTGATCCAAATATGCAGGTGCATACAACCACCTGGATGAAGCCAGATGTGGAAGGCCTTCAGAGGGTCCAATGACGAAGTTTTTCACTCATCCCAAGTATCTCCATATTTGTTTACTTTGACTAGGAAAAAAGCACAAATAAATGATGATCCCAAACAGTAAGAGACATCACTTTAAGTCTGCTATGATGATGAAAAGCAATGTTTGCACTGTGTGAACAAGAGTGACTGAGAGTCAACAAAAGGGGGCTGACTAGCACTGGCAAACCTGGGGTTGTTTGCAACTACAAATGCCTGGTATCAAGAGCTCCATGCAACGGCACAATCACCATTTTAAAGATGAGAAAGCAGATTAGTAACTTGCCCAAGGTAAACAAGAACTGAGATTGAAAGGCCTGTTGTAAGTCCAAAACCTGGATGCCTGCTTTACAAGTTTATCTAAATGCATGTGGTTGTATATGATAGCACACACCACAACAGTTATTGAGAAATTAAAAAAAAAAAAACACTAATAAACTTGAATTTTTGCTTTTTACAAAAAAACGCAGTAATAGAAATGTAGTCAATTCAATCACTCCTATTAGCTGTCAAAGGACAAGGAGAACTATTTCCCATATTCTGGCAACTTACATATTAAATTCTGAGACTCATTCCTCTGCTTTCTTGGCAGTGCTCATGGACCCAGGGCCCCAGGCAAGCTGATAAAGCACAATGAGCTATACTAAGACCCTATTTTCTCCACTCTTTTAGCTTCTCTTCTACTTAGCTTCCACCTGTGAATTAACACCCTTGGCAAAGACTCAAGTAGTTCTAACAATGTAAAGAAGCAGTGACTGAAATATGGACCTTCCAAGAATCTATGAGGTCAGAACTGCCTTTTTACTGTGACACTAAAATCATACTACACTGCCCCATTTTCTCACATTTTGCTTTGTTCCTTTATGACTTTACAGTAGTTTTCCAGGATATTTGTGTTGTGTAGTAGCACTGCTCTGATACTATGTGCTTCCTGTCTTAATTTCCAGTGAGATTAATACCAATAAACATAACCCATATAAACTAAAGCTCAACATATTAATACTTTCAGAGATTCTGAATCTACACTGTACCATGTTCAAATTTCTGCCTAGATTCAAAAGCATTGTAGAAAAAGAAAAATTACAATTCCATAGCAGGTCTTTTCTTTAAATTATAAGCACAGGAAAAAACTCCATTTTCTTCTAGATATAGAAAGAAAAGAACTGTTTTATGATGTTTTACTATGTCACGTAACGGCACTTCAAGAATGTCCAGTTAAAGCTACAAAGTCAAATGCAGCAAATGGCAAAAGTGTACCAGACCTCTTTCCCTGGCCTATAAGACTGAAAAATGAGAGAGAAAAAAGCAACAGTTCCTTTCTGACACACGAGTGCAAGTGCTATGCGGTGAGACCTGGAGAAAAGCAGCACAAGAGAGGGAAACAGCTTCTGCCCTCAAGCTTACAGCCGGAGTCTCCACAGTCAGTGGAACAAAGGACATACTACACAGTAAGGCTACCAGCTGCAGCGTTTATGCCATGGCTCATGAAAAAACTATTTTAAAAGTAAAAAGATTTACAACAAAATTATGATGCACTGTGGTAATAAAATCAGTTATAAATGACGCAGCCACTAACAACTAGAAATCAAACTGGCTCTAAGCATTATCACAATAATACTATGCACATATTCTTGCACTTTTATGGCAAATAGCACTCCTGAAGGCACTAAGACTTATTCCCACCCTTGACAGCTAACTTATTTACCCATTATGTATTCATTGTTTTGTTGTACTACATATAGAAACCAGGGTCTTGTACGCTTCTAACCACTTCCCTTAACTTTTAAATGAGTGCACAGAAAACTTCCACACGGGGCATATTTCTTGACCTTCCTTTTTAGAAGTCATAAAATTCTAGACAGAAATGGTTACAAAACTAAGCAAAATGTTTTTGCCAACCATATGCAGCTTCTCTCATGAGATCTTCATTCAGTGGCCTTTCTTAACCCTTAAATGTGAGTATGCATTGTCTGGTGCTCTGAATAAAACTGGCTACTGCATGAGGGGGAAAAAAAAACTAAGTAAAAATGTCTTCTTCCTTTAGATAAATGTGTCCGAACTTTTACTTTTGAGTGACAAATTGCTGTCCAAGAAAGATTAAATTATAACTTAAAATTTGTTAACTATAGAGAAAAGGTCAAATTCCTCCCTAGCAATGCCCTAAAAGCTTGCTTGTAACGTATAACCCTTTCAATTGCACAAGCATACAAGAAAAGTATCTTATTCCTCAATTACGACTCTGATTTTGCCAAAAGAATCATTAATGGCCAGTTATCAACCTCTGGTCATTAAGCCTGATTATGGAGCAGATACACTGAATTGTTAGGGGAAAGGTATCAATTCCCAAGGTGATTCTTTATAAGGAAAACAATGCATCACAGGGCTGGTTTCCTTGTCTTGTGTGTTACTGTCTAGGTTTTGCTTCCTGTACAAAACACCCTTTGAAATACCTCAAGATGGGAGAAGTGGTAACTGTGATAAGTAATATTTTAAAAATTAAATCTATTTATTTGTGTGTGTGTTGCACCATGTCAGATGACAACTTTCGAGAGTTGGTTCTTTCTCTCCATCATGTAGATCCCCAGGGATTGAACTCAGTTCAACAGGCTTGGTGACAGGTGCCTTTACCTGCTGGCCCATTTTGCCCATTCTGAAATAACTATTCTTTTAAAAGGAATTTATTTTGTTAAGTAGCTTGAAGAGTTAAAGACATATTAATATAACATTTTAAGCTGAAACTTAAGCTTCTAATCTAAAGAGTTCCATGATTAGACTAAGCTGTCATACCTTCTTTTTTGGGCACTTTTTCCTGCATAGGCCTGACTGAGGGGTCAGTCTTTTTTGTTAAAGTTACTTCATATGACTCTCTGTTCTTACTCCTTAATTCCTCATATGTGATACTTTTTCTTTTGGGACTTTCTTCAAGGTTGGGATCAGGTCCTAAAACAACAAACAGTTAATACGTGGTGATAAGAAGTGGACAAATCTAAAGTGACTAAATTTTGAAAATGCTTCTTACCTAAAACTGAAATAGAAAAATAAAATATAAGATCAATCTATTACTACCAAACTATTATTCCCATTCCAAAGATGCTAGACTTCCTCCCAGACAATTACAGAAGCACAATCCCTCCTCTCTTCTCCCTTCTATTTCTAAAATTTAAGATGAGTATCAAATATCAAAAACTCAGCCATGACCAGAAAAAGAATAGTAATTACAGGATCTAACAGTATGGCTTAAACTTACTACATGCTGGAGTCATTATACCATGTATGGAATTAGAAAGCCTATTGGTTACAACTTTAGAAAATGACAGTAAATCATATTAACACTTCTACGGGTACATACTCCCTAAAAAATTCTTTTTACTATGTTTATGCTATTTATGGTACAAAAATACATGCGAAAACTATTCCATAGTAAGAGACAGCCTTTAAACAGAGTGGACCTGATTCCACCATCTGACACAGTGCTACAGTGGAAGAAAAGGTCAGTTTCAGCCACTTGTTCTTTTCACTACACCAAAGATAGTCAATGTGTGAGCAGCACCAGGTTAAACACTCACATAAGTAACAAAGTGGTCTCTTGTAATTAATGACAGGTCAAATATGCAACATAGTTTAAGTATAGAAATGGTAAAAAAGACATACAAATACTTCAAAAGAATAACTGATAACATTCAGTAAATATCTATTCAAGGTTTACACACCACACAAAAAAGTACTTTCCAGCAATTTACAAAAACTAGGCATGTTATGTTAGTAATATAATAAATTTTGAATCAATTTTTATAAATGGTATTTGAAACTCCAGTGAATAATCAGAATCTTCCAAGCAACAAGTATTAAATAGCATTTTCACCCAATTTTTTATTTTGGTAAATATATGTTACGTCACTACAAAGCAAACAGGATTTACCTGTAATTTCTTTTAATGTACCATGATTAGAAACTCATTTTTTCTTGGATTAAAGAAATAATCTTACATTAATTTAGAAAATAATCTTACATCAATTTTAAACACTTTTATTACACTAGAGATAAGGTACCAGTGAACTCATCCTCCCTCTCAGCGGGTATTTTTGAAGGCGTACAGGAGTCATGGGAATTTTCAGAAACGCTGGGTCTGCACCCTTACTGTACTAGCTACCAGCAGAAGTCCTTGGGCAAATCACTAAGCTCCCCTGAATCCCGTTTTTCCCAATTGTGAAACAATTTGAATATATGATCTCTAGGATTCCTTCCAGGTCCAATTTTTTCTTATGGAAAATAGAAACATTCTATTATACTAAAGTTCTGTGATAAATGAAAGCATAAACCACACAGGAGACTGGCAGAGTTTCTCCGTGTGTAAAGCTGAATGAAATTATCCTGTACTGTATTGAGAATATACTTTACTGCTTTGTGAAAGTTACTAAGACCTGGAAGGAATAGGAAATGTGTAACAGCACTGTCTAAAACTACCCAACTACCATGGCAATTCTAACAGGTATGGTAAAGTACCTTCTACTTTGAAAAGATCACTAAGTCTTTGGAACCCTTGAAAACAAGGGCTAAAAGTGGGCAAACAAGGACCCATAAAAAGGAGAAGCTGCCCTGGAAAGAAGTGCAGCGTCCAGGCAAAGCTAGGCAGCCACGGGGATTCACATGAGGAATAATGGTGAGTGCTAAGTCAGACTTGGAGCAGAGAATGACAACACAGGTAAAAATCAGAAGAGGACGATGGATAGCTGCTGTGGAGTACATTAAAATTATATTAAATATAGATCTTTCTCATTGGGTAAAGGAACTCTTATCTGCTTTTACGTGGAAAAAAATAGAACACAAGATTTTGCTAATGAAAATGGTGGGAAGGGTGCACATCACTGCCAAGGAAGAGCTGGTGCATACCTAGAACATAGGAAGAATGGAATTAAACTTGGTTGGCAAAAAGAAGTGAAGGACAAGAACAGCTGCCTTCAGAACTACGATGGTGACTTTACTCTACCTGTCCCTTTCCTGCTCTAATTTAGTATCTTTGGTCTCAACGAGAGTGAGTATGGAGGGTTAGGGTTAAGATATTCAACAACATTCTCCTGAACTCAAGCTTTCTGTAACAGTCCCTCCTATCTGCACCAACTTTAACTATAAGCATTGTATCCAGTAACCCTTCAGTAACTGCAATGACACCAAGGCAACAAAGAAACACTCTCCATTTCATTTAGCTCTAACTAATTTACAAAGCACACTTGGCTTGTGGATACTTTATAAGCTGAGCTACCTGCTCCCTTTTGGCACCTTCTTAAACATTCCTTAACCTAGAATCAGTTTCTCTTTTTCCATGGCATCCTCTCCCCTCTTCTTTTTAAACTGTATGTAAATTCAATCTAGATTCAAAAAGAAAGTCAATCCCCTAATTGTTGCTAAGTTAGCCTTCCAAATTATTTTCAAAGTGTAGCCTACAAAGCTCCACAATTTCTTATCCAGGCCCTCTGGCTTAGGAATATCACAAATTTTAGAAAGTATTATCATATATAATATCCCCGCCAGAAGACAGGACAGGATGCACAGGTAAATATGTGAATAGTTCTATAACAACAGATAGAAAAAATCATTTAAGTGAAGTAAACTAAGGCTACATCACAGTTTGCTTTCAAATGCATTCCAGTCCTAGCTTCTGGCTGGTTTTCACTGCTCTTGGTGTGCTAGGGCTTGTAGATAAAGCATTGCAGGCCTGTCTTTCCTGATTCTAACCCCCACTTTTCACTGTAGAGTAGAATAAAAAGGAATCTAACATTTGTTCAGTTTATTGTCTGCCAGCACCATGTCCAATTATGTCATCTAATTCCAACAGTTCTTTGAGAAGCATTACCATCTCCAAGATGAAGAATTATAAATTAGTTACTTGTTTCAGCAATACATACACTAAAAATTGGAGCAATAAATTAGTTACTTGATAATGACTAATTACAAGATCGCAGCAAATTTTAAACATATTTAAATTCTGACCTTAATCCAAAGTTTTTACTTTACATGTCTGTGCTCTGAACTTAGTATTTACACAAATCCCAATGCATCTTTAAATGATTTCCTCACATGAGAACAATTCTGTGCAGCAGAATAACTTTTTCTTACAATTACAGACTGGGAAACTGAAAACCTTTAAGACCAACCTATCAAACGTGACCTATACTTTCTTGGAGACTCTGCTGCCCCTAGGCAGAATCTTATCACTTCTTTGCTATTCCTCTACATTCGTGACATTTTCATCCATCATTGGGACAGTCTGTAACTTATCCATCTGTTTCTGCATCCTCCAACAAACTGAGTTTCTCAGTAACAAGAACTAAGCCTCACTCATCTTTACTTCTTCCGTATCTATCGAGTACCTGACACACAGTCTCCAGGAAGTGTTGGATGAATGAAGAAATCAATGAAAAGAATAAACATGCCAAGTCGGCTGATGGACGAAGCTAGGCTGACAGCTGATGGAGCACACAGAGGTGATATCCAGCAGAAAAGACCATCAAATAAAGTGTATACATACGTTGGACCATAAAATGCTGAAATTCATTTCAAGAGAAGTTTCTACCTTGGGCAATATGGTCAGTAATACCAGTGGGAGTGGATTCATTCATAGAAGCACTAAATGGAATTGGCTCATAATGAGGAAGTGTCTCCTTTTCTATGTTGTCTGTTGCTGGAGATGTCACAAAAGAGGACTGATCACTCACATTTGAGTCATATTTTGACTTTTGCGTATAGTTCCTGTAAAAGAACACAATACATAAGAACAAGGAATCATTGCCTTTATATTAAGGTATAAAAATTTCTAAATCATCTAAATCTCTAAAATAATTGTAAATTTATGTTATTTATAAGCAGTCAAATAAAGTTTGTTTCTGCTACAAAAGCAGTCAAGCTACGTCCTGACCCACTTAGGCACCTTAAAAACTTTCAACAACTAAACACGGTGGTGGACATGGAAATCCTAGCCCTGGGTGGCTCAGATGGGAGGATTCTGAGTTGGAGGACAGGACAGACTGGGCTACTGTGCAACTGCTCAAAAGTAAACAGTAATTCAATAAAGGGAGACAGAAAAACATATTCAATTTTCTAAACATTTAGCTGTGGGGGTAATTCCAATGTGTGTGTTGTTCAAGCTCTTTCAACGACAAATGCCCTTTAGATCAGGTTTCAATAAGCACGCCCATGCTGCACATTAATGGGGAGGTTACCTCACAGATATCGTCCATAGAATCGAAGACTTGAAGGTATAGGTACAGGGATAGTTATTTCTCATAAAACTTACATTGCTTCTACTACAAAATAACTCATCAGTCTGTTTAATGATCTTACTACTTATGTATTTACCTACCCACACAGACTATTTACATTTTTACAATATAAAATCCAAATCGTAGTCTGAAGAAAATCAGCAATGGGTTAAATATTGCTTTACCAGATACAGAAGTCTGAAAATTTTCTTTATTTTTCGACACAAGATCTCACTATGTAGCTCTCTGGCTGTCCTAGAACTTACTTTGAAGATGAGGCTAGCCTTGAACTCAGACAAGTGCTGGGATTAAAGACATGCCACTAAACCTAGCTCTAGAACGCTAAAATTTTTAACATTTCCAAGTGTTTTGTTTTGTGGACAGGATGTAGAGATGTAAACCAGGTGGGCCTGACACTCAGTTCTCCTGCCTCAGCTTTCCAAGTGGTGGCTATGTCTGCTGCCACACCATGTTCTCATTTCACAGCATTTTTGTTGTAGTTGTTTAGTTTTGAAGATTTTGTTTTAAACTTTAAATAACAAAACCATATTGCAGGAAGTTTGGGTAAAAGGGTAAAATCTCACATACACAAGCATATTATTAAACATTTATACTATTTTTATTGGTATAAACTTTTCTTTAGACACAATTTTATATATACATAACTTTACATTCTAACCTTTCAGTTTATGAAAAGCATTCACCCAGATGCTTCACAGACTTCAAGTCATAGTTTAAAGTAACTCAAAATGCCCCCCAGTACACATAATGTGATCATCCATTCCCTCCAATGGACAAGGGAACAACTCTAGTTTTTCCTCTATTTAAAGTCATAAACAACTGTAAGCCTCCAGGTTTTGCTTTTCCTTTTTTATCTGATTTACAAGCTTTGTAAATAACAACAACAAAACAACCAAAAAAAACCCCAAAAACTCCAAAATACCTGTATCAATTTAAACCAAAAATTTATTCAGGCGCCAGCTTACTTTTGAAATACATACTTAAGAATTAACTATGGTTCTCGGTATGAGACAATTAAAACAAACATAAATGGGCTACAAGCTTCAGGAAAATCAAAGAGACAAATACTTTCTGCTAAGTTTACATTCCTAATAAGCAATGAAAGAGAAAGTGGCTATCCACCAAGATAGACTGGTAAAATCTAGGGACTGGAAAGAAGCCCAAAAAGCCAAAAGTGCTTACCATGTATAATCAACAGAAAATTCTTTATTCTGGGAGGTCCTAAAAGCAGCCAAGTCCTATTCCACTTTTTAAGGCAAACCACTTCTAGACTAGAGCAAACGGCCCTTCAGTAGGCAGTTTCAGGCCTTGCATTTTTGACCTGGAGTTGATTCTTAAAAGTCAAAACCGGTAAGTGAAGATGAGAATTAACCTACCCAGGTGGGGAAGAGCGCCGTGGTTGGCCTGATCGTAAAGCTTCTCCAAGGGGGGAGTTTTCAAGATTCTTGAACTTTTCTTGGCAAGTTTTCACATACGAAAGCTTTCCAGCAAAGTATCCCATGATACAAGCAACTTAAAAACAAACAAAACATTGTGTCACTGAATGGGACTTTTTACATACAAAATTTTTTTTTTCTGAAGCAGCATTTTTTTAAAAGTACATTTCTAAAAATCTCTTAAGGTTTTACAAAGACAAGATTATCTAAAATGATGATAGATACTTTACAAAGTCTATGGATATAATTCACTTTCCCCAAAGTAAGTCAGTCCAAGTAAAGTAGCAATAACATAAACCAATCCCGATACACTACTTTATAGACAAGAATAAGGCAGAGATGGATAAGCAACCAAAACAGGTGCTAGCCATGGGGTCTGGGCCATTTGTTTTACTGTAAAATGAGAAACGTGCTGCAAGCCCCAACAATTTCACAAAATTGCCTTAAAAATAAAACTCAGTACAACAAGCCCATTACAATAATGAATTATAAAGTTTAACCTAAATACAAGATTGCTATATCATGTATATTTCCAATATAGAAGAGAAGCTACCCCGAAAAGATTCATGAAGAGCTTCATATACATTTTCAAAAAAAAAGAACAATTTAGCTTCTTTTTTGTTAGCCAGAAAATGAAATATAAATTCAAAAAAGCCAATTCTAGACAATTATTTGGATTAGTAGAATATCTAGACGACTTTTTTTTTTACTATAAATGGACCAAGAATTTATTTCCAAGTATTACATATAAAGTAATTATTTTATATTACAAAAAGGGGGAGTCTTTTAACTAAAACAGGACTTTTTATGGTGGCATTAAAATTACCAAGCAGTGCATTTAATAAAAAACTTATACAACTTCACTTATGGCAGCATATAAAAATGTAACATTACTAACTCAAAATAACTGATTTAAATTTAATCATTTTATTTAGGGTAAAAAGGGTAGGAAAAATACAGCATTGCTTATACTTACATATAAGTTTAGGAATGGAACCATATTTCGGATGACTTGACAAGATTCCTAAAGAACAGTTAAGTATTTCTGAGTAACATTGTTAGAGAAGGAAAAATCAGTTTCAACTATCTTAAAATAACAAATGCCAACTGTTAACTCTTTTTTGTGAATTAAGTGTCAACAGAAAATTATCTAAATGTCAAAACACTATAGACCACTGGAATAGGTGAATACAGCATGACCACATGATACAGTCAAGACTAAGTAAATGTTCCTATCTACCAACAGCACAACAAAGTCTTCAAAGATTTGATTAGTTACAAGACTGAAAATCATCCAAGAGCCAGGAAGAACTCTAATCAAACATATAAAACAGCTCTATATTAAAAAAGAAAAAACTTCCTGAAGAATAAATACTGAATATGAAGAAATATACCATCCTCAAGAGGTAAACTGTTAAATACTGTGAAGGCAATTCTCCATAAATTCATCTACAAACTCAAGGTTCCACTTAAAATCAAGACATGTTTTGTTTATTCTAAAACTCATGCTGATTTAAAAAAAAAAAAAAGCCAAGGCAATACTGAAGAATAGTATCACGTACCAAGACCTACTGATAAATTAAAAGTAATTAAGATAGTTACTTATAAATGCAAGAATAATTAAGCCGAACAAAGCAAGAACTCAGAAACAGACTTATACATAAACTGTTTTTTGAAGAAAAAAAACCAACAATGCAGTGCTTTTCAAAACATTGCAGGGTCAATTACAGGTGGCTTCCAATTTTAAATATGAAAGGAAAAGCTTATGGGAAAATGTGTAACAAACCACCTTCTCATCCCAGTAGTCCAAGATTTTAAAAAGACAACAAAAACTGAATAAATTGGACCTAGGTAAGAAGTAATTCATCAATGCTGGGCTAGACATAGTCACAGGGATTTTATTTATTCATTGTGCGCATGTATGTGTGTGCAGTTGCATGGCACGGCAGGTACAGAGGACAACTATCAGAAAGTGGCTCTTTCCCTCCACCTCGTGGGCTTTGGACAGAACTCAGGTTGTTAGGCTTGGCACATGTACTTGCAAAATCATCTTGCTGATACCATCGTGGGGATTTAGCTGCAAGCATCATCAATAAGGTTCATGACATCGCTAGCTTAGAGGACAGACTTGGACTGGGGCTCAGTGACAGCATGCATTTAGTAAGGCCCGGGGTTCAATTTCCAGCTCCCCTTACAATAAATGTACATAGCATACAAGCAAAAAGCCAAAACAGGACTCCAAAGAATACCTACATTTCTAAGACAAATGAAGAAAACCAGCATTAAAAATGTGAGTGTAAGACAATAAAAATGTGTCTTTTTGTGCTACAGAGCATGAAAGCACAATACATATCAGATATTCAAAAGCATGAAAAAAAAATTGAGCACGGCAGGGTATGCCATCCTAGAAATGAAACAAAAAGAACACTTTGAGAAATGGTTAATGGAGCTAGGTGTGGAGGCACACACCTTTAACCCCAGTGCTCTCGAGGGAGGGAAAGGTAGATCGCTATGAGTTCAAGGCTAGCCTGGTTTACATAGAGGGTTCTCCAAGGCAGTCAGGAATACATAGTGAGAACCTGTCTGAATTTACGCCGTCCCCAAAAGAAACAAACATGTACTGATTCATGATGTTGGTCAAGAACAAAAACTGTCCATCAAATTTGAGCAACACAGAGGTTATGGTGATGACCTTTGACATTTCCAACAATGATAAACATATGAAAATGAATGATTCAGACTGCACTGTATTAAAGCATTGAATGTATAAAGGATTAAAACACATAAAAAGCAAAGGGCTCATTCATGAAATCAGATTCAAATTTGAAACAAGGAAAACACAGAAGGAGGCTTAGGTTTTTCCTTTATGTTCTCTGTCCCTTTTTATTAAATCAAGAACAAACAGGGAGCAGCTAGTAGAGCACATAAATCCAGGGCTTTATGCATGCATGGTAGGTATGCACTCTGCCAAGTGAATTATGCGCTCAGCCCCATTTTAGCTTTATCACATTAAGCACTCTGAACTAGATTGTAATCTTGATAAAATTAGTTATTAAAAGGTTTTGTTTGTTTTCACTGTTCATATGGCCATAGAAAAAGAAAAATAGTTTTAGGGTTAGGGGTGTAGCTCAGTTCAATCTCTTGCCATTTATAAAATAGGTTTGGGGACTGGGATCTGGGGCTTGGTGAATAAAGAACTTAGTAACTCTGAGAACTTGAGTTTAATTCTCAGGACTCATGCAAAGCTGGGAGCTATCACACATGGCTGTAATTCTATTTTTCTTTTTCTATGGCCATATGAACATGAGCAGACAAACTGACATTGATTTCTTTGCTGACTCCCTTTGCCAGATTTTTCTTCTATGTGATTAATATGACGAAATTGTTTTTCTTCCAGTACAGAACCTTAGGCCTGGATTTGACTTCCAGTATCACAGAAACAGGTATGGAAGTACCTATTTGTAATCTCACCCCTGGGAGGTTGAGTTTAAGGCCAGCCTGAGTTACATCAGATCCTGTCTTCTTACAGTAATATTAAAAAATCTAAAACACATCCCATCATACTCAAAGAGGAACTAGATTAATGTCTGCTTTCTGAAATGCTTCCCTGCCAAATATGTGGGTAGAGGCTACAACAGGCCAGTAGTTCACAAAGTAAATTTAACAAGCAACTCTGCTGGCCGCACCACTGACACATTAATACTTAACCTAAACTCAATCCCAGAGAAATATACTGTACTATTGAAGCCAACAGAATTAGCCTCATTGGGAACTAGGAAAGAAAGAAAAGGAGGAAGGAAGGGAGGGAGGAAGGAAGGAAGATTATCATGGGCTGGGGAAATAGCTCAACTGGTAAAGTGTACATTTTTAATCCTAGAGCTGGGGCTTGCAGACCAGTCAATCTTTCTACTTGAATTCTAGGCTAGTGAGATATCTCTTCAAGCCCTCTAAATGTTTTTAAAATGCTAATTCATCCTTACCTACTCTACAAGATGAGAAGACAAAGCTAGTATAGGGAACTATAGGTCTTTAAGCCAGTGCATATGAATCACCTTAATTTTGTAAAACAGGTTGAGATAATGACTCAGTATGGCAGGTATAAGTCCCAGAATCTGCATTTCTAACAGTCTCTAAGGATGCTACAGTGTTCAGCTGACCTGGGTCTGCTGTTCTCTCAAACTAGTCACAAGGGTTGGCTGGTTGGGTTTTATTTGTTTTTGAGGCAAGATCTCAAGCAGTCCAGGCTAGCCTTGAACTTCTGATCCCCTTGCTTCCACTTCCCAATTCTGGGATTACAGGCATGTGCCACCACACCTTGTTTTTTCATGCAGTGCCAGGGTTAAAACCTAGGGCTTCCTGCACATAGGCAGGCACTACAACAATTAAAAAACATGCCTAGCCCCAATACCATCAAAATATGAAATCAATATAATCAAATGAGTGGGCCTAGACAGATAAAGTTCTTCTAATACTGTACAAATATATCAGTGATCAGGCTTAGTAAGACCATACTCCCTTATTTAAAAATCAGGAAAATAGGATAAAGTACAGTATACGAAATGCCAAATAAATGTGAAATTTAAACACTTACCTTTACTAATTAATCCTTGAGTAATCAACATACTTGTGGCAGCCAATGGCACAGCTATAGGAAGAAAAAGAAATTATCAGTATCAACAGAAAAATACTGTTTCGAGTACACAAAGATAAATTAGTATCAATAACAGCAAAATCATCAAGATATAGATTCAACAACCAAGATCTCTAAAGCTGCACTGTGCACACACAACAAAAATTAAAGACTATTTTCAGTATACATATAATTCAAGAATCCATCTAGATTTAGTTAGGTTCCAATAGCAATTCATTAAAAGGATCAACCAAAACACAATTTAGTAAAATGACTAGAAGTCACTTCTGTAGTAAAAAGGGAAAAAGGAATGCTACAGAAGCATGCTGCAAGAAGAGCCACTCGGTACTAAGTAATAACCAAATTACACAGTCTAAGTACCTCATGTAAATTAGCTCATTTACCTTTTGTCATCACATCTTTATCAGGGAGGTCATATTACTACCATTTAAAAAATAATCTTAGAACTAAATGTTAAGAACCTTACTCACTTAAAACCATATACTTAAATCAACATTAGGTCTCACAACGTAATGAAACCCGCTTGATATCAGATCCTAAGATTCTAGGCTCTGTATTCTACTGTGTGAACCAAAATACAAAATATATTTGACCATGTGATTAGCTGGGAGAACGAAATCATGTATTTTAAATATTCCTTAAGACCATACATAAATATATAAGAGATGCATATTAACCCACAATTCCAAAATGATTTACAACTTAAAAACAGCTCCCTACACCACACTAAGAATTTACTGCATTGACAGAAGTTGATCCTTTGCTCACTAGATTGGCAAGCAACTAGATCTGGTAACTTACCAGTAGACAATTCCCTGAACTGATAATATAATTACCTAAATAAATGTCTCACCTGTTTGCACAAATAAGAGTTTATATTGAACACCTACTCTCCATCTGGGAGTCTGGAATTTTAGTACCAAGCAGACTAAGGGTACCTACATGATCAGTACACAATTAAAATCCTGGCTTTGGGTCTCTAATGAGCACACATGGCTGACCAACTCTCAGATACATGCATCCGGCTTCCTCTGAACTCCACCAATGCTCCTTTACCTAATTTTGCTTTTTATATTTTAACTCTAAAATTATTTTGAATTCAAATAACTAACTATATGCACTTGGTTAATGGCACTTTATAAAGAGCCAGAGAGTAAACAGTCTCCATGCCAACTATTTAATTGCCATTTTAAGGCAAAAGCACCCCAAGACAAAACATGAAAAAATGAACTTAGCTTTTTCTAATTTGCATATGTAATCAAATCGGCCTTTTTCTCCCAAACATTTTAAAAATATAAAAACTATTTTTAACACATTAAATACAAAACCATGTTTGGTTCATTGCTGTATTCTACTTAACTCCTGTCTAAACTATGTGGCAATTTTAACACAAAAGTAATTAGACATTTAATTACCTATAGAAATTTTATGATTAAGATTTCTAACTCTGTAACTAGGCATTAGCTTTGCCATCAGACATAATTTGCAACCATCCTAAGGTTTGGCTGCTTACTATTCTACTTACTAATAGATTTTAACTTCGCTAGAAAAATGCTTTCTTAAATGTTGTCTTCTTAGAATGCCTTCGTGTATTATCATCAAAGTTTTTCAAAGAACAAATCGCTTTAATTACAGATCAGTTCACCTTGGTTCAAGGACTTTAACACATAGCAATGAAGAATTACAGACAGATAAGAGGTGATATGTTAGTCAGCCATCTCTACAATGGACAACACCTTCCCATTTGAGACAAAGCTTAACAGTCCTGGTAAGAAGATGCTGATGAGGCTACTTCCATTTGTCACCATGCCTGCAGACATTTCCTCTTATGCTATGGGGGAGTAATGGATGAGGCCTAAGTGCTATCCAACTTACATGATCTATTTTACGTCACACAAAAAGAGAATGGTCACTTGCAAGGGGCTTTGACAGTTATCGAGTCTTCATCCCATCAGAGTAAATGGCTATCCAGAATGTACTACTTACATGCTAAGAACAATACAAGTGATTACTGTGGTTGACCTGGGATCAGAACTCAAGTTCTCTGGCTACTAGGTCAGTGGCCTTTGGCCTTTACAACACTGTACTAGGAGATTACTACCCCAGTCTGTGAACAATCTGTCTCTTCAGGTAAATCACTAATAGTGATGACCACTGTCCACACTATATCCAATACAAGCATTCCCACAGTTCCTTGAGCACTTTTCTCCTCAGAAATGCAAAAGGCTACTCTGTGCTTCCAACAGTTTTAAATTGAAACTTAATGCATTAGTCAGAATATCATCTATAGTCATTAATAAAAATCATAATTGGTAAAATTAGAATTGAATGAATTCCCACAATTCCATGGGATAAGTAGGTATTACCCTCATTTTGCAGATAAGCAAATGGCGCATAAACAGAAACTTGCCCAAATCTCACAGTTCTTAAAGTGTATAGCTGGGACTTGAATCTAGATAGTAAAGCCCAGGAATCTATGCTTTTATGATTGATAGATAATATTGTCTATTTTGGAAATATGCAGTTGTAGTATGACTTTTCATAAAGAGAAGTAAAAATAGTATTCCCCCAGATAGAGCATCCACACATTTCATTCAAGTTCAGTTTGTGAATCAGCATATTTACTAGGGGCTCTTTGCAGGAGCATGGGTGACCCAAAGGTAGCCAAACCATCAGGAAGTCCCCTGAGCAACTTATAGTTAGCTGTGGCACTGAAGCATGTCACCAACAGTATGGTTGACTTACAAAAAGCTACATCAGTGATGACTCCCCTCAGCAACTTTTGAGCAGCTACTCTATCAAAAGATAAAGAAATAAATCCCGTTTTGACTATCTATGGCATTGACACTAATGTTAGTTACATGCCACAAGTACATATCAAGTCCCTAATGTGGAAGGCTCTAGTTGAAGGACAAAGAAATCAAGCTGACAATGTCTTCTCTACCAGCTAACATTTGTGGGGACAGACAGCATTATGGCAGGATGATGAGAAAGAATGATGAAAAAGAACCAGCAATCCTGGTGACCATACCAAGAAAGATGTGTTTGCTGCTATAATATTGGCATGACTAATATGGGTGCAACCAACAATTTTCCAGACGAATTTAAGCTTACTCCATAGGACAACAATGTTTGATATTGTGAGCTGGGCACAAACTTGTGACTAAGGCTATCATAGGCTCCAATAACAAGGCCATGACTATTGTTTTGTTAAATGTACATAGTGAATGTACATTTAAATGTACATCCTAAACATTTGTATTTATGTCTATAGACTGCTGCTGCTGCTGACAATATAAAAAGGAAGCTTTTACAGTAATAGTGATAATGGTGTAAACTCTTAACTGACGAGACTGCTGCTGTGGCACAGTGGCTCAATGCTAAGAAAAATAATCATATATCATCATCATCCCCTCCAAGAAGGGAACATCACCAAGAAAGAAGGCAGGAGTGCAGTGCAGCTGTTTCCTTTGAGTTGGAGAAGACCATTGTCTCTTTAATCAGAGCAGCTGGGACTAGACAGAGACCCTCAAGAGGCCTCTCCTTTCCTGGAGGCTGTAAAAGTAACCACTTCCCATGTCTGTGTGGAACATGTTGTAAAGCTTTTCAATAATGCAGCTGCCCCAAAGTCAACCATGCTCCTGCAAGTAATCTCAATAAACTCTGTGTTTCACCAGCCTGGACTTCAATGGAATGCTTTCTTTGTTCTATCAGTGTCATCCCAATCTGGGGAAAACAGATGCTTAAGTCTCTCTAGGGAAAGTGACATACCACTATCAAGACAAATGTAACTCATGCAACTTTAAATGATGCAAATATGAACTCTTACACCATGTCAGTAATTCCAAAGGTTGAGAACTACTGTAGTACATAATATGCAGCAAAGTGATATTTTCTATACAGAGCCTTTTGCTATTTTCATAAAGTAACAAAATTACCTTAAAACAAAAAAAAGGCTCTTCAGATCAATGAGTCTGATTTTAAACCAGAAGGAATACAGTTAACAGATGTCAAAAAAGTGTAAAAATTACAATCAGTACATTTCCAGGGAGTTTTAACTACTTTAACAATCTGTTCTGATCAACAGTCACAAGCCAACACTCTCCTTAGTAAAATAAATTCTACTACTCATTTGCATAAATATGAATGTCACATACTGCATATCTTGAGAAACAAATGTTAAAGTACAAAATTTCCTATTACAAAGCCATTAAATCTTCCTGGTAATTACATATGTTTAATTTTCTATCATATGGTTACAGCTAAAATTTTATATAGTTCCATAGTTTGGTGTTATTGTAATAGAGAACACTTAGTTCATCTGTTTTAAGAATATAAAGCAGTCCCATCAGGAAAGCAGAGGTAGGCAGATCTCTGTGAGTTCAAGGCCAGCCTGGTCTACAGAGTGAGTTCCAAGACAGCTAGAGTTAAAACAGAGAAATACTGTCATGAAATAAACAAACAAAAAAATCTTATATCACTTTCCTATATCTGAAATCCAGCCTATAGATCACTGCTCTTCAATGCAATTTAGCCACAATAATGTTACAGCTATTTCAAGTGACAGGCACAAAAGCATAAATATATCAGTCAGAAATAAATCTGGACACAATAGTGCCCATTAGCTTAACACATTACATTCCAAACTTTACACACCAAGAAATCTAGTCTTTTTTATGTAAAATCTTGTTATATAGCACAGGGAGACCTTCAACTAACTATGTAGCTCAGGGCCAATCTCAAATTCAAGATCATCCTGTCTCTGCCTCCTGAGGACTGGGAATATAGGAATTTCTCCTTTTCTTAATTCTTTGTCATTAAGACTTGAAAATAATTTGTTGTGCTATAAATGCAAATCAGCCATACTAAATTTATTTCCCCATACAAATAGTACACCTTTAATGAGTACTGCCAAAAATTAGGTTTTTACTGTCATAAATTAGGTTATGATTTGACCCTTATTTTTTCTTTTTTCCCTCTTACCGACCTTTTTTTAACACTGTCATTTTACATTCTTTAAAAACACATAATACTGCTATGGCATTCCTGTGGAGGTCAGAGGGCAACATTTGGGACTAGTTTCTCTCCTTCCTCATGTGGGTTCTATATAGTGTACTCAAGGCTTAGCAGGCTTTCCCACTGAGCCATCTCCCAGGTCCTCTTTCTGCTGTTTCTTTGACCTTTTTCAATTGTATCTTGCTGGATACATGGCTGGAGAAATGGCTTAGCACCTAACAGGACCCACGTTCAGTCTCTGGCACCCACATGCAGTTCAAAGCACCCTAGTTCTCCTCCGGGGTTTGTTTGTTTGCTTGGTTTTTGTTGTCAAGTTTTTTTTGTTTGTTTGTTTTTGTCTCTTTTTTGGTCTTTTTGTAATTCTTCCACCACCATCCTGGTAATAGGGACCAAACCCAGGTCCCCATGAAATCTATCAACTGGATAGTCTCCAACACCCAACCTGGTCTGTATCACTAGTTCAGGCCAGCCAGAGGCTACAATAGACAAAACAACAAAAGCATCCTGATCTTAAGATCTGTAGTCAGGAATTGAAAACTGATAATGCAGTAACTCCTTACTGTAATAAAAGGCAACAAACCAGTTGTTATGACAGCCATGAAGTGTGAGAGTTAAAACTCTAACCAAGTCCGTGGTTCAGACAGACCTGACTTCAAATGAAGGCACAAAGACCCATAGCTAAAGAGTAACACAGGCAGATGTTTAACACATCTAAACCTTAATTCCTTCATCTCTAAAGGTAACAGTTATCAGCCTTACTAAATTGTATTCATGCTATTAATACTGACAAAATTGCTCAGAGATAATTACTTTGAAACAAGTTCAATTCTATTTCCTTAATCTCTATTAGTAATTACCACACAACCCAAAAGTGCCCCAATATGTTCTATATGTAATTAGAATTCCAAACATAAGTTTAAATCAAGTTTGTATATGAAAGTTTTGGATCAAATTAGGCTGATTAGAAAAATGACGCAGCAGGGCTGAAGAGATGGCTCAGTGGATAAAGAGCCAGCAATGCAAACAGATCAGAACTGGGGATCAGAACTCTGATCCTCAGCATTCATGTAAAAGGCCAGGCATGGAAATCCCACTACTGGGAAGATGGGTGTGGGGGGACTGGCCAATTTAGCCAAAATGGTAGAACTCTGGTTAAGTGAGAAACCCTGTCTCAAAAAATAAGATGGGGAGGAATAGAGAAAGATACTGACCTCTCCCCTCCACACATGTGCACATACACAGATACCACAAATACACCCAAATATAATTTTTTTTTAAAAAGGTTTTTCATTAAAAGGATAACTTACATCTGAACCAGAAGCTTTCTTCATTGCACTCTGCAAAGACTCTCCATTCTTCCTCTGTTGGAATGTAATCACCCGCTATGCCTTTTGGAGAAAAACTGGAAGTCATTTCCTTAAAGCCTAGAAAATTAGCTTTGTCTACTAGTAACAAGAACATATAAATAAATAAATAAAGCAAGCAACTGGCTTGTTAACTTTTTTAAAAGATGACTTTGACTTCCAACACAATTTATTCTTACTACCTGGTAGTCAGAACAGCTGGACACAGTGCTAAGTGAAAACATGGAAAGCCAGCCCCCCCTTAGAAAATAAGGAATTTCAAGACTATAATAAGACATTAAAGCAAGTATGAAGCCTTGTGTGTAACTGTATAGATGTCACACCGATAAAGCCATCCCAGCTGCAATTAAAATTTCCTTACACAGAAAGAGTTACTAATTATAAATACTTAATGTGATAGTTACGGGGAATTGGTCTTGGGACTTCTGCATTCGGCTCTCGAAAATTGGCCCTCCCATTCATAGTTCCTGTATCAAAAACATTTATATCCAAATATTATAAAGTATCAGAACAGATTAAATATCTACAGCCAGTCTACCTGTAAGTCAACAAATATTTACTGAACATTAAACTTTTTTATAAACTAACTTTATTTTATGTGCATCGGTGTTTTCTTTGGATGCATGTGTGTCACTTTAATGCCTGGTACCTGAGGAGGCCAGAAGCAGGCATTGGATCCTCAGGACTGGAGTTGCAAATGATTGTGATACTGTGATATGACATGTGGGAACTGGGAACAGAACCCAGATATTCTGCAAGAGAAGCGCTCTGAGCTGCTGAGCCATCTCTTCAGGCCCTGATCATTACATTTCAACTACTTGACATAAGAAAAGAACTGCATAAAAAAGGTCATAAACCTACTATTTGAACTAATTATTCATGTTCAGTCCTTTAATCGAAAAACAGGCTTATAAAAAAACAATAGACAAGTTTTCCCCTTCTGAGGACAGGTTATTTTACATTATTCTGTATATTGGTTCAAAAACAAAACCAAAAAAAACAAAAAACAAAAAATAAAACACACACACACACACAAAAGCACAACTATGTCCAAATGGTTGAGGAAATACTAAGTCATTTCAAGGCTTCAAAAAACCAAAAAAATAAAATAAATAAATAATAAGAACCACAGTCTCCCATAACTCCGAAGTCAAAAACATCGAAGTCACATTCTCTTGCAGGAAGCTGTTTTTTTAAACAACCAACTACGAATCTTTCAAACTTCTCCCCCATCGGGCCAAATCATTTTCAAATAACGTAAATAAATGAGATTTTAAAATCCAAGAGCATTCTAAGAATACACATTGATTTTTTTCATCTTCCTTTAAACACAGACCTCGGGATTTCAGGTAAAATAACGAGTATTTCTACGTTTAAGCAGTCACATAGAAACACGGTATGATATACAGGATGCACACAGCAAAATACCCTTCTGCAATTCGTTTACGGACTAAGTCATCATTGAGGGCCTGCTGCATACCCATCCCTTAGAGAAGGAGGTTTCATAAAAGGCAAACTGAACTCCTGGGGGGATGAAACATGCTGAAGAAGCTTCTACTGCAAAATCGTACTAGAAAAAAAGAAACCTCATCTTCCCAAGCCTCCTTCTGGAGAGGCTGGAAGGCGGTGCGATCCGTCTACCACCATATAAAGCTCCTAATTCCAAACAAAAAGGCTCACGCGAAGCCTAGCAGTGGCCGCAGCCTGCAGCACTGCTGTCCTGCACCTGCTACCCCACCTCGGTCGCCGCCGTTTCCCCATCGCTCCACGCAGGCCGTCGCCGCCCCGGTCACCGGCGCTGCAGCCCAGCCTATGATCGCAGCGCGGCCCGACACCTCCAGGCAAGAAAATGGCGGAAGGTGCGAGGAAGGGGCGGGCGAGGATGGGAAGCTGGCATATAAGCTGGGGCCTGCTGCGCCACCACACCCACCTCACAACTGTGGCGGCAACGCTGCGAGCACGTCCCGGGGCAGAGGCCTGCAGAGGACCCCAGAGACAGATGCCGCGGACAGCGTAGGAAGCAGATACGGGGAAAGAGGGCAGCCACCAACAACGCGATCGCTAAGAAGTCACCCCGACAAAAAACGCTGGGCCGCGACCCGGAAGCATTACCTTCGACCGGAAATGACGTTACACCGCTCTAGGGAAACGCCGCGGAGCAGCCTCTCGAAACGCCCGGTCCAATTGGTCCCACCTCCTTTCACCCCAAGGTCCCAGCGCTCAGAGCTGCTCTGCGGCTGCGCGGGTTATAGGGCTGGGATGCAGCTCCACCCTGCCCCGGGTTCGATGCTCTTGTGATGTACTCCAGTGACTGTGCTGTGACCTGCCGGTAGGGACGTTCTGGAACTCCCCGCTTATCCCTCTGACCTTCCTTGGATTTCCCTAATTTTAAGCCTTACATAAGTCATTTTATGTTTTAATCCTCTAGACTAGGTAGTGAACTTTAAGTGTGTACACTTAGTTAACTGTCAGAACCTCCAGTCTAGTGTCTGACTCATTCAAAACCCGAGTCAGTACAATCCCACTCGGAGACTCAGAATTGGCTCATCTGAATAACAGAAATATTGCCTGATTCATTAAAACAAGTCTAAAAAGGAGTTTAGACACTCAGACTCTATTAATGGGAGAGTATATTTCAGTTCTAGGAGACACACGTTTGTCCAGACATCAGGCTGCCACCCCCAACCACAAACTTTCATTTTCTTTCATTGATCCCAGGGATATTTTTTGAGCTCCTTATTCTGAACCAAGTACAGAAAGTTTATCATTGATTCCTCAGTGAACAGCCCCAGCCCCACCTAGTTATGAACTCCTACAAGCCTCAGATTTCTTATCTCGTTCCTATTTCATTTTTTCACTGCCTCTAGAGTGGCCACAAACTTGTTCTGTAAGCATATTTAACAGAGAAAGCCATGTAAAGCACTAACCCAACCCTGTGTTGCCTTCTGAGAGTCTTTGATAGCTCCATCAGGGCTAGGTCTCTGCCTCTTGAACCTCACAAGAAAGAAAAACAGCCTGTCTTCTTTGCCAATACCATACACAAAATCGTGCCCTGTCCTGGTACCACCTTCTTTGTGAAACTTACCCTGAAACACATCAGAGAATCACTTCCTTAAGTATTCACCTTGTACGAACCTATAGCACCACACGGTAGCTCCGGCAATACTGTATTTTGTTGCTGTTGCTTGTTTCTTTCACCGCAATCATTTAGATCGACTTTTATTTATACTCCCACATAGTTAAAGGTAATCGATATTAATATTAATTTTTCTTGGGTAAATTGTTCTGAGCCTATGACCTCTGCAGTTTCTCTTCTCTTGTACAATGTTTGATTTTTTCTCAAGATGTGTTTTTGTTACCCACATCAAAGATGGTTTCCTAACTGGGCAGTGGTGGCTTATGCCTTTACTCCCAGAATTTGGGAAGCAGAGACAGGCATTCAAGGCCAACCTGGTCTACAGAGTGAGTTGCAGGACAGCCAGAGTTACCTGGGGAGAGAAACCCTGGGGAGGGGGGGGCAGAGATGCTTTGCTTGATCATCTCATTA
This sequence comes from Cricetomys ansorgei, assembly GCA_026225945.1. Taxonomy (NCBI): domain Eukaryota; kingdom Metazoa; phylum Chordata; class Mammalia; order Rodentia; family Nesomyidae; genus Cricetomys; species Cricetomys ansorgei. The sequence goes on along the minus strand of JAMJFZ010001868.1, from coordinate 8,689,970 downwards.
AAGTGGCGCTCTTCTCCCCTTGTGTGTTATCTTATTTCTTTTCAGAGCGTTTTCCATGACAGACAATAATTATTGTGCAAGTGTCTCTGTCTTTCCCCACTCCCTCCTCACTAAAATAAAAGGTCCATGAAAGAAACCATAGTAGTCTATCATTAAAGTGATTATCATGTAGCATTAGATCAACAATATTAATTTCTTTAATAAATTTATTGACTGTGTTTTATAATATAAAAAACAAATGTTAAAAGTCTAATATTTCCACACCTTCAGCTTATAATAAAATGTCCTTTTTCCTAAAGAAAGAGACAAGAAATAAAGGAATTAGGAATACTTCTGAGTGAGCTGTACGCTGATGAACAATCTAGCTTTTATTTGCGTATTAATGAAGCTATTAGATTCCAGAATACATTTTTATCCTATTCTTCATATTTTCTCAGGCAGATGTGTGTATGGCTACTTTACACTATCAGGAATATTTTCTGTTCACCAATTTTCCAGCAATTAGACAATTAGGATTGGTGTGGGGGAGCTAAAGATTTATGGAGTTGTTTTTTTGGTTTTTTTTAAATAAGAGTCTCAAGCATTCAAAATATACTTTTTCCTTTGTTTTTCAAAATCTGATTTTATGTCCTGGTAAACTGTCAATTTGCAGAGGTGCTGACATTTAAAAGTTATTGGCTCTTTTGATTATTTGGGCAATGCTACACTAGAATTTTCCAAGCATAAATTGTGTACGATCCAAAGTCTTCCTGGAAGTTGATGCACAGTTGATGAAGAAAGGCTATAGGGTTTGTTAGCCAACATAGTCCTTGGTACACTCACCTTGAACTGTAAAATCACCCGGAATTGTGCTTCTTAGAGTAAGTTAAAGCAATTTACTGACGTGGAACTCTGTGCTCAGGCATGAAAGCTTTGGGTTCCAGCCTTGAAGTTCGAGCAGCTGTGGTTTACCCACTGGAGATCCTCACAAGATTGCTTTCGCTAACATCCTGGAAGTGGGGAGAGCTAGGGAGGCCCTTGCCTTCCTTGAAGTTACATAATTGAGTATAGATGCTTGGGGCAAAAGCATTAAGTGGTATAGCTGCTGGCAAGCTGCCCATGATTCTGAAAGTAACTTTAATTAAGCTCATTGGTTCACCAACCTAGAATTAAATAGTTATTTCTTCCATTTCCCATTGCTCTCTGAGATGACTAGAAAGAGACATCCCTGGAAGAGTCATTTAACAAATACTCTTCCAAACACTGAGTGATTACCAAATGAGATATCACCCCATTTTTACCTGTTAGACATTACTTTTTGTTTTCAGACATCACTTTGTTTTTTGTTTTAAAATATTTATTTTTATTTATGTGCTGCATGAGTTTATGTGCGTGCACCACATGCATGCAGGAACTGGAGTTACAGGCAGTTGTAAGCTACCTGATGTAGATGCTGAAAACCGAACCAAAGTATTCTGGAAGAATAGTAAGGGCTTTTAATCTCTGAGCCATCTCTCCAGCCCTGTTAGCCTGTTAGACATTACTTTGGAACAGTAAGGAACAATTCAGAGTATTCCTTAATTCATACCAATGAAACCCAACTAATAAATTTCTTCTTGACATCAGTGACATGAGTTTCTCTTTTTAGCCATTTTTTATTTCAATTTTTATTTATTATTTGTTGTGTTTGTGATGTGTGCTAGAGCACTCTTGTGTATAGCACTCTTGTGTGTACAGCACTCATGCTGAAACACAAGAGGATAACTTTCAGGAGTTAGGTCTCTCCGTCCACCTTGGGAATCGGGGAAATCAGGATCAAACTCAGACTGTCAGACTTGTGCAACAAGCACTTTGACTTGCTGAGTCATCACACCAGCACTAGATGGGCTTTGGAAATTTAAAATTGCAAGTATTATTGTTGCATTTATGTGTTTTGGTTTATGTATATGTCTGCATGTGTATGTGAAGGGAAACACTTGCCTGTGCATACATGTTTAGAGGCCAGAGGTTGACTTTGTGTATCTTTCTCTACACACTTAACCTTACATACTAACAATTATTCAATGTATTTGCATTTGTGTTCTATGAGGGCAGGTATTGTGCCTTATTAGCTCACCACAGACTACCAGTGTCCAATTACAAGAATTACAGTAGTCTAGTATTTCCATGCCTTTGGCATATAATAAATTTTATGTGTTCTTTTTCCTGGAACAAAAGACAAGAAAGAAGAGAATTAGAAGTCCTTTCTGAGTGAGCTTTATGCTAATGCAAAATCTGGTTTTTATTTGACTATTAATGAAGCTAGGAAATTTTTATTGTTCAGAAAAAAATGCAATGTCATGGAAGTCAGAGGAAAAGAATATTCCAAAAAGGAGGATGTAGTCAAACGTATCAAATGATGATTAAAACTGTGAATTACCCATTAACTGCAGCAATAAGGTCATGTATAACTTTTACAAGTATTATTTCATTCAAATCTATATTATAGGGTAGGTCAAAAAAGTGGATTACAGTGGACTGGGAAAAGAATGGTTGGGGTTGAAGTGTGAAAAAGTATAGATTACTCTTGCTAGAAGTTTAGAAGTTTAGCAGTTTGGAGAAAGCAGACACAGAATGGTAACTGAAGGGAAATACAAGAAATGGGTAAAGGTTAGGTTTTGTTTCATGATTCTATACATATTCTATACAGATTCAGTCCTATTAACAAATATAAATAGCCAATAAAGAGAAGGGCTGAGACTATGAAGAGGAAATAGCATAAGGTGCGTAGGTGTTGCCCTGAGCATGTTCTAGTTATACCACAAGCTTCTGTGCACTCACCCAGCCTTTGGGCAGAACCCCTGTGTACGCATTTTAAGCAACTTTTTTGAGGGAAATTCTGAAGGTATCTAGAAGGGAACAAAGACTTATGACATGTTGCTGCATGCTGCACTCTCCAGGTGATGTTGAGCAAATTCACTTTCTTTTCTATCCTAAATGCAGAAAGTTCGAGGAGAACATTGCTGCCCTCTGTGGATAAGGAGCCTGTGAGGCAACTAGAGAACCTGTCATATTCTAGATGTCCTGGTTACATGGCACCTACCCCAAGAACTGTTTTTCTTGTGAAAACAAGTGGGGGCTTCATGGAAGGTGTTGCTGTAGCTGCAAGGAGTGCCCAAGAATGCCCGCACTTCAGGCTTCACACTAAGTCCACATCTGGCTCAATATGGTTGGGTTAGGGGTGGGGATGTGGTGCTCTAACAGTGCAATGTACAGCTGCATTATTATTTTGACATTCTTTTTTAACTTTCTAAAAAAAATTTTGATTTTTCAAGACAAGGTTTCTCTTTGTAGCCCTGGCTGTCTTGGAACTTGCTTGTAGCCTGAAACTTGTAGACCAAGACGGCCTGGAACACACAGAGATATACCTGCCTCTGCTTCCTGAGTGCTGGGATTGAAGGCATGCACTGCCACTGCCCAGTGACATTCTGGAAATATAAAGTTCATATGGATTCATAATTCCTTTGGATTTTCATAATAGAATATGAAGAATATAAAGAACATAAAGAATCACTTCTACTTGCCAGTAAGAAAAAGGACTTTTGCATTTGTAAAAGTTGGCAAATTGCCATCATAAATATGAGATGGTTATAGCATTCAGCATTTCTGTTGAAGAGAGCCATTGAAAAATCAGACGTCAGTATAAATAATATTAATCAGGAAATTTGAGGGCCAAGTTGTTGGGATATAGAATCACTTAGACCCGAATATGGATGTGTCAGAGCAAGTTCACACTTGTGAACTCAAATGCACATGTACACAAATACCATATACATGTAGATATTTTAAGAAGAAGCCATTTTTAAAAGACAGTGTAAGCCTTCTAATGTTAAAGAATATTTCAGTTTTCATCAATACTGTTTGTTAGTATTTCTTTGTTTTTACTTGTCTGCAATGTTTGGGGTATTGTGGTTAGACATGAATCTGTCTACTTTATTATAACCACAAAGAGTCAATTCTTTGTAAAGTGTTAGTGAAAGAGAATTTCTCCCACATCTAAGTGAGTATATTTCAGAGAATCATTTTCACTATAATGCATATTTGAAAAGAAAGACCTTCTGAATAGCCATCTCTCACTCTACTTGTATGACAGTTTGATTTTCAGACAAAATCAAGAAGAGGAAGGAAAAAAAAAAAAAACCTCCCCAGGAGGTGACCCTGGCTGCAGCGCTCCTTATGCTGTCAATCAGCTAGGAACCACCTGTCCCACTTTAGATTTCTGGAGTCATTGTGCACACCTGTGTCTTTTCTAATGTCACTTATAGAGCTTACTGAAAGCTGTTAAATGAATGAGGAGAACCAGAGTGCAGCTGCACAAAGCTGACTTTGAATTTTGCAGCTGGGTCTGTCTCAGTTCAGGGGGGGAAAATAAGACTAGAACCACCAAGTGAATGATTCATATCTTAACACTAACTTGTGAGAGAATGGATCTTAAATTCATGTTTCTGAAAGTTTAAGGAGATTAATGTATGCACAAAAGATAACAATGTTTAAAATTCAAGACCACTGTAAATATTTAACTAATCATTCATGAGTTCATTTTTATTTTTTATTATTGTTGTTTTGATTTTTGAGACAGTCTCACATAGACTAGGTTGGCCAAGAACTCCCTATGTAGCCAGGGATAGCCTTTAACTTCTAATCTTCCTACTTCTACCTCTCAAATGCTGAGATTATAGGCATGTATAGGCATGTGCCTTAATTTTTTAAATTTCCCTTTATTACGTTTGTTTGTGCTGGCAATTTAGCCAAGGAAAGAACACTTGCTGCTTTTACAGAGGACCCAGGTTCAATTCCCAGCACCCACAACTGGCTCACAACTGTCTGTAACTCTAGTTCTAGACACACATGTGGTGTATATACATAAATGCAGGAAAACACTCATACACATAAAATTTAAAAAAAAATAAAACTTTCAAAAGGAAAGGAAGGAAGAGATGAAATCCATACAAAAAGTATTTGTAAAACTTTAAGAGCTGAATTCTGTCTGAAAGCAAGTTTGATGTCTGCTGCAGAGATACTACATGGAGAGAATGGGACTATCTAAAATATTAATACCATCAGGCCATTTTCTTTAAATAAACATCAAGCTGACCAAAGGCCAAATATAGGATTTACTTCTCTGTCTCAAAGGGCAGTGGGACTTCTCACATTGTTATCATCTAATTGCATAGAATTTACAAGCTACTGACCTAGAACATTGACTCAAGGATGATAGTCCTGGTCACATGCTTATATGCTTTGAAAGTTCCATTTTTCTCAGAATTAGCCTCTGTAGCATTTTTGTTTGCCTTTATGATAACACTTGCCATACCACAAATTTTTATTTACTTGGCTTTTGCAAGCAAAGGGACTTTCCCCATCGTGTCTATACCAATTATAGCATGTGTGTTTGCTGGAGCAGTATGCTTACGGTGTTGCTCAGCAATAAAGATGAGGAGACATTTTCCTAGGTGCAAACCCTGCCAGACCTCAGCAGAGGGAACCGCCTGTCATGGCAAGGACCATTCTGGACTGTTGGACAGTGGAACCCCAATTGTCTGATCTCAAGTGTTTTTATTGATACAGAAGGTCCTCAGGTGTTCTATTGATGTAAAAACTCTGCCCTCTCATCCAAAGACCTGGCTCTACCAGAAAGCAGTGAGCACATGCAGATCAAATATCTTTTATGTTAATCCAACACCTGTGGATAATACAAAATGCTAAGGCCTAGGTATCCCTTCCCCCACCAATGCACAAAACAACTATTTTAAACATAACTAGAAATAAACTTCTGCAACATTTCCCCCTTTCTGTATAAGACAATCAAAAAAATTGCTTTATCTACAACACAGTTTAACACTACACTACCAAAGCCATCTACAAGAGGAACAACCATGAGGCTTGCTTGCTAGGATGCATAGGATTAAATGAAATCAAACATCATCAAACCAGTATGGCTGCATCCAGCAACCGCTAAAGAAATACGTTTGAGTTCAAAGTTCTGTAGAACGTTTCAAACACTTCTTCAAAAGGCAGCAACCATTAGTCCAGATCATCTGGGAGTTCTTTTTAATATTCTTTTTAGCAGGTGTTTTTTTTCAGCATCATCACAGGTGATCCTTGTCTTTAGGAAGGGATCCCGTGTAGGGTGGAGTTCTCATCACCATAGCAGATATGTCTTGTTAGGGCTGCTTCACCAGTATCGGGACCACTTGTGGTCAGATTTTCAGGGGGAAAAAAAAATGGTCAGTTTAGATTAGTGACTCAGAGCCTCAGCTTCCACAGCAGAGGATACTAGGCTGGTGGGAAGAATCTCTGTATGCAACATCCTGGCAGTTTGACATTCTTTTCCACCACCACTATGTGGAAACATACAACCTTCTTCATAGACCCCAAATATAAGACACACAAAAAACAGCTATCAGCAAACTCAACTTGTAACAAAGCACACTCAGAGCATGTAATTAAACAACCTCTATTAGGTAAAGTCAGAAACCATAAGCTCTTATCACAGCATCTACCTATTTACCTGGTGTCTTAAGGTTTTATTGCTATGAAGAGACACCATGGTCATGGCAATTCTTTTAAAGGAAAACATTTCATTGGGCTAGTTACAGTTCAGAGATTTAGTCCATTATCATCATGGCTGGAAGCATGGTGGCACACAGGCAGACATGGTGCTGGAGAGGTACCTGAGAGTTCTACATCTGGATCAGCAGGCAGCAGGAAGAGAGACACTGAGCCTGGCTTGAGCATCTGAAACCTCAAAGCCCTCTCCCAATGACACACTTCCTCCAACAAAGCCACATCTCCTAATAGTGCCACTTCCTCTAAGCCTATAGAGCCATTTTCATTCAAACCACCACACCTGGGCTATATATTGTCTTTCTTCCTGTTGTGTGTGGGTTTTCTACAAATGAGTGATTTGAGGGGTCCATCCCAACTTCTCCCATTTACTCAAGTTCTACCCACCTCTCCCTGCTTTTTTATCTCTTTTCACTGTTGGAAAATTCCCATCAGCTTATACATGAGCCACATTTACACACTTCAAAAATATATTTTATTTTATGTATTTTACCTACATATTTGATGTGCACCACATGCTTGCCTGGTGCCTGTGGAGGTTAGACGAGGGTGTTGGAACCTCTGAACCTGGAGTAACAGAAGGTTGTGAGCCATCATGGGTGCTGGGAACAGAACCTGGGTCCTCTGCAAGAGCAACAAGTGCTCTTAACCACTGTGCCATCTTAACCACTGTGCTCTTAACCACTGTGCCCCACTCCTCTTACCAGAAACAACTCCCAAGCCTTTTGGACTTCTATTTATTTGCTTTTCTATTGTAAAGTTCATTCGAAGAACTATTTTACTTTCTGTGCATAAGCCCTTTCTCAGTCCTTTTGAACCTATTACAAACCCACTTTTCTCCTTGAAAAAGTCTCCATTAAGTCTCTTGTTCAGTTCTCCATATGTGTGTTTTTCAACTCAGGGTAAAGCATTGAAAAAAGTTGCTCGCTCCTTCTTTAAACATTTACTTCACATGGTTCCAAATACCTTACTTTCACTTTCTTTCTCCTCAATAACATTTGAAAACTTTTTTTAAATTACTCTTTTAAAAATGTTTATGTGATGGTAGGGGTGTGTGTGTGTGTGTGTGTGTGTGTGTGTGTGTGTGTACATGTTGAAGATGAAATAATTTCGGGGATTTGGTTCTCTCCATCCACCATATGAGTTCCAGTGATCCACATAGAGACACCAGTGTTGGTGGCAGGTCCTTTAGTGCCTGGGCCATCTTACTGGCTCAATTATTATTTTTTCCAAATGACTCAAAACTACGTAGACATTTTTTGTATGGGAAAAAATTTAAATGGACAGGAAAGTTTTTAGTAAACTTTCTACATCTTTTTCAAACAAATCTAATGTAAGCTAAAGAGGTAGCTGGACAAGGTTTCAAGTTGTTTATTGTCTAGATAGTCCCTGCATTAGTTATCTATGATGTCTGAATGAGTCTGGCTCCCATGGGGGCATATATTTGAATGCTTGGTCTTCAGGTGGTGAAATGGTTTGGCAAAGACAGGAGGTGTGGCCTTGTTGGGGCATGTGTGTCACTGGTGTGGGGTGGGGCTTTGAGGTTTCAAAAGCCCAAGCCATTCCCAGTTAGCTCTCACTGCTTGTGGATCAATGTAAGTTCTCATTTACTTCTCCAGCTCCATGCCTGCATGCCTATTGCCATGCTCCCTGACATGGACCATCTAGAACCCTGAGCCCCAAAATTAAATGCTTTCTTTTGTAAGTTGCCTTAGTCATGATGTTTTGTCACAGCAATAGAAATTTAACTAAGACACCTATTTACTCCCAGATTTGGAGGGTCAGGACTGTGAGAATGAGCTAGATATAATGTCCTGGATCAGGGTCTCCCAGGAGGCTGTGTGGAGATGTGGGCTGGAGTTGCAGTCATCTAAGAGCATCTATCAAGCTGTGTGGATCTCTTCCAGAGCAAGCTACTCACAGGCTCCTGCCAGGGCTTGGGTTCTTTCCCTCAAAGATGCTTGAGAGTTTTCTTGATCAAGCATAGAGAGCAGGTGAACAGACAAACTAAGGAGAAAAACCATCAGCATCCTTTACAATCTGCTATTATCAGAAGCCAATCACTAATTCCAGCCATACTTAAAAGAGAGGGAAGGGAAATAGAGCCCCATTTCTTCTTTTTCTTTAAATAATATTTGTATGAATTATTTGAGAATTCCATACAAGTATTTTGATCATACTCACCCTGACTCCTCCCTGATGCCCCTTCCTACTCCTCTCAACTTTGTCCTTCTTTCTCTCTTTTTAAAAAATCAGTATTGTTACACATATGCAACAAAACTTTTCTTTCTTTTTTTGGTTTTTAGAGACAAGGTTTCTCTGTGTAGCCCTGGCTGTCCTTGAACTCAATCTGTAGATCAGACTGTCCTCGAACTCAGAGATCCAACTGCTTCTGAGTATCGAGTGCTGGGATTAAAGGCACGTGCCACCACCACCTGGCTAACAATACTAATTTTAATGCATGCATATAAACATACAAATAAATCATGCTGAGTTCATTTGGTGTTTAGGGCTGAACATTTGGTATTGGATAACCAATTAGGGAACTCATCCCTAAGGAAGATTAATTCTCCCTGTCTCAGCAGTCATTAGTTACCTGTAGCTCTTCTTCTAGGGGTGGGGGCCTTGAGAGATTTTCCCTACCCACATGCTAACTGGTGTTGTCATTGTTCAGGTCTTGTTTAGGTAACCATATTGTTGAGATTTCATGGGTATGGCTTCCCTGTCATAGATAGCAGATTTCCTCTGGCTTTTACAATCTTTCAGTCTCCTCTTCTGAGATGTTCCCAAACCTTAGGCTTTATTAATTAGACTGGGTACCCCACAGCCAAGATCTGCTCTTCATTTTGACCAGTTATGTGTTTCTGTGATGATCTTCATCTGATGCAAAAAGAAGCCTCTTGGATGAGGGGTGAGAGCTACACTTATCTGTGGATCTAAGGGTAATGATTTAGAGTGTAGTTAGGGATTATCCTGGTAAAGAAAAGTGGTAGTAGTAGGTTTTCATCTAGGTTCCATGGCCTCACTATGGGTAGTTGGTTAGGTTTACAGTAGCAAGCATGAACTGTTTCCTACTGAGAGGGAAAGACTATCAAAGGCTTTGTGGATATGTTTCCCTGAATTCTGCGTGCCCCACTGTTTTAAGTTGTCCTGTGCCTGTCCATCTCTTGTCCAAATTTCTTTTTTCAGATGAGAATACCAGACCTATTAGATTAGAACACACCCTAATGACTTAATTTTAGTTTGATTGCCTCTGTAAAGACATTTCCAAATAAGGTCATATTCTGAGGCTTTTGGAGGGTACAGTTCAACCCACAACAGCATATTTACTTTCATGAGAGGCACTGCCAAACGAATGAGAAGGCTTGCAATGTTGGAAATAAGAAAATGATGCTGTGAGAGGTCACTTCACATATCGGGAACCAGTTGAATGCATATATATATATATGTATATATAATATAATTATATATATAATTATATAACATAAAATATACTAATTCCAAATGTCTTTTAAAAAATTATCACATACCGTGAGAGGATCGACCATGCCATAACAAATATTTATGTTGTTCCACCTGCCAACCCCATTTCTTTCTTATTCTGGTAGCTATGTCTTATCTTTTCTTTGCTCACTTTTATTTTGTGGGGAGGCAGAAGCTGATTCTACCCTCAATTACCTTTACCTGCTGAGCCATCTTGTAAACCTTCCTTCCTTCCTTAGGGTAAAAAATAAAAACAAGCAACAACCCTGTAAGAACACAGCCTATACTACATATCTGTAAGTTCCTTGTCTGTAGATTCAACCAAGAGTAGAAATAAAATTTTAAATAAAATAGGTTCTAAACTTGTTCAGACTTTTTGTTATCATTCTCCTCTAAATAATGCAGTACAACAACTATTTGCATAAGTTTTGCATCAGGTATTACAAACAATTTAGGAATATTTAATATATAGGAATAAGTATATATGAATACTATGCTGTTATATAAATAAAGGTTGTTGAGCTTCCATGGATTTTCATATCCAGGAAGATATCCTAGAACCAAGGACCTGCAGATATCAAGGGATGACTGTAATGATGAATTCAGCAGTAGTGCTCAAGATCTCTGAGGGACTTAGCCATTTCACATTGAGAAGAGCGCTCTGTACTTATACTATCAGATTTGGCACCAGATAAGGACACATGGGAGCCAGAGAGAGGGCTCAGTGGGAAAAGTGCTTGTCATGTAAGCCTGATGACCTAAGTTCAATCCCCAGATCCCACATAAAAACCATGATCTGTGATCCCAGAACCCCTGAAGTGAAATGGGAGGTTTTCTTTCTTCTAGAGAACCCTAACTAATGCAATGACAAAAGGAGGTTATGGCCCCAGAGGGAAAGTCCATAATGTCAGGGGGCATAGTAACAGGAAGACAGAGCAGACAGCTGAGGAACCACATCTTTAACCTCAAACGTGATACAGGAAGAGCAAACTGGAAGTAGGGTGAGGCTGTGAACCCTTAAAGCCTGCTCCCAGTGACATACTTCCTCCAACAAGGCTGCACCACCTCCCCAAACAGCATGACTAAATGGGGACCAAGTGTTCAAGTAATTGAGCCTATGAGGAGCATTCCTCATTTAAACTACCACATCTGGGAAGGGGAAAGGCTGCAAAAGCACTCAGATGAAGGGAACATTTAAAACAACAAATATTGATGTCCTGTGCCCAGATAACAGTTTTTTACTTAATGAATGCTACAGAATATCAGAATTCGTATGGGTATAGTTATTCTTTCGTTCCAAACAAGATAATGTTTAAGGAGATTAAAGAACAGGAAAAAAAATCACAGAATTTGCAAATAAACAAGCTTGGACTTGAAATGAGGTGTTGGGGGGGCATGAAAGGAGAGGGCATTCCTTTAGGGGGAGAGTGAGTAGAAAGAAGGACAGGAGGGCAATGGGGGAGAAAAACGAACAGGAATGGAGTATCATGGCATATAAAAATGAAAATACCACAACGAAATCCATTACATTTTATGTTAATTTAAAAAATAAATTTTAAAAGAGGAAAGAAAAAAAAAAGGAAAAGAGAAGAAGTGGTTGTGGTAGGTAGGAAATACTAATAAACCACGCACTCCCCAGCACAAGGACCACAAGTTCAAGGCCAGCAGTGGGCTATGAAATGAGCTCAAAGCCTGGGCTAGAAAGTGCGACTCTGCTAAGGAAGCAAAGCAAATGAAAGCACTGAACCAATCCGAAGCAAAAGCAAAAAGCTGGAGCCTCCTGATGCTCAGAAGGCAAGAACCTTTTCCTAGAAGTTGCCCGTGATAATAATATTAGATGGTTTTTCCTGTGACTCATTCTGAAGTCTTTTCATTCCTTAGGGAAATTCCACAGTATTATTTTTGCCCTTAGGAGTATTTCAGTTTTGATGTTGTTCAGCTTTTATTAGACAGAAAATGTAAATGCCATGATTACTTTTGTAGTTCTTTAAAAATAACCACAGTTGAGTAGAAATATAAATAAGACAGCTACAGATTCACATTCATTAGTGGTTTTTTTTTTCATTTGTTTGGGGGTGGAAAGGAATGGGGGTGGGGAAGATATTGAAAAACTGAATCTTACTGACCAAAACTGAATAAAATATTTATGACTGAAATATCAATGAGCACAAAGAACTGAAGAAGCTCAGAGGGAATTGGTCCACACAGGGAGGGAAACGGCCTGTGGATTGGCAAGGATGGGCGGCGCACAGCCTTAAGGGAACCTGGGCAGGAATTGTGTGTTTGTCCTAAAGGCAGGGCAAGAAGGCTGCCTCCAGCACACAGAGCAGCAGAGGCCATTAAAGGGAAGTTTAGGAAGGGAGTGACATTGTTAGAATGGCAACAGAGGAAGTTGATTTTGGCAGCAGCCTTGGGAAGGACTTGAGGAGGGAAAAACTGTAGAAAGGCTTTTCTCAAGGGGAGGCAAGTCTATACAGCACATGTAGGTGGGGTCGCAGGAAAGGGGATCCGCATGCAGGAGTTGTGTGTTTTCAGCTTTGCTGAACCTTCCCTTCAAGACCTCTTTGTCAAATCCTGTTTGTCAATTGTCTTCCCGCTGTGCTTTGAATTCAGCTTTCATTACGACTTACTGACTATCATGATAACAAGAGCATGTTTTGAGAGTGACTGCTTTTGCCACCTGCCTGAACGTTCACTGTGCCAGGCCAAGACTAGAGCAGGGCTGATCAGTTTTTAAGTGCAATGATCTGGGCATTCCAAACTGGAGAGAGTGGTCACACCCTGAGCTTGAAACAGTAAAATACAACAGCCATTCCTCCTGACGCCATCATGTGTTACGAATGTATGTTAGAAGGTTGGCATGAGAGTACAAGGCTCTTACTCAGTCTCTCTGAATAGCATTAAACTTGTCAGGACATGAGTTTCAGTTCTTTGAACCCTACTCTTACTAATGTTTATCCAGCACAGTTCATTGTTGGATAAACACTTAGTAGCCTGTAAGTTTTCTCTCCTTTGTGTTTTGTTTTATTTTTCAAAGCTGTTGCTAATTTCATCTGTACTCACTGCTTTGTATTTTTAAACTATATCTGGACAAAATGTGAATGTTAATATGTCTTTGACAGCAATGCTTGGAATTAAGATGGCAACTGTCAAGAAGAAAACAATACATGCGCACGATTTTGTTTTTTTATACATGCTTTTTTTAAATCATGGAATTTAAGGAGTTCAACAAACATCAATCGTGAGACTGTTTTTTTATAATATATATATATATATATATATATATATATACACACACACACACATATATATATATATTTCTGTGTCCCTTAGGCACAGAATCATTCGCACATCAGCTTTTACTGGTGTCGTGCAGGAAAGGCTGAAGTCGTTCTAGGTTAGTGTCTTTTCATCTCAACTGTGGATCCCTAAGAGAAGAAGCTACTGCAAAACACAAGAAGCCACTGGGTGATGTGCCTAGGAGCCACAGCTCAGGCCTCTAGATACTGAAGGAAAGGCTTTCCCCAGGGAGTCTGTCCTTGATAGCTCAATGCAGTTATCCATACACTGAGTGGCCTGCAGGCTGTGCAGTGTGCCCCAGGCTCCCAGTTTTGCGAGCTGTCTCTCTTGCTGGGGTGGCCCTTGGTGATAGAGCTGTCTTAGAGTAATTTCTGATTCTGTAAGTAACTCCTCACCCATATTCCTGTAAGTTACCCCAGTAAAACTCATTGGTCCACCAATTGGGCTTTGGTGGTACACAAATTAATTGTACCTTGGTACTTTGACTTTGGTCTGTTACGGGCTCCCTATCTAGGGCGAGTAGATGTGTGTGTGTCCCATCTCCCCAGGAAAAGTTTGTCACACAACACTTGGTGACCTCAGTGTACAAAAAAATTATCCTTTTACACACCCTAGACCCTCAACCCCTTGATCTTATTTCCGTTATCATTTTCAGTCATTCCATTTCAATTAAACACCTTCATGGTCATGCACTTTGGAGAACTTCTTACCACGTAACCACATTGTCTCCCAAAAATCTCAGTTTCTAGAGTTCCACGTTCTCTTGAGGAACCATCTCTTCTCTTTCTAGCACCACCGTCACCACCCCTGGCCGACTCCTTTGAAGCAGCTAATCCAGTGACCTACCATTTCCTTCCTGACCATCTGTGCAGTGTGGCGCGGTCATTTCTCCTTGTGAGCTCATCGCAACCAGTCATTCAGTTCCACACCTCCTTAACCACCTCACCCTCTCACTTTCCACCTTCTCGTTAAGAAATCTGACCCTGGGTGGAATGTTCTTCCCACTCGCTTCCCAGCAGCACCGAGCAGTTGAACATGACCAGAGGCTTGGGAAATGTTGTAACCATACATTTCAGATCAGTTCTGCCTGTTTACTAACAGCCTCTGTTCTTTTCCACTCTCTCAGATTCCCCGGCTTTTTAATTTTCTTCAAATTCAACTATCCCTACCTCAGGTCTTGATTTTGGATATTGTTCTTACTTAAGGAAATAAGAGTGGATGGAAGAAAACTGTACCGTGTTTCCTTCCCTTTATCTGCCAGTTTGCTGGCGTCTGAGTCTGTGCATGTACATTTCCTCTTGTCTTTGCACACACCATCAGTACTGTCCTCTGAAGCCAACATGTGTGCATCATATCACATCTGTCCTTTTGCTCATCACCTGTTCCAATCCAGCAACATCCTTGTATCTATGCTTCCTTCTTGATTATTCTCACCAGCATACAGCTGGCTATTAATCACTGTCGTGTCATCATTAAATGCTTCAATTTGCTACTGATTTTATTGCAATGGTATATTAAAATGTCTGTTGTTACTGCTTCAGCTCAGTTTACTTCATCTCCAGCCCTCTAGCATCTCTTGTCACTTAGTCCATTGCAACATTGTAGCAACTAGATTCAGGAACAGACTTTCTCCAAGACCAACCTGTTACGCTCCAACAGGAACCTCTATCTTGGCTGACTGAGGGTAGCCAAGTAACAGCTCTCATCCTGCTTGACCTCTTAGCGACATCCAATTGGATCATTGTTTCTTCTTCAAACATTATGTCACTTGACTTCCAGATCATTGTTCTTCCTTGCTTCTTGTACTTCATGGTCAGTCTTCCAAGACCCTTAAATGAACACAGTAGGTCTCAGTCCTTGCCTTGCTCTCTCCCGCCCCGCACCCCTCTTCTTCTTGCCTCTCACACTCCCTCTTCTTTTCTTCTTTTTTTAACAGAGGCTCAGGTGCATTGGCTGGCCTTGATATATAGTTAAAGATGATCTTGAACTTCTGATCCTCCTACTTCTACCTCCCAAGAGCTGGGATTATAGGCCTGTGCTACTATATCTAAGTCTATGGTACTTAGGATCAAACCCAGGGCTTTGTTCATGCAAGACAGGGATCCTACTAGCTGAGCTCCACCCCTAGCCCTAGCCTTTTCTTTATCTATTCCTGCTTACATTTGTCTCCATGATGCTTCCATCTCATTCCTACAGCTTTCAATGCCATATAGACAGTGAAACCTTCCAGTTCATCTCTGACATGAACCACTCCTCTAAGTTCTAGACTCATGTCCCAGCTCCTACTTAATAATTTGTAGGGAATGTCTACTTGGCATCTGCAACCTTGACTATCAATTCCCATGTATTCTCAGTGATTTGGACTTATCTTCTACCCTATAGACTCAGGAGCATTCCTGTGCTACTCTCTTTCCCTCAGATTCAATCCATCCACATGTCCTGTTAGTTTTGTCATCACAATGTATTCAGAAGCCTTTGGAAATTCACCTCCTCCATTGTGCTAAATCAACTCCAGGTTAGCAATGTTTCCTCCAGTTTGGCTTTGTTTGTTTTGTTTTGTTTGTATTATTGTTCTCAGGTCTATCTAGTTCATACACTCAGTTCATATTCTTCACTCAGAATCCAGAATGGCCAGGCAGTGGTGGTGCACACCTTTAATCCCAGCACTCAGGAGATAGAGGCTGGCGGATCTCTGTGAGTTTTAGGCCAGGCTGGTCTATAGAGTGAGTTCCAGGACAGCCAGAGTTACAACAGAGAAGCCCTGTCTCGAAAAACCAAAAAAAAAAAAAAAAAAAAAACCCACATACACACATATATGTATGTATAAAAGAATACAGAACAATTTTTTTAATTGCCAAATCACATCCTCTCATTCACCATAGGAAATCCCTGGAATGGTTTCCAACTACATTAAGAATCAAAGCAGGTCTTTACCCATGTTTTCAAGGTTCTCATGAACTGGCCCACCTCTCTGACACATCATCATACCTCTCTTCCTCCTTCAGCCTGACTTAGAAACTTGAGTTTGCTGCTCCTGTGTGATGATGCCAAACTTGCCCCATCACAGTGGAAAAGTGGGGCTTGTAAAATATCTGATTGTGTTTTTAAGATAAACAAAAACATAGTGCCCTGGCTAATTAAGCATGTTGAAAGCTTCAATGGATTTATCAGTTGAACCAAATTGCATTTCTTATGAAAAGTATTTCTCATCTGTTTTGGATTGGTTGAGGGAAGGATGTGATTCATGGACATGGCAAAAACCTCATCAACATATATGTAGTTCTTTGTTTGTTGCTGACTCTAGTTATCTTCCATCCTGTTTGCTTTGACTTGGGTTATTTATGCTACAGTGTGCTTCTTTTTCTCCAGTAGGATATGTGAGGAAGACATTGCTGTCATGATTAATATATTAACAAGCACTATCTTTGGGTTCTTTTTTAATCAACCCAGGATTCTGTTACTTTCGTACTCCTTCTTTATCTCTTTTGTGGAAAAAAGAAAAACCCCATGCATCCTTTCCCTACTCTCTTCTCATTTCCTTTTATTCTGACTCTCCTCCCAAACCTACATGCCTGTGTTTCCAACCTAGTTTAGACTCTACACAACCTGAGTATGAAGTTATGGCTGCAGTCACAGAAACTAGCAAACTTGTTGGCAAGCAATTGATATTTAAAAATGAATGTGGAATGAGAGTATAAATAGGAAGTAGAATTCACAAAGTTGTAATCAGAATCTTAAGACTTTATAAAGAAAACACTCAATCTTTGCAGGCATGGGCTAATGTAGTAACTGAGGCTGTTGTGTTTAGAAAGTCCAGTAACTCTCCTTAGGAAGCTTCCCAGAAATGAGCAATATGGTAAAGGTGGGATTTACCACCATCGTGTCCATCACTGTAGGTCTTGGCTTTAACTTTATGGGTCTGAAATGTATTTGTCATCACACTGGTAACAGAAGATCCACTTCCTGGGACTGTCCTGATGAACTGGAATTTGTAATAATGGTGTATAAACCAGAATGCCAAGTTATTGGTTTATAATCCAAACCCAAATCATCTCAGGAATCAATGTATGCAAGGTCTATATAATTAGTGCCTATCTGGAGGTAGGCTTTATAAGAAGCTATATCAAATAATAAGGGTGCATGCTAAGTGGGGATTGGAGACATACTACAGCATGGTGATTAAGACACAGACAGACCTGAACTTCAGATCCCAAGTCTGCCGCTGACTTCCTGTAAAATGGGAAAAATAATAGTCCCTACCTGTAGCAGATGGCTTTGGGAATGTCTCTGAGGCCACACGAATTAGATTCTGAGAATAAGTACCTTCCCTGCTTCTCTCCTATAAATGAGGATCTAGCATCCCTGTGTTTATACTGGGACATTGCTCCACCATTCACAGGTAGAATGAGGGCTGGACTCCTCCTTTCGGTAGGAGGATTCAGATTCTCTTTCTTAGGAATCTGTTGTTTATTTGGTTTTAATTAATTAGTTAATTAAATTTACTTTTCAGTGCTGAGGATTGAATTTCAGGCCTCATGCATCATAGCAAGTGCTCAACCACTGAGCTGCACTGCGAGCGTAGAGCTTGAAATTTAGACACAACAATTCAACCCCATCTGTTTGCTTGAATAAATTTGATGTGAATTTGGGGCCAGAGGCTGTCTCTGTAGAGAGACGAGACCTATTCATAAGCTGCCATTTAATTGAAGCTGGGTCAACAGAGAGGAAGAGAGATCAGTGAAACAGAATTATCCAGATTACCAGAGACTGAGACCATGGCAACTGGAGAAACAGCACCTGTCACCCATTCTGTTCAAAGCCCTTCCAGAGGCTCAGCAGTTTCAGTCTTCATTGAGACATCTCTGTGTTCTCTCATCAAGTGCCCCATCTTGCTTTAGCTACCCACACTTAGTTTCTGCCATTTGCGAAAAAGAACCTTGGACAACAGCCTGATACTGTATGTTTAGGTGTGTAGACACCTGTGGACACAGATGATAGTCTTCCTGCTGCTGGGATGATGGATTGACATCTTCAATGAAGACGTTCTAAGGACCCTAAGGGCTGAGATGAAGGGACCAGAAGTATTCTGTGATTAAAAAAATCTCTGCCTAACTGTTTAATCACCCGCATTTTGATGAACATTTTTGTCTCCTGGTAAACAGCAGCATACGTATCTTTTCAGACACTTAGGGTAGAGATCAATTCTGTCTCTGTGGTGGCTAGATTTCTTTGTCCTAAAGACACTCCAGTTTAATCCTGCTATGTTACAATTACCCCACACACTCACATTAGTGTGTGAGTGGAGGAACTCTGTGTCCTGTTCTTACCTTCCTTGTCTTCATTTTCAAGCTTCAGAGGGCCATTCACAGAGCTGCAGCCAGGCTCCTCTGTCTCCCCATCTCCTCCCAGTGCCACCATTAAAGATCGCTCTTTTGCTTTCTTGAATTCTCCGTTAACCTTCTTGGACCCAAATCTGCTGAGGCTTTTCCTAAGGCAGGCAAGAACATTGTAGAACACCGGGGATTAGCATTTAGAACACTTTGATTAAATTGCCCCCAAATAGTGGGAGATTGTTCTAGAAAAATAGTCTGGGGTCTGCAGTATAACTGACATCAAACAGCAACAATGCAATGACCATGACTGCCCAGACTCTCTGGGGTTGGAAGATGCATGAAGGGGAGGTTAGCTTGAAGCCCCTTGGAATAACTCAGCAGCGACTTCTGTTTCTATTATGCTGGCCACAAAGAGTCACTGCTTTCTATCAGCGCTCCACCCAGGGGGCATTTACTCGCTCTTGTGACTATTTTCACTGCTTTTATGGGAAGCTCTTTAGTCACAGGTTCTCCAATGTGAAGGACACTTCTGATGTCAATACCATCTTGGAGGCTAGAACAAATTGTTTTCTTGCTTGCATAAAAATTACCAGGCTGTCATTGTGCAGGCTAAAAATGGTCACATAGCAGAACTTCTAAAAATAGATCCAAAATACCAAATTGTGTTATGTGGGACTTCAACACGGCCACTAGATACCTACATATGGTCGTAAAGTTTGTCTACGGGAAGTGTGACCCGTTGAAGTACGGGAAGGCCCAAAGAGAGGAGGTTAAAAACAAAAACCACAAAATTTACAGATAAGCATTTAGCAGCTTCACCAACTGACTAAAATATTAATTCCCTAAAGGCAATGCGTCTCTCTGAAGGACAATTTAGAACACTGTTCAGTTATTGTGACCTTTTCCCCTAATGCTGGGTCAAGGGGTAGTTTACCGAAAGGGGATTTTTATCTTTTATTTATTTTTTAAACTATTTTATTTATTTTTATTTTATGTATATTGGTGTTTTGTCTGCATGTATGTCTGTGTGAGGGTGTCAGATCTCCTGGAACAGAAGTCACAGATAGTTGTGAGCTGCCATGTGGGTGCTGGGAATTGAACCTGGGTCCTCTGGGAGAGCAGCCAGTGCTCTCAACCACTGAGCCATCTCTCTAGCCGCCAGTTTTTATCTTTTAAATTGATTAATAAAATATTTGCTATGTTGTGTCTTCAATATATGCAGCATATAACCAATTTTTAATGTGGTAAACATCTGGAAAATGATAAACCAATTCCGTGTGGTTTCGTTACTTGAACTTGAGCCTCTGTCTTGCTAACACATCACTAGAGTGGCTACTGTGTTACTAACATATTTATCATCTACATAATCAGTATATGGGACATGTATACACGGCTCAGATTTATACTTGCAGAAAAAGGGTAAAAAACATGAAAGGTTTATTTTTTTATTAAAATTATTCATTTTATTATTTGTGTGTGTGTGTGTGGCAGGCAATCCACAGTATGCACATAGAGGTCATAAGACAACTCTCATTCTACCTTGTGGGTCTCAGGAATTGAACTCAGGTTGCAGGCTCAGTGGTGGGCATGTTACCTGATGAATCATTTCATTGGTCCTAAATAAGAAGGGTTATTATTTGAATATTTCAAAAAAGAAGTCAATAAGTGAACCTATTACTAATAATTTTGACATAATTATGGGAAGGTTTTGGTTTTTTTTTTTTTTTTTTAGTTTCATACAGTGTATCTTGGTAACACCCTCTTCTCATTACGCCCTATTCTATCCTCCCACCCCTGTGCCCTCAAAAAAAAAAAAAAGAAAAGAAAAGAAAGAAAGGAAGAAAGAAGAGGAGAGGAGAGGAGAGGAGAGGAGAGAAGAGGAGGCAAAATTAAGTCCAACTAGTGTGTCAGGAGCCGGATCACGGGCATCAGCACGGTTCCTGGAGGCAGCAGGTTGCTCTGATCATGGACATTCACGTGGCCCACACTTGCCAAGACCAAGCATGATAACGTTTAACCCAAAGTTGGGCCTCACTGCCCAAGCCTACAGGTACCTGGGCCTCCAGCTGGTACCTGGACATTTCCCAGGCACCCAGACACTGAACAGGCATCTTGATATCTTACATACTAGAAAGATGTTTTAAGAGTATTTGAATCAAAATTACTGGCCAAATTCTCTTTTCCACTTTGCTTTAGCTGACTTGGCATAGGTAGTTGTTCACCGATCTTGTTTGTGTTGTGATTCTTCTAGAGGGCTGACAGCATGAGTAGACCTACCTTCTGCAGAGTGCTTCACCTAAACCAGTGGTTCTCAGCTTCCTAATGCTGTAACTCTTTGATGCAGTTCCTCATGTGGTGGCCCCATAAAATTATTTTCATTGCTACTTCATAACTGAAATTTTGCTACTGTTACAAATCATAATCTGATACACATATGGTCTTAGGTGACCCCTGTGAAAGGTTCATTGGTCATGACCTACAAGTAGAGAACCTCTGGCCTAAACCTTGAAAGAAAGCAATCAATTTCAATTTTGTGCTAGCCTTAAAGGCAAGAAATTAAACAAGAACTATCTGGAAAGATAATAATCCTGAATGTACTTTTTCTATTTTATACAAATGAATATAAATGAAAGGTAGGTTAGGCTCCTGCAGCCTCTCATGCTTTCCTGACTTCTTCAGTCTCACCTCAGGAGCTGTATTTATTTATTTGTTTGTTTTTTTGTTTAGAGTGTGAGCGAATGTGACTGCAGGCATGGGGATGCTGCAGTGTTTTTGTGGAGCTCAGATACCAACTTTTGAGAGTCGGTTTTCAGCTTCCAGCCTTGCTGAGGTGGGGTCTCTCTTCCGTCTGTATCTCTTGCTCCTGAGCTTTGAGCTGAAGCTCCTGTCTCCACCTCGCATCCTGAGTCCTGAGGTAGGAATACTGAGATTACAGATGGCTGCCACTGCATCTGGCTTTTCACGTGGGTTCTGGGGACCATTCTCAGGCATCAGGCTTCGCTTGCAAGTGTTGTTATTCAATGATATTTCTGGCCCTATTTATTATTTTTTGGTGCTGGGGAAACCCAAGCGTTCTCACATGCTAGGCAAGCACCCCCCTTATAATTATTATTACTGTTTAAAGAACAGCAAGGCAGACGCCTTGTAAGCTGCTCTGTAAGCAGCTACGATATTCACCAAAACCTTTTTCCTTACTGTACAAATGTAATCAGATTTAATTTTGAGCTAGATTTAAAGGCAGGAAAATAAATCAATAGATTTATCTGGAATCAATAATATAACCCCCAAATTATACCTATTAATATTTTCCTGAACTATTAATGCCCCTTTTTAAAGGGAAATGCAATTGAATTTCCATTAATAATAAGCTGATGGAAGCTGTAGAGATGGCTCAGCAGGTAAGAGTGCTTGCTGCTCTCTAAGAGGAACCAAGTTAGGTTCCCATCACCCACATCTGGTGGTTCACAACCACCCATAACTTCAGCTCCAAAAGATCTGAGACCTCTGACCTCTGGAGGCAGCTACACTCATGTACATAGACTCACAAATAGACACACAGTACATGTAATTTAAAATAATAAAAACAGGGCTGGAGAGTTGGCTCAGTGGTTAAGAAGATTTTTTTCTCTTGCAGAGGGCTCCAGTTCGATTCCCAGCACCCACATGGCAGCTCACATGTAGCTCTATTTCCAGGTATTCAAAGACCTCTTCTCACCTTCCAGGGCACCAGGCATGCATATGGTGCACAGGCGTACATGCAAAACACTTCTACACACAAAATAATAAAATATATAAACCTAAAAATGATAATAAAATAAATCTTAAAAGAGGAGTATGTTGATGTATACGTTCCTGCACATGCTGTAATGAAACCCAATCATTCTGTACAACAGTCAGAAAAGAGTGGGGCAAGAATATGACGATGTCACTAGTGAAATGGTGTATGGTGATTACAACCAAAACGATGCCCTGGCTGCCTTGGAATTCACTATGTAGACTAGGCTGGTCTTGAACTCACATACATCCATCTATCTCTGCCTCTGAGTGCCGACATTCACAACCACACCAGGCTGTTACTTTTTTTTTTTTCTGACCTCCTGGCAAAAAAAATTTTTGATACTACTGCCAAACTTAACAATTTTTTTTCTTAACTGCTGGCATCCACATTCTTCTTTGGGAGAAGCTCAGGTTGTTTTTGTTTGGAAGAATGCCTCAGTAAGCAGTTGAGACCCTGAGGTCTTAGATGTCAGCCGATGAAAAGTTCTGAGATGGACTCAAAACTGCTGACCTTCAGATTCTTCTCTAGAGGAGAGAAATTCTTGGCCACAGAGAGAATGTTGAGAAGACAGAGGAGAGAAAAGGATGTGTCAACAGAGTGAGCCGGGCCCGGGGGACATGGCAGAGCGCCTCAAGAAAGGGCTCGGAAGACTAGAGTGTACAAAATATGTCACCCCTCAGACACCGAGGGTCATTCCTGGACTGCTCCCCATCATCTGGGAATGCCAAATTCCCTTATATAAAAACAGAGGACTGTGGGTATAGCTTACTTGTAGTGAATGTGCTGAATATGCAAGGGCCGGGTGTTCAGTCCCCAGTACTAATCAGTGGGTGCCTGACTCACAGATAATGGGTCAGTTGTACATCAGATGCTGCTTTGAGCTGTTGGGAAGGCTGGACATGATGGGACAAGCTCCTTTCAACTCCCAGATCCCCTGTGGAAGTCACCCCACTCGCTCTATGCCTCTAAGTTCCATAAATTTCTGTGAGGTGGCAGAGTCTGAGAAGTGAGTCTGGAGGCAAAGGTGAAAACTGAATCCTCCATTTTGTGCTGGTGGTTCCTAGATTCTTCCAGGAGGCTTCTTAGACTTGTATACTCTATTCACCCTGAGTTTCAGATTCTCAAGAGGCGAGGTGTCTCCAGCTGGCACCCAGCGATTTATTGAAACTAATGTCTGCTTCCTTGAGGTTGCCAGATAAAACACAGGGTGCCCAGCAAAGTCTGAATCTTAAGTAAACAGAGAGTGCTTTAGAGGATAAATACATCCTAAATATTACATCGGGTATATTTGTGTTGTAATGAGTTCTCTCGTGAGAGCTTCTACAGATGCCCAAAGCAGCTGCCTGACTGCATTTGGGCCTCATTCCCAGAAAACAATGTAATTTCCTACCAGGGTCTAGCAAAACTGCAGGCCCTAATAGAATGCACCTCTGTTATTTTCTTCTCCCTCTTCTGTCTCACTCTTATCTTTCTCTTGCAATTATCCCTGCCCCCCATCCTGTTCAGACTTGCCAGCCATATGAATTTATCTTCTTTAAAGGGCTGGTAACAGAGCCTACCTATGATCTTTGGAGGAGATTTGTGGAATGTCAGTGAGTTGGTATATGTAACTCATTAAGAATAGTACTGGCAGAATAGAGGCCAGAAGATGGTAAAAGCTCTTGCCACCCAAGCTGAGTTTGATCATCAGAATTCACAAAGTCGAACCAGAGAATTGACCTATGCAAGTTGTCCTATGCACTGTGGCACACACATACAAGTGTGTGCAAAATAAATAAATAAAGAATTGTCCCCGATATAGGTAAAAGAATAACATCTAGATCTACCAACTACAGTGCAGAGTCTAGGGCCCAGTTGTCTTTGGGAGAATTTGACCACTATAGCCACCACTCCTGTCCCTCACTAACTCATGATCTTGTGTGTGTGTGTGTGTGTGTGTGTGTGTATACTTGTGTATGTACACGCATTCTTCAAGAATTTTTTACCGTGTCTTTTGATCATATCCACTTGCCCTGACTCTCAGATCCAGCCTCCTCAGTGACCTTTTAACACTGCAAATCTGACCCTGGATTTAAAGCTTTCAATGGCTTTCTATTGTTCTGAGTAAGATCTGTTGGGCTCTGAATGTGTTGCTTTTACCCATTGCCACAGCTTCTCCAGCTGTCCCTCTCCCTTCACATTGTGTTTTCCAGCTACACAGGCCTCCTGTGACCACCAAGGTGTCCTACCTAAGATATCTTCTTCCTGCCCCCACCCCCACTCTCTTCACCATGCCAGTGCAGTCTCAGTCTTCAGTCTGTATCACACTCTTTCCTCAGAGAGGCTGCTCCTGACCTCCTGGTCTAGATTACAATCAGAGTTTAGGCCTGTCCTTTTTCCTCATAGCCATTTATTATGTGTATAATTAGACATCTGTCTGATCATTATAATGTAAGCTCTGTGAGGACAGGGCTCGTGTTTATCTTATTATTAGGCATCATGGTCCCCAATCTACAGTAGTCCCTGACCAAAGTAGGTACTTATTTTGGTCACTGGCTGCTCTTCCAGGGAACCCAGGTTTGATTTCCAGCACCCATATGGCACCTCACAGTTGTCTGTAACTCTAGTTCCAGGGAATCTGACACCTTCACACACAAAATACCCAATGTACATCTAAAAAAACCATTAAAAAACAAATAAACCAAAACAAAAAGTCTAAAAAAAGATTTATTTTTAAGTACGATTATATTTGTATTTCTGTGTGTTTGTGGGTCTGTGCATGTGAATGCAGTCTGTGGAGGCCAGAAGAAGGTATTGGATTCCCTGGAGCTGGAGTTATACACAGTTGTTAAGACACCCAGTGTGGGTGCTAGGAATTGAACCCTGGTCCTCTAGAAGTGCAGTAAGTGCTCATTACTGCTGAGGCCTTTCTCTGGTCTTCAAACTGGTTAATTTTGTGAGTTTTGTCTTGTCTGTTCTGAGGCAGCCTTCCTGTAGCACAGGCTGGCCTTGAGCTTGTTATGTGGCCAATAATGACTTTGAACTCTTGACTTTCTGCCCCCACCTCCAACGTGTTGAGAAACACTGTTTTTTATTGAACTGGTTAGATGAAGGACAGCAATACTATGGTTCATGGCCCCAATCCAGTCTATCACCTGACGTTGTAAGAGCGACAGACTAAGAACAGGAATGGTTTTAACATTTTGTGATTACTGGGGGAAAGAATCAAAAGATTAATAATATTCTACTACACAAAAATGATGTTTCATATGAAAATTTAATTTCGGTATTAACAATTGTAACAGAACCCTGCATTCCAGTCTATTGTATAGGTTTTGGTCACTTTTATGCTCCAGCAGTGGAGTGTAGCTGCAACAGACCTTGTACAGCTACAAAGCTCAGATGTTTACACTCTGAGCTTTCTTTTTTTTTTTTATACTTAACCCTTTTTCTTTTTTTAATATTTAATATTTTAGTATTTTTATTTTATGTACATTGGTGTTTTGACTGCATATATGTCTGTGTGAAGGTGTCAGATCTCCTGGAACAAGAGTTACAGAGAGTTGTGAGCTGCCATGTGGGTGCTGGGAATTGAACCCTGGTCCTCTGGGAGAGCAGCCAGTGCTTTTAACCACTGGGCCCTCTGTTCAGTCCCCTACACTATCATTTTCCATGGAAGGTTTTGCCAGTCTCTGTGTGATTGTATCCCAACAGTGTCTGGGATCTCTGGGCAGTTTGTGTTCAAAAGTCTCTTGCAGGTGGCTTCCTTCAATTGTCAACTGTTTGCTTCTGTTGCTGAAACAAGTGTTCTATTTATTTTTGCTTAGTTCGTAGGATTAATTAAAGAGAGATTCCTTTGTCCTTTGTTTTTCTTCTTCTCTATCAACACACAGGACTCTCCCCTCCCCTGCACCCCTCAACACAAAGGAGATCAGTGTTTTGGTCATGTAACTACACACACACACCCCTACCCCCGCCCGCAGCATATTTCCTAGTTCTTTGGGTAATCCATGAAATCCTATTCAAAATAAAATATTGATAGGTGTCAGCAACAACTTTAAATAAAGTGCCTATGTTTTCCTCTTGACTCTCCTTTAATCAATACACTGGGAACAGTTTGTATATTGCTTCTGAATTTTCCCCTCTTTGAAGTATTCTATCTCTTCCCAGGTACAAATTCACACCTCGCAGGATACTTGAAAATAAGCTGATTCAAAGAAAGTAATAATAATCATCAGTGTAGTGACAGAGGAGCCAGGTGTGGGGCATGCAGCTTCAGGAGTTTGAAAGGAGGAGGACGGCAAGTTCAAGATCAACCTGGCAGGAAACTTTGTACCCTCCAAGAGTAGGGTGTGTGGGCAGGGAATGTGAGCCAGTGGTGCAGCGCTTGCCTCCCATCCGTGAGACTAGAAGTTCAGTCCTGAGTTCTACCAAAAAGAAAAGAAACAAAACAAAACAAAGCAAAAACCAGTCATAGGAAAATAAACCACTTATTCTTTCAAGTATTTTAATTTAAGAAAATCTCACTGGGTGGTGATGGCACACACCTTTAATCCCAACACTTAGGAGGCAGAGGCAGTGGATTCGTGAGTTTGAGGCAAGCCTGGTCTACAAAGGGAGTTCCAGGACAACCAGAGTTACAACAGAGAAACCGTGTCTCAACCCCACCCCCCCAAAAAAAATCCAAAAATTACCTACTGCATATGCGTTGGTATGCTGAATTGAGTGGAACTTTCCTGCCAGGGTAGACAAAAGGGACTGAGCTGGGTCTAGGTGTCTGTCTCTTCATGATGCCATTTGCTTCTGGAAAGGGCTAAGTGGAAATCTCAAAGTTAAATATTTCAGTATTCCATCACAAATATTCACCTAGGAAGCTAATAAGGAATCTGTGATTTATTTCTTCTTTCTATTAACGTTTCACACAGGGATTTTCTTCAGAATGTAATTCCCTCTGTGATGATAAAAGGAAAGAAAGTTCACAGAATATTAACAACCAGCAGTGAAGTACTTTGGATAAAGTTACCATATTATTGGTAAAGGCATCTCAGTTAATAGATGTGTTTTTTGGAAGGGCTTGGTTTTTTGAGACATGGATTCCCTTTGTAGCCCAGTTTGTCCTGGAACTAGCTATGTAGACCAGGCTGGCCTCAAGTTTAGAGATCTGCCTGCCTCTGCCTCCCAAGTCCTGGGATTAAAGCATTTGCCACCAAAATGTTGGGGCAATAGATGTGCTTTTGTTTGTTTGTTTGGCTGGTTTTGTTTCAGACAGGGTCTCTTGTAACCCAGGCTGACCCTGGAACTTATCATATAGCTAAGAAGACCTTGAACACCTCATCTTCCTGCTTCCACCATCTAAAATACATAATTTATAAATGATCTTAAAAAGATATAGGAGCTGAAGTAGGACAAATAAATATTATTTTAGTAATTAAAGATGGTCTCATCTATATTAATCATGTACTCCAAGAAATAAGAAACCGATCTTTTAATCTACTTTAGAAATATGTTTCCAGACTCTACCATGGCATTGGAAGTTATCTTTACAGGATGGTTAACCATTATGAGCTGTCCTAGCACGAAGAACTTATATCTGATTGGTTTGTGCTATGGCAAAATGCTTTGTATTTATATCACCCAAACATTCCTCCACATGCTTCTGTGTGGTTTGTATTGTATATCACTACCCCATCAAATAGAATAGACAGACACTGAGCAGTCAACCTAAGTTATTAAAAGTTCAAGAAATATACACATGGCATATGACTAAGATGTTATTTATTTAAACTGTGTGTGAGAGAAAGAGAAAGAAAGAGAGAGGGAGGGAGAAAGAGAGAGAGAGGTGGGTTGGGGCACAGGTGTATGCGTACACACATGTGGAGATAGAGGTGGACAGTTGTGGGGAGTAGATTCTCTCCTTACATGGTACTGATGCAGAGCCGCAGAGCCCCTCTTGTTTCTGCCTTGCTGCTTTCTTCAGACTCTTGCAAACTTCTGGGTGATTCCCATTTCTACCTCCCAGCTCACTTTAGAGAACTGAGATTCCAGACGTGCTGCCACACCGTGTTTTTTCCTGC
Source organism: Cricetomys ansorgei (assembly GCA_026225945.1). Classification (NCBI taxonomy): domain Eukaryota; kingdom Metazoa; phylum Chordata; class Mammalia; order Rodentia; family Nesomyidae; genus Cricetomys; species Cricetomys ansorgei. Next base: position 8,661,438 of record JAMJFZ010001868.1, on the reverse strand, counting down.
TTGGTTTCTAGGGATTGGAGGTTGTCAGGCTTTTATGACAACTACGCTTACTCACTGAGCCATCTTGATGGCTCTAAAAATATTTTCAAAAGAGAACTGAAATATTTGTTATTTTCCTACTTGACAAACAACAGGGAAATCCCCTAAGGATTCAAAAAGGGATGTGTGTGTGTGTGTGTGTGTGTGTGTGTGTGTGTGTGTTTTAAGAGAAGCAAGGCTTCCCAAGAGAAGAGGACAAACTCTATGAAACACAGCAGATGAAAAAGGAATTCAAGAGTTACTTGCAAAAGCCCCAGAAGCAGGGGTTAGTGAGATGGCTCAGCCGTTAAGAGCACTGGCTGCTCTTGCAGAGGACCCAGGTTCAATTCCCAGTACTTATATGGTGGTTTACAACCATCTGTGGCTCCAGTTCCACAGATCCAAAGGGTTTCTTCTCCTCAGGTTCACCCACAGACACACACAAATAAGCATAAAAAAGCTTCAGAAAAAATACTAACTGTTCTCACATATTCTGACAGGAAGCATACAAGATAATTATGATGACTCAGGAAAATTTACTTAGAATAGGGGAAAATTTACAAAAAGTTATATATGTTTTTTCTTTTTATGAATATTATGGGAAAATGCTGAGAATATATTAATCTTCAAACTATCTTTGAAATAGGTCAAAAGGGCTATAGAAATGGCTCAGGTATTAGAGAGTTTTTTGTGCTGGGCATGGTGGTTCACACCTTAAATCCCAGCACTCAGCAAACAGAAGCTGGTGGATCTCTGAGTTCAAGGCCAGCCTGGTCTTCACAGTGAGTTCCAGAATAGCCAAGACTATTATATATATGATATATATATATATATATATATATATATATATATATATATGATTTTTGTGCAAGCACAAGTTAGATGTTTGAGTTTTTTTGTTTTGAATTTTTTGGTTTTGGTTTTGGTTTTGGTTTTTTAAGACAGGGTCTCTCTGTTGTAACTCTGGCTGTCCTGGAACTCACTCTGTAGACCAGGCTGGCCTCGAACTCACAGAGATCTGCCTGTCTCTGCCTCCAGAGTGCTGGAATTAAAGGTGTGCACACCACCACCTGGCTCTGAGTTGGGGTCTTTAACATCCATGTGAAAATCCAGGTGCTTGTAATCCTAGCACCCAGGAGGTGAAGACAGGAGACTCCCAGGGCTCACTGGCCATCTGTTCTAGCTAAACCAGCAAGTTCTGGGTTCAGCGAGAGACTTTGTCTCAAAAAATGAGATGGGGAGAGATAGAGGAAGAATCACATTCAATTTCGGCCTCTGGTCATTACCTGCACACACATGCATATGTGCCTGCACATATGTGCGTGTACATGGACTTGTACACATATATACACCACACATAGGCACAAAAAAAATGGGTGAAAAAGAGCCTCAGATCAAGTAATATAAAGTGCAAAGAGGACTCACCTAGAGGTCTCTGAAAGAAAATTCTTCATAATATTAAAGTATTCAATTATAAACTCGTTGATTCTGAAGTAACAGTGTTCTTGAATTTTGTTTTTAAAATGTTCTTGTTGCCAGGCTGGGTCATGCACACCTCTAATTCTAGCAGTCAGGAGATAGAGGCAGGCAGATCTCTTAGTTTGAGTCAAGCCTGGTCTACAGAGCTAGTCCCAGGACAAACAGGGCCACATAGAGAAACCCTTTCTCAGAAAACAAACATAAAAAGATTCTTATGTGAAATAATGAGAATGGTGCAGAAGTTTTATGTGTATTTATTAGCTAAACTTCTACTTTTCAAAACAAAGAGTTGATGTACTTTATGCCAGTTCCCTAGTATCTCTGGATAGTTTACAAGAGTATGAAATAGCAGTATGTGGGAACCAGTGACCTAGACTGGTTGACAAGGGAAACTTATAAGCTGAGTATGGTGGTGTGTTTCTGAAGTCTCAGCTATTTAGCAAGGTGAGGCAGGAGGATCGCTGGAACTCAAGAGTTTGAGGATAGCCTGGGAGACACATTGAAACCCCATCTCTCTACAGAAGATAGATTTACAATAAAATATCATGAAATTGCAATACTCTTAGGATGGTATTCAGACCGAGAGGTATTCATTTGTGGGCTAACTTTTCTTGCTCACCGTTTTGATTTGCTGTGCATTCACTGAAAGCTTCAGTTAGGCCAGACATCATGGTAAATGCTGCAGAAGCAAAGACACATAAGTGTGGCTTTGCTCTTCTAGAGCAAACCAGGATAGTGCAAGAGACAGAAAAGAAAGTTCTAGCTTCTGTCTTCAGTGTGATGCCTGTCATCAGAATAGAACATACTCTAGGAAAGTGGCACAAAGAGGAGGGGTGCGGCCAGGGAGGGCCTCATGAGGAAAGTGAACACCTGTGCTGGGCCGTCCTGGGCCATCCACATGATGGAGAGTCCTCGGGAAGGAAAGAAGGAAGGTGACGCTCACAAAGGGCACCATATGGCTGAAAGCATTGAGGCTTGACTGGCACATGAGGAGTGATCAGAAAAGAAACTTGAGAGGCGGCCTGGAGTCAGGTTGTGAAGGGACTTCTTTGTTTTGTCAAGGTGTTTACATGATTCTCAGTATCTGCCTAAAGAGATCCCTAAAGTATAAGTAGAACAGAGTTGGAGATCCTTCTACAAAGTCCAGTCCTGTCCTTTTTCTGTATCAGTAAGTAAAACAGACTGAACTTTTTTTTTTTTTAACTGGTGAAGGCCATGTTTCAGTGCTGTTCTCAATGAATGTCAGCCATTTTACAGGGAAGCACATTTAAATATAGAAGGTGGGGGACTTGGGCCTTCTCTGAGAAACTAAGGAAATATTTCCAGAAGTTTTTTCCCTGTGCTGTTTTTAAAGCATGTATTTTAATTTTAAACGTAAAGATGGTAGCTACACTTATTTTTTTCAGCTAAGACATGTTTCTGATATATTAGGACTCACCAAGGGAGATTGGTATTTCTGCCTCTCCAGACATCCATCATTTCTTTGTGTTGAGAACATAAAAATTTTCTACTAACTATTCTGAAGTATTCAATTGATTTTTTTCATTAACAACATTGACCCAATTGTGCTATAGAACATTAAAAATCACTCTTCATAGGCAGGTGTGGTGTCACATGCGTATAATCCCAGCACTTGGGGTGATGGAGATAGGAGCATGGGGAATTCAAGGTTATCTTCAGCCATAGAGTGAGTTTGAGACCAGCCTCCATGCCATGTTCGTGAACTGAAATGTAATGAATAAGACTGTCGTGGACAAGTGCAGAAGACTAATAAAACAGCTGTATGTGAAAGGTGGTAAGCACAGCAGTCAGTTAAATAAGAGGAAGAGAGCCTAGGAATAATTGTAGACTGCCTTCTGAGGTCATGAGCTCATGTGCTTGTACAAAACAGGACAGTAGGCTAGACATCATAAAGCAAGTGCTTTAGATAGACCTGAAGATTTTACCTAGATTGGAACAAAAGCTGCAGGTGTGTATACACTTGAAATACCAGGTGCTTTTATTTTCAGGATATTACATTAGAATAATCTTATTATAGTTTAATGGACTACTAGAAACCAGGAACAGTGTCAAAGCTTGAAGTTGACTAAGAGCTGGGCATATAACTAAGCAGCAGAATGTGAGCTTAACATGTACAAGGCCCTGAACTCCATACTCAGCAATGAAAAACAGAACAGAACAAACAAAAACATAACACAAAAGCAAAGGCAAACTACACATACATAGACTTGACTATACGTATGTACAGCTATACACATGCATACAGTTGACTATAGTTGCAGGTTCCTTATCTTCATCAGATTTAGCCAGTGCTGGATGGTAAATATTGGAGGATGGGGGATTTGAATTTCTGCTGGCATGTACTATGACACAACTCCATGGTTGTGTCGGTACTGAACATGTATAGATTTTTGTTGTTGTTGTTTTCATTCACTAAATGATTCGATAGAATGATGATCAATATAGCACTGACATTGTATTAAGTATTAGAAGCATTCTAGAGATTATTTACATTATGGGAGAGGATGCTGCATGCTACATGCATGCCTACAGTATGTGATTCTATATGAGACATTGGAAGATTAGGGAATCCTTGGGTGTCCTCAAAGCAATTGGAAAGGAGGAAAAACTGTATGTAGTAGGATGCTTTGAAGAAGTTTTTTCTTGTCATGTGCAGCTTTCCTTATGATCACATGCTGCTTGGACTTCTGGGAACTTTGCTTTGAATACAAAGGAGAACAGGCCTGGGGTGGCAGTTGGCAGTTGGTGGGTTGTCTGTTGGATGCTAGTCCAGCTCTCTGTCAGCTCCCTCTCTCTAAGCTAAAGACAGCCAAAAAAGGTTGTGAATATTTCTTCCTTTTTCTCTCTCTTTCAAGGCTGCTACAAGGGCAGTGAAGATTTCCTTCCTTCCTTCTTTTTTTCTTTCTTCCTTCCTTCCTTCCTTCCTTCCTTCTTCCTTCCTTCCTTCCTTCCCTTCTTTCTTTCTTCCTTCCTTCCTTCCTTCCTTCCTTCCTATCCTTCCCTTTTCTTCCTGAGCTAGAGGGTAAAAAAGCACAGTAGCTAACTGTTACAAGTGGCACCCAAACAAGGGGCAGGAAAATAAGGATAAAAAAGGATAATGGGAAATTTGTTCAAATGTAGTAGAGGGAAAGGCAGAGAACAAAGGGATGGATGCGTCTGCTCAAAAGGTCAGCCAAGTATTTATAGCAGCTGTTATCACTGGGATATACACCGTTTTGCTCCCAGTGATGATTTTCTTTTTATTTTTCCTCTTTTGTTTCTATTTCTTAAAAAAAAGAAAAAAAAAGGTTAAAGAAGTAGTTATGCAACCGAAAGAGTTGTGTGTGTGTGTGTGGGGGGGGGGGTTGCCAAGAGGGCCAAGACAGGAAAAACAGAGCAAAAGGGAGAATGAAAGGGCTCAGTTTTTTTCTTTCTCTTTGAAAAAAAAATTATAAAAAAGAAATTGGCAGTGTTATTAGAAAAATATGGGGAGAATTAGAAAAAAAAGAAATTGGTGGTGCTACTAGAAGAAATACGGGGGAGGGGGTTAGAAAGGGTGGAGAATCAGAAACCTGAGGAGGGGGGAACACAACTGGGCTCCTTCCCAGTGACAGAAAGGAGGATTCTCCCCCAGGTAGATAAAAGAGTGGAATTGTACAGGATGATGGTCCTGTTAGGAAAATAAGGGAAGAGTATGTATAGGAGAATGATCAGATAAGGTGGCATTTCCCAAAAGAGCTGTCTAATTGTGAATCCTCAGAGACACCTGAGATGGAAGAAAGGCAGCCTAAGGTCCTGAAATCACCTCCAGCATTTCCAGTATCAATACAGGATATTCCAGCTAATCGGGATAACCCCCAAAGTTATAATGAGATAGTATGGCATCCGATAGAAATGATTAATTTAAGGTGGTTGAAGGAAGCTGTGGTGTCCTATGGCATGCACTCACCTTATGTAAAGCAGGTGCTGAATGATTGAGTTCTGCAGCACCAGGTGGTCCCATACAATTGGAAAGTGTTAATATGCACTATACTAGAGGTGAGTCCTTAGCTTCAGTGGTTAACCTGGTAGAGAGAAGAAGCAGCAAGTATGGCACAGCAGAACAGGGCTAGAGGAATAAATATGACCTATATTCAGCTCCTTGGAGAGGGTCAGTATGCTGAATTACAAGAATAGATTAACCTTGATGATGTGTCTATAGAGCAATGTCATTTAGCAGCTTTATGAGCTTCGGAGAAAGTAGAGGAGCCAGGAAAAAAATCCACCTCATTTATGAGGTTCGTACAAGTCTTAAATGAAGCCATCACAGATTTTTTGCAAAGATTAACTGATATCAGCTGTGAATAGAGCCATCTCAGGTCTTGAAGCGAGACCAGTGCTGATTAAGACCTTGGCTTTCAAAAAACACCAACACAGAATGTAAAACAGCTTTATGGCCATTAAATGCCAATTCCACACCAATGGATCAATGGATCAGAGCTACTGCAGACATTGGTTCCAATGCTTACACGGCCACTGTAATAAGACAAGCTATAATTAGTGGGCTGAAATACCAAAATCTCCATTACTTTAACTGTGGAAGACATAGCCGTTTGCAAAGAAACTGTGACCAAGCTACTTCTAAAGACAATGGTTTTGTTAAATATCAGTCAGAAAAAAAGAAGCAGGTTTTCCCAGCATGTGCAGGTGGCATGAAAAGGGTCTACACTTGGTAAATGAGTGTAGATCCAAGGGATATTATACCAGGGAATTCCTTGCTATCTGGAAATGCAGCAGGGAGCTGAGCTCAGGCCCTGGAAGGAAAAATGGAGCTGCCTGAATCCTGTCAGCAGTGGGGTAGCATGCAGACTGAGAATTCCAAACTACATGTTGGAGAGCTGATGCATGCTATTGAGGTCAGTGCTGCACTAGGCTATAGACAGACGGCTTACCCTATCCCTAGATGTTCAGTGCTATAAATTTGCTACTGGAGTTTATGGTCCTTTTCCTCCCAGGGACAGTAGGAATAATCCTAGGTAGGAGTAGTCTGACATTAGAAGGATTCATTGTGCATCCCAGAATTATAGATGGAGATTTCAAAGGAGAAGTTAAAATTATGGCCTATGTAACAAGAAACTTGTAGTTTAACACATGGGAGGGGATCATGCAGCTGTTATTATTTCCCTATATCAAAAGGAAAGCTTTAGAAAGAGCAGAAGAGTTTGGAAGCACTGGAAAATGGATGTTCTGGCAGGCTGTCATTAATGATAAAAGACCAAAAATAAAAATGCAAAGAAATGACATTGAAATAGAAGGGTTGGTAGACACAGGTGCTACATAACAATAATCATGGAATTCAAATTGGCCCCTTCAGGAAGTATCCACACAGTTTATAGGGACTGGAAAATTATCCCATGTAAAGCAAAGTGTAAAATGGGTTAAATGTTTGGGACCAGAAGGGAAAAAAGGAAAGTTAAGGCCTTATTGTGGCTGACATAGCTATAAATTTATGGGGAAGAGAGTCATTTCAACAATGAGATACTCAGATTAATATCCCTTCTATCCAAGAAACAGTACATAAAATAAGGTCTCAAAGGAAAGATGCTCTTAATAAGGAGGATGCACAGGTTTTACAGGTTGTCCAAAAGCCAGAAACAATAGGTATTGAGTTTCCAAATTTGTAAAGAGGGCCACAGCCAACTTAACTATATCAACTGCCCTGCCCTGAAAATGGTTAACTAATAAGCCTGTATGGATAGAGTAGTGGCCCTTAACAAAAGAAAAATTATAGGTACTTGAACAGCTGATAGAGGAGCAGTTAAAGCCTCAGCATATAGAAGAGTCTACCAGCCCATGGAACTCTCCTATCTTCATTATAAAGAAAAAAATCTGGAAAATGGACAGTGTTAAGTGATTTGAGGTTGTGAACAAGGTGATTTAACCCATGGGTACACTGCAGCCTAGAATTCCTTTACCCTCATTATTTCCTAAGGCATGGCATCTGATAGTGTTGATTTGAAAGACTTTTTTTTTTAACTATCCCCTGACAACAGCAGGATAAGGAAAAGTTTGCTTTCACAGTGCCTACCTATAACAATGCTCAACCTGTCAAAAGGGATCAGTAGTAAGTTCTTCCTGAGGGAATGTTAAATAGTCCAACATTATGTCAATATTTTGTGAAGTAACCCTTAGAAATAATTCAAAATCATTTTCCAATCTATTACTTAACATTATATGGATAATATTTTGTTGGCTGATTCTGACACAGATACTTTAGAAAAAATATTTGATGAAACAAAAAGAATTTTATCCTGTTGGGATTTACAGATTGTTCCTGAAAAAAATCAGAGAGAAGGTTCTATTATATCTAGATTATTCTATAACTATCTAGATTATAAGACAAGTCAACAAAAAATTCAGGTGCAGATCAGAAGAGGTCAGTTGCGAACTCTTAATGATTTCCAAAATTATTGGGGGATATCAATTGGATAAGACCTACAGTTGAATTAACTATGAAAGAGTTAAGCTATTTGTTAGAACTAAGCAATTTGTTTCAAATGTTACAAGGAGAATCCAACCTACGTAGTCCAAGCACTTACCAGCTGCAGCAGAGCAAGAATTAACTCTGGTAGAAAAGAGACTAAAGGATCAAGATGCATATGTTGATCACATAGATCCACACCTAAATTGTATTTTTGTCATCATTCATTCAAAACATTCCCCTACTGGGACTCTTATGCAAAGAGAGGATAATATTTTAGAATGAATCTTTTTGGCACATAAAGAGAGTAAAAAAATTAAAGACTTATATAGAAAAAGTTGCCAATTTCATTATAAAGGGAAGAATAAGACTGTCAGCTGTCAGGAACAGATCCAGCAGAAATAGTAGTGCCTAACACTAAGGCTGAGATTATGTCATTATGGGTAATCAATGGAGATTGGCAAAGGGCTTGTAGCAATTATTTGGGAGAAATAATAACAAATATCCTAAAAGCAAGAGAATTCAGTTTATCAAGAGAACTAACTGGATACTCCCTCATGTACTGAAAGAAAAACCTATTTCTGGAGGGCCTACATTTCATACTGATGCAAATAAATCAGGAATGGCAGGCTATAAGTCTGAAAAAACAAAGTCAAAGCCCATATGATTCAGTTCAAAAATTAGAGTTGTATTCTTATGGCATTGTTAGACTTTCCTGAATCTCTTAATATCATCGCTGATTCTCAATATACTGAAAGGGTTGTTTTTCATGTAGAAACTGCTGAACTTACCATGGCAATTCAGAATTAACATAGTTATTTATGCAACTGCAACAAGTAATTTGAGACAGAAATTGTCCATTATATTTTACTCATATTAGATGTCACACAGGGTTGCCAGGCCCTTTGGCACGAGGTAATGATGAGATTGATCAGTTATTAATAGGAAATATGTTAAAAGTTTCAAATTTTCATGAAAATCACCTTGTAAACAGCAAAGCTTTAAAAGGAACTTCTCCATTACTTGAATGAGCCAAGGAAATTATAAAAAATTGTCCATTATGTTCCTTGTATAATTAAGTCTGATTGCCTGCTGGAAGTAACTCTAAAGGTACTAAAAGAGGGGAAATCTGGCGGATGGATGTGTTCCTTGTTGCAGAATTTGGGAAACTGAAGTTTATACAACGTACTATAGGTTCTTATTTAGGATTTCAATGGACTTCTGCCTTGAGTTCTGAAAAGGCTGATTCTGTAATTACACATTTACTAGAAGTAATGGCTATTGTGGGAATATCTTTACAAATCAAGACTGACAATGCCCCTGCATATGTCCCCAGTAAAATGGAAAAAATTTGCATACTATGGCATAAAACAGATTACCAGGTATATCACACAGTCCTACAGGGTAACCAGTCATAGGAAGATCTAGTCGGATATTAAAAGAAATGATTGAAAGACAAGAAGGAATAATGAAGACCCTCCATCCCCAGAGATAGTCTACATGGTGTACTAACTTTTAACTTTTCTGAATCTTAGTGAGACTGGAACAGCAGCAGCTGAGAGACATTTGACAATAGAAAAAAAAATTGCAGAGTTAAATCAACTCATTAAGCCGAGTGGTGGTGGCCCATGCCTTTGATCCCAGCTCTTGGGAGGCAGAGGCATCTTGTGAGTTCAAGGCCAGCCTGAACTTTACAGGACAGCAAATTACAACACAGAAACCCTGTCTTGAAAAACAAACAACAAAACAAAACAAAAAAAACCCCAACTCATATGTTATAAAGGTGTATTAACATCTGAATGGAAATCAGGACATATATTGTACTAGAGCTGAGTTATGCATGTATTTCCAGTGGAAATGAGAAGTTGTGAGTACCACTGAACTGATAAATATTACATTTGAGCTGGGGAGATCTGAACACCCGCGCCGCTGACCTGGAAAGCGTGACTATGGAAAGAAAAGTTCTTTTAAAAAGATAGAGCTTTCCAATGATGGTATTAAAGTACAAAACTAAAAGCAACGAAGACTCAGCCTTGGGTCATGGAATAAATTTTCTGAATCCTAAATTTCCACTTAACTCCAACATCAGGGACAGAAAAAGAGTCCAAGGTAGATGAAGAATATGAAGCCTTGATGAAAAACTGTCCCCGTGTGACTCTCACTTTGGCTGATTTGGAACAGTTGGCTGGCAGTCATCGGAAGGTGCTAGGAAAAGATAAGAGTGATGGCCCACAAAATGCCAATCTGCAAATCTGACACAACCTTCAAGAATCCCAAGACTTCCCATTACCTGTACAATGACTGACAGTGCATTAGCCATGAGGAGGTTGTGGCCTCCATTTTAGAGGAAGAGGACACTTACAGCAAACAGAAACCAGAAGAAAACACCTTAAAGCCAGAGTTCCAGGCATTCAGGGGAATAGGCTGTCTTTATGCAGAGGCATCAGTGGAAAAAACATTGAAAGAGATTGTTGCCTTTGATAATATCAGTAAACATCAGCGTTCCTTGAAACATAAAGATCCTTATAGCATTTATATAGAAAATGGATCCAGGTGTGTAGTGGAACACTTGGAAGGAGTTTTTGTTATTTTGGTTTCTTTAGGTTTATGTTCCCACCCCAGGTGTGGTAGATGTTTATGAGCTGGATTTGGAATGCTTGATGCAGGTGGCTATAATTTGGTTAGGTGCAGTTGTTTTGGCATGTGTAGCTTCTTCTTGGGATTGTGTACCCCATGGGTTAAGGGAACTTTTGTTAGGGTATAAAAGGTCTGAAGCCCCAAGAGCCAGTGTGGGTGTTGAATGGTGGTTTGTTAGCGTGTTGATTCTTAGGAAGGTTAGAGAGATTGAGTTTACAAATCATGAGCTGAGATGCTAGTCTGACTCACTGTCAGCTAGACCTCTTCAAGCTAAGGACAGCCTAAGAGAGGCTGTGAAGATTTCTACCTTTCTCTCATTCTATATCAAGGCAGCTTGCAAAAGTGGTGAAAATTTCTTTTTATCCTACTTTTCTTTTTCCCTAAATTGAGGGTAAAAGACAGTAGTTTACTACTATAAGTGGCATCCAACATAAGAGATCATATTTTACTGCTACACAGGTGTGTTAATGGAAAATCAAGTAAATTGACTTCATGCCAACCTGCAAAGAAGGTGAACAGCCCAAACCATATTCAGACTCCAAAGAAACAGTATACTTTTGAGAGCCAGAACCATAAAGAAGTATCTATTACTAGTTTTGACAAAGCAAATAAAAACCCTTACTCGTGTCCATTGCCATTAAAAGGTAAAACATCCCTAAGTCTTAGTGCAACGAATCACAAGACAGAATCTGACAGAGACATTTGCCATCCATCTGAAAGTAGAAAAGCTTCAGAGAAAGAGGGAACTGATTCAAGGAACCTCACATATCTTGAGAAACCACTAAAGGTGTCTCTCAGGGAAGATCCTCAGAAAAGCACAGCTGGTTTCTCACTTTCTGTTAGTAATGCATCATGTATGAATGCTAAGAATGAACATGCTGAAGATAATCAAAAGTGATCGGCAGCCTTAGCAGTGTGGCTGAAAGCCAGAGAAGTGCAGAAGAAACCGGGGCACAATGCATTGGCAAATTTGGATGGTCACCCAGATGACAAAAAACAAAAACAAAAAACCCAACCAACCAACCAACCAACCAAAACAAAACAACAAACAACAACAAAACACTTGCCCCAAACACACATACACACACACATACACACATTGTCTTTGCTTCTGATAATGAAAGTAAAATGGAAGAGATATTCATTTATGAGCAAAGCTGTCCAGGAAAGAAGAAGCTGGTGAAAGAGTCCCTGGGTGAAGCATCTGGGAAGCTGTTTGTCAGCAGTGGACTCTAGATTTCTAGAGAGTGACAGCGAAGAGGAACAGAACGAGTTCAATGAAAATAAAACTAATGAAGACGATCTTGCTGAAAAACAATAACAAAACCAAAAACAAAAAATCCAAAACAAAACCAAAATGTGAAACAAAACCTGAGTGTTGTGCTAAGTGTTTAGAACATCAACTAGAACAACCCTACAAAGGATCAGTAGCTGCTAAGTAAAACAAAAACAAAAACCAATTAAACCTTTGGAAGAGTCGAAGGAGTTTTTCATTTAATAAAATCCTGAACTCCAAAGATGAAAGGAGATGGCATAGCAGCAGGCCAGAGAAAAAGTAATCAATATCATACAACTTGTGGTTTAGTAAAAAGGGGGGAATGTAGCAGAACGCTTTGAAGAAGTTTTTTGTCATGTGCAGCTTTCCTTATGATTGCATGCTGCTTGAACTTCTGGGAACTTTGCTTTGAGTATAAAAGAGAATGGTGTGTGTAGGGGGTGACAGTTGGCAGTTGGTGGGTTGGTTTGTTGGATGCTAGTTTAGCTCTCTAAGTAGCATCTCTAACATAGTCAATTTCCTCTCTCTAAGCTAAAGACAGCCAAAAAGGGCTGTGAAGATTTCTTTCTTTCTTTCATTTTCCAGGCTGCTACAAGGGCATTGGAGATTTTCTTTCTTTCTGTCTTTTCTTTCTCTTTCCTGAACTAGAGGGAAAAACAAAAACAAAACAAAACAGTAAGTACCTGTTAAAACTGTCTCTAGAGGAGTAGGTTGGACGGAGGGGTTTAGTTAATAGTATTTATTAGGCACTGGTATTTCTGAAGGCCTTATAAATTAGCAAATTTCCTGTCCTTGTCTTGCCTTGTGACCACAATGAGTGCTGAAGCTTTAGATCAGTGGTAGAGGGCTTACTTTGTATGCATGAATCCCTAAATTCAAACCCCACTACTGCAAAAATGTGCTAACAACCCCAAACCATCTGCAACCCTCAACTATGCCCCTCCCCTATTGCTCCTCGGTGTTAATGTCGTGCCCCCTCTCCCCCAGCTCAAGAAAAACCTTTATCAGTCAACTGCCTACACTTATTTCCCTTTCGGAGCAGGACTGACTTCTAGGGTGCCGCTCAGCCAGCCACTTTCTTGGCACCACTGGATCCCACTGGGGGAATCGCCGCACCTGTAGGGATGCTGTGATGTCCAGAGTATCTCAAAGATCATCGCAAAGAAGGAGAGAATACTTCGTCGTTCCTTAGCATTTCGCCTCAGGTCCAAATGTCATAACCACACCCAGTTTTTCTGGAAATAACCTTGCTTTTTAGGTCTGGGGTGGGAGCCTAGTGCTACGCTAACGCAAACCCGGAGGCTGTCGCAGGATCCCTTTCCTTTAAGGTACACGGGTCTGCCATAAGGTCAAATTTTCTCAACAGATGTTTTTCCCTGAAAGGTGCCACTGTCCTTCAAGGAATAACCCTCTGGTGTCCGCATTTGTAGCAAGAGGGACTTTGAGAATATCATCAGAGAAGACAATCTAATCTTTCCAAAAATTAACGTAGCTCCCGCGCAAACGCCAGTACGACACACAGGACGTGACCTAAACGGAACTTCTTTTGGGAAGGACTTAACGCTTTTATGAATCTCCGATTGCAAGGCAAACAAGGAAACCTCTAGGTTTGCAGATACCTTCATAAACTTCCGGGTGCTCAAAACCAGAGATTCAAGGACGTGAGCAGAGCGGACAGGGAGTGCGAACTTGATTCTCAGGTGCTACTACTAGGATTCCAGGTGTTCTCACTCCATTCAGGAGACTGCGGGATTGGGTTCTCAGGATCCCATAGCTAGTGAAGTGCTCCTCATCTGAAAATTTTTGCATCCTTCCCGTCTCCCTTTCCCGCCTTCCTCGGTTATAGGCTGTTTGTTCTCGACCCCTACCAACATTTAAAGGGAAAGGCGCGCTTAGAGGATGCCAAAGTAGGGAAGACTTTACTGCTGTCTTTCTCTTAGCCGTCCAGGGAGAGTGATAATAGGTAAGGGGTGTGCAGACTTGCTCTTCCTTGCCCAATCAGGTGCACAGGAAGATGTCTTTCTACCAATAAAAATAAAGTTCGCTTTCCGGAGGCGGGAGGGTGAGCCTTGACTGCCAGTTCTCCAAAGCAACGTTTTGAGGCGAGGACAGAGAGTGATTAGAGGTAGGTCCAACCCGGGGGAGGGGGCGGGGCGGAGGTGGGGAAACTCTGAGCGGCGGGGGCGCCGGCCAATGGAGGACGAGGACTGCTGTTCCTGGTGTAGTGTCCCTCGCCAATCAGGAAGGCGAGGGGGTAGGCGGGGCAGGGAAGGGGTGGGCAGAGCTCGCAGCACCGCCGGGCGCCCGTCGGGCTCTGGGAGAGACAGAAATCCGGTTAAAATCAGAGTCGGAGGGAGGTTTAACCACGGATCGGTTCCGATCGGATTATTCCTTAAAGGGGACGCGCCATTGTCAAAGAGAACGGAGCCTGGGGCCCGAGGGCGGGGACCGGCGGCGCTGGAGGAGCGAGGCAGCTGCACGGGACCGGGGACCTGGTAGGTGCTGTATGGGGGAAAGGCGCTTCATTTCACTTTCTTTTCCATCACCGGGGCAGGCGCCGGGATGCCCGCCGACTGGCCGCTGCGGGAGCCCGGGGCCCCGGCCCCGGCCCGGCTGCCCTTCTTGCTGCGAGCCAGGAGGGAGGCGGACCGGGGTGGGCGGCTGCGGCGCCGGCCGGAGAGGCTCCTAACGGACGCAGGCGCAGCGCAGACCTGGGGGTCAACCGAAAGCCCGTCGGAGCTGCGGCGGACCCGTGGGGACCACCGCGCGCCCCGCTCTGCTGCGCGCCTCCTTCCCCGCCCGTGCCCGGCTCTGCCCGCGCGCCCGGCTGCCCTGGGCGCGCGCCGCCGTCTCCACGCGCACTCCGCTCTTCCCGCGCGCGCGCCCTGTGCTGTTCGGCGCTCCGCTCCGCTCGGACGCCGTGGGTTCACCGAGGCCCCGGAGCCGCCAGGAGGGGTAGCCGGCGGCGGGGAGGTGGCGGCGGGGAGGTGGCGGCGGCTGAAGCCGCTGCAGCGTCGCGCACCGGACCGGGCTGCGCGCCGGCTGGCGGCCTCGGGAGGAGAAGCGGCGGGCCCGCGCAGCGAGCCGAGGTCTCCGGCCCGGCTGGGCATTGTCGGCGGTCCTCGGCCGCGTCTCTCCGCCCACTGCCTGCGGTGCAGGGAGGGGTGCAGACCCGGGCTCCGAGCCCGCTCTGCCCAAAGCGACGGCGCACCCCCGGACCCGCGCCTTCCGGAGCCGAGGTCGGCCCGGCGGACGCCACAGCCACCGCCCGCGGCCGGGCCTGCGCAGCCCGGACCGTCCGCTCTGCAGGCTCCGGTTAAGGCAGCTCGCGGGGCCGAACTCTGCCGTGCAACTTTTCTTTGCCTTTTGATGGGAGTTGTTGCTTCCGGGCGGCAGGTTCTCTGGGTCCGGATGAGCCTCGTTTCTTGAGTCTGGAGAGGCCGATTTCTAGGGCGACCTGGGGCCTGAGTGCTGTCAGTCTTTACTACCGTTCCTGCTTTGTTCCTGTCCACGTACGGTCGCTTTTCTTGTGGACTTGCTAGGATATGAGACCACTAAACTCCAGGCTGCGGTTTTCAAAGAATAAATAAGGGGAGACTGGCTGAGGGGCAAGCGCTCTAGACAGCTAAAATTTGCCCTAACCTTTGAACTAGGGAAAGTATTACCTGACTCTACGCCAGAAGCCCTTTGGGGAGGGTAGGGGGAAAATACAGCAAAAGGTTGTTGGGGTCTGTAGGATTGGAAAAAAAAAAAACCCAAACTAACAACTCTTTTTAGAAATAAAGTTGGTTTTAAAAAACTGCCGTTCCTCCAGCAGGTGCTTTCCATAAAGTTGATCACTCCTACTGAATGCAGGCATTGTAACGAAGAGCAGGCAGGCACTCTTTCTGTTGGCAAATCAAATAAGAGGCCTTTGCACTGTGAACATTATTCCGGTGTTGAACTTGTCAATACTTGCAGCAGAAATCATAGCTAGAAACAGCACGTCCCTTGTTAGAGTCCTTATTTAGAAAAGAATGTTTTCATAAGCCTTCATTTTGACAGTTTCTTGAGCAATGCTTTGTAGAGTACTTGGAGGCAGCAAGTTGCAACCTTATAAAGGAAGTAGCATCCGGCGTGTTATTCTTTGGTCTTATTTTTGTTACTTATTATCAGAAGTCGCATCCCATCCCGGTCGCCTTGCGCTCTGTTACAGTAAGGCATTTTGCAAGAATGAATTTTGTCGAAACACTTGGCCTAGTTTTTTTGTTTTTGTTTTTTAGAGGAAATGCAGATTTTAAAAATTGTTTAGCATTAAACTGCTGTCTAATAACTTTTGAATGAATGTTGAAAGTTCCCAACAGTAATAACACAGAAACTACATTTGGGAAATAAGTTCATCCAACTTCAGACATTGATACATGAGAGAGAATTCTTTGCTCTGTTACAGAGGTTAGGAAATGAAGTCGTAAAACACTCACCTTCATTTTGATAATATCCATTATTGTTCTACCTTATTATTTAAAATCTTCTGTGTTAACAATATCAGGCACGTTTCTGGGCATAATCTTCCTCACTCATCATAGGAAGTTGGTGTTTAAAACAAATTTAAATTTTTTCATTTTTATTTATTTGGTAGCATATTTAGACACTAGACTTTCTGAACTTTAAAAAAGAGCACACAAAAAGAAAATGTTCGGGAAGAATTATCTTTGAAATGCCTATGTTTATGTTCTGGGAAGCATGTGTTTTTCTGGGTACTGTGTACATATTTCTAAAATAATTCTTAAGTCTTAGACTGTGCATAGAGAATCTTGGGAGAGTTGGTAGTGTCCCGTCTGCACGGTTCCTGTGCAGATGTAGTGTGTCGCCGCATATCCAGGAGACACGCTGCTTTAGGGCTTTGTAACAGAAAAGACACTGTCTTGCCAAGGCTGTGGAAGATACTTTTTCTCTAACACCTGCAATGCAAACGTGCTTTCCCAGTGAGCTGTATCCTCTGACCTGATAAGATAGTAACAATTCCTGAAGTGGGGATTGAGCCCAGGTGTCCTTGAATTCTAGGCAAGCCCTGGGCCATTGAGCCAAAAACCTCACCCTTTCCTATCCCCTGGGGGAGGAGGGGGGATGTTTCTGAATAAGATTATACCAATGAACAAAAAGTCATTAATTGTTGGACAAAGCTATGTGAGTCTTGATATTCTTTGTTGGTGCATAAAGTTATGATTTAATTTTATAATACCTGTTGGACAGATACCTTCTGCGATGGTGTTCACCTATCAAAACTATCGGAACTAGGCTTGATCTGCCATGGGTGCCTGTTAAGTACATACATCTTTTAGTGTTATGGGGAGGTAAAGTAGAAATAGATGACAGTTTTGTTCAGAAATTGAAAGGAGTCACAGTTACCTTCCATGGGAGAAAGACAGGGGTATGTCTAACATATCCAGAGTTAACAATGACTCAGGAATCATGGGTAAGGGAACTCAATGGAAGAAACCCACATGATAAGGGAAAGTGCCTGTGACTTCAGCAAATTTCATTGTGTGTGTTAAAGTATTTGACGTAGAATATTTTTGCATGTAGATTGGGTATATCTGCTACTGTTTTAACTGTAACCATTAAGTATTTGGGGAGCATCAGAGCTTGAGCTCTGAATCCAGCTGTGGTTACCCTGTGGGATGGGCAGGTACCACCCACCCCAGGCCTAGCACATCACCTTGTCTGCGAGTTTGCCCTGTTCTCTTCATCAGAAATGATTTTTCCTTCCTTTTAGGCCTGTAAAAAGCTTTTTCAGTGAAAGCCTTGTCTTGGCTATTGGTTCAGTATGGGTGTCTGTATATTCCTGCCATTAGATTGTGGAGGTTGGCAGAAGTTGGAGCCCTAACATTTTTCCTGCTCCCCAAAGTATCTGGGCAGTTTTATTACCCCACAAATGCTCTATAAACCAAGAACTATAAAGAAGCCCAAATGCTTGTTTATATTTGGAAGAAAATATTTATGTGAGTTTAAAGGAAACTCTCTTCGTTATCACTGAAGTTTCACATGCTCATTGATAAATGTTTAGACACCAAGAATGTCCCATAACTGCTCACCCACTACACCACAACCCTTGTTAGTGGGTTACTCTATTTTTCTGACTTTTGTTCTTTTATTACAACCTCAGGACTGACTGTCTTAAGTGATTTTTCTTGAAAATTTTATCCAATTGTGATTATTGGGAATGAAGGAAAATAATAATTTTTATGTAATTTTTATTCTCCAGGCTCTGTAATTCTGCCTCTTTTTTTCTTCTTCCTTTTTATTGAAGAGAAGGCTGCCATGGTATGCTTGTATTCAAGATGTGGACATAGGAATTAAAAAAAAAAATCAACTGCAGTGTGCTAGAACATTTTCCCTGCTTTTTACCCTGTAATTTTTTTTGGGGGGGGAGATATAAAAGAAAGTGTTGAGTATTTCTGGAGTACATGCTAAGTATAATTTCTTGTTGTCTTTTGGTCGTGTCATCTCTAGAGAGAACTTTAAAAAATTGCTTGGCAGCTCAAGGTGCACTCTCAAGTATCTTAGAGAGAGATGTAGATTTGTTCCTTATCGGATTGCAGAAGGGGTTGTGCTCTTAACTTCAAGCTGCTCATTACAGGAGGGGAGCTATGGTGTAGGCTAGTGAAGTAGGTCAGTCTATTGTTCTAGGAGCTTGTATAAGTGACTCCAGAGAAGTCTTCTCTAAGGCTTCCAAATAGAAAGCCCAGCTGCCGGCTGAGAGGTAGCCTAATCACCGAAAGTCTCCATTCATTAGTAAATTTGGGGAATTATGCCTGCTGTGCAGGCTGGAGGCTGGAGGATTGGGTTAAGTCTGTTATTCACCTATTTGATTATTGCTCTGAATAACCTCTGTCAAGTTATCCTGGCAGCCCCGCCCCGTCTTGCTGGTAGATGGGTTCAGGTGTGTGGTGTTTGTTGAATTACCTCTGAGCCCTAGATTTGCTTTCTGGGATTACAAACACTGTTCCTGTGGGCAGGATTTTTTTGAAATTCTGCATAGATGGGTCTTTCCCTTCATTCAGAGAATACCACTGTGTGACTGTGTCTGTATCTAAACAAGCCCTTCCTATTTTTCTCATGGAGTAGCAACACGTTTCTTTTTAAGCTGACACACTAAAATAAATAAGTGCTTTTGCCACCGTGGGCTTTTCTTTTTCTTTCTTCTTTTCTCTGTGAAAATAATTTTTGAAAAATCACTTGTTAAAATTCATTGTGAAGTGTATGGCTTTCACAAGCCTTCCTCACCAGCTCCCCTTGACCTTTATGTTCATGTGGGAAAGAGTTGAATTGTTCAGAAACAAGGGACCATGGAGGTCTGAAAACAGTTAGCCAGGGAAGCATCTGGCTTGACCAAAAG
Source organism: Cricetomys ansorgei (assembly GCA_026225945.1). NCBI lineage: Eukaryota > Metazoa > Chordata > Mammalia > Rodentia > Nesomyidae > Cricetomys > Cricetomys ansorgei. The sequence goes on along the minus strand of JAMJFZ010001868.1, from coordinate 8,642,190 downwards.
GTAGCAATTTATTATTGGTCAAGATTTGTGAGGGTGAACTGGAGAGGTGGATTGGTGGTTAAGAGCATTTTCTACTCTTGTAAAGGACCCAAGTTTGGTTCCCAGTACCCTCATGGTGACTTACAACCGTGTGTAACTCAGTTCCAGGAAGCTACCATAGGCATTGCATGCATATACATTGACCCACGCATGCAAGCAAAACACTCAATACAGCATAAAATAAAACTAATCTTTTTTTTTTTTTTTTTTGGTTTTTCGAGACAGGGTTTCTTTGTTGCATCTCTGGCTGTCACAGAACTCACTCACTCTGTAGACCTGGCTGGCCTCGGACTCACAGAGATGAGCCTGCCTCTGCCTCCCGAGCACTGGGATTCAAGGCGTGCACCACCATCGCCCGGCTTCAAACTAAGTCTTAAAAAGAAAAAAAATGTGTGGAGTTACAAAACATTTTAAAAGTTAAGAACATTTTCCACAGCTGTCCATTTATTTAATGTATGTGTGTATGGAGGTCAGAGGACAACATATGGGAGTGTGCTTCATTTTTCCGCCACGTGGGTTTGTGGTATCGCCAGACTTAGTGGCAAACACCTTTGTCCACTGAGTTATGTCACTGGCTCAGGAATTACAAAATTTAAGCAACTGCCTTATTAAAATTTAATTCACGTGCCGTATTCACCCATTTAAAATCCAGTGCTGTAAGGTTTAGTGCCTTTTAATGTATCCCACAGATTTGTACACCGTTTCTACAGTTAACTTGAGCACTTTCTGGAGTCCCAAATCTGCCCTCCAGCCCTAGGCAACCCTGATCTCCATTGTGTCTTTATATGTTTGACTGTTCTGGATAGTTTGTCTCCATAAAATGCAACACTTTAATAAGTGGTGTATTCTGGTCCCTTTCAATGTGTTGAAACTCTAGTTGTAGATTCACGTGAGTGCTTTTCATGTGCTCTACAGTGAAACTGTCTAAATTGGTATTTTGCCTGAGCCTAGAGAACAATGGGAGAAGACATTTTGTTTAGGAAGCTAATTGGACACTCACTTTAGTAGTACTTCTTTATACCAAGCAAACAGTGTAAGTCTCACATTCTCCACACTGGGTTTACAGTGAGTTCTAATCCTGCTATATGGCTCTTTGGATGACTCAAAACTGCTTCAGAGCTTGATCTTGATGAACTTGCCTTGCTGTCCATGTTGGGATGATCTGGGCAGCCCTTAATACCTTTTGGATGATCGAGTCCTATGATCCACAGATGATCCACAGCCTCTGCTTCCTGAGTGTTAAAGGCATGCGCCACCACTGCCCTGCTGAAAATAATTTTTTTTTTAATATATATAATATTCTGATCCCAGTTTTCCCTCCCTTATCTCCTCCCAGATCCTTCCCTCCCAACACCATGCCTCTTTTGTCTCTTCTCTTCAGAAAGCAAACAGACAAAAAAAAAAAAAAAAAAAAGGACAAACACACACATAGACACAGCTCATGAAAATACAAAATCAGAAACTATAACATACAAGTAAAAGACCAGGAAAATAAAAAAGTTGCCTAACAAAGCAGTATGAGACAAAAATTCTTCAAAAGCACCATTGGGTCTGTTTAGTGTAGGCCATCTACCACTGGGCATGGGGCCTCCGCTTAAGTGGGTCCACAGATAATATTAATCACCTCTTCTGGTCCTTATTGTCTGTTTTAAAAGCACTCATTGGTAGAATATGTGCATGGTATTTTTTTGGAAATTTCCACCTTTCCCCACTGATTGTAGTTTCATAGCTTTCTGTTCATCTCTGCCCCATGCTAAGTGGTGCTGGGGCTAAACCCAGGGCTAGGCAAGCACTCTACCAACTGAGCTGCCTCCCAGCCCATTGCTTTGTCTTTTTGAGATTATGTAGAATGATTGATCCTTTCTGATGAAACCCAACGCTTCCAGGCTCTTACTTTTCCCATCTTTCCAGATGTGGACAGAAGGTTCTCACCAGCTGCATCCATTTAGATGCCAGTCATCATCAGACACTTGTCTATTTCGGAACTCTACTGAAGAGGTGTTAAAGTGGTTATTTGTTTGAAGGTGGCTAAAAGTTGATTAAGAAGAAACATTAGTTTGTTGACTTCAGCATAGCCTCATGTTTTATTATTTATGTTGTGTGTGTGTGTGTGTGTTTGCATGTGTGTTTGCCATGGTACATGTGTGAAGGTCACAGGGAGTTGCTCCTGCCCTCCACCATGTAGGTCCTGGGGCTTGAACCTGGGTTGTCAGGCCTGGTGGCAAGGGCCTTCACCTGCTGAGGCACCTTATTGGCTTCAGTATCATGTTTTAGATTGTAAAATATTCGTATGTGCCTTTTGTTGCTTAAATGGATTTTACTCTAATATTTCAACTTCTCAGACCTGTTCTACTTTGTTTTGTTCTTTTGGTATGCTGTCATAGTTCATGGTGATCTTCATGTATGAATTTAGTTTAATATGAAAGGATGCTGGGAGCTTATAGTTTGTAATAGTTTGTATCATTTGTAATTCTCGATTTTATTTTATTTTAAAAAATATTTTTATTTTCTGTGTATGGATGTTTTTCCTGCATGCATGTCTGTGCATCTTGTTCACACAATGTCCATTGATGCCAAGAAGAGGATGTCAGATTCCTTGGAACTGGAGTTACAGACTGTCTGTAGCTGCTGTGTGGGTGCTGTGCACTGAATCTGCTTCCTCTGCAAGAGCGACAAGTGCTCAAAGACTCAAAGCCCGTGGCTGACTTTGAATATGAAGGGGCGGAGGGCTAAGAAACTCTATCACTGTTAGAGGCTGGACAGTGGGTTCTCTTTAGAGCTCCTGGGAACACGCCTCTCTGAACACCTTGAGTTTAGGCCTAGTGAGACCCATTTTGGGAATCTGACCTCCAGAATCGTGAGGTGTGTTTCTGTTGTTTAAGATAACTAGTTCTATGGTGATTTCTTAGGGTAGTCATTGGAAACTGATTTGGCACCACATATACACTAGGAGCTCAGCCTGTGTTTTCTTCCTATAACCTGCACCAAACACTTAGTTTTTCTTTTCCAGAGGAGGGGGGTAGGGTGCCCTTTAGCTCACTTGAGGGCCAGAATCCCATTCCCTCCAGCTCTGTACCTCCGTGTCTTTCGTGCTGTGTTGGGGGCACCCACAGAGCTGTCTTATTTGGAGAAACCTTTGATCCTGTTTTAAGTTAGCACACTTGCATCCCTCCGATGAAGTTGACAGCCTTGTGTATCTGCAGAAGTTGACAGCTGCTTTGCTTCTTAACTCGAACACTTTCAGTCCAGGCTGATTGTGTGTGGCTTGTGGTACTGTAAGAAGCATCGCTGCTTGTGATGAAGTTAGAAGAGATTGGGAAGATTTGTTCCCTGAAGGATCCAGTTATAAACAATAAATAATTAAGGCATCAAAGAGTAAGAGGTGCCACATGACTGTCGGAGGTAGCTGTGGAGTCAGTAGCAGGTTTCATGAACAGACAGTTTAGACTAGAACGATGCCTGAATGTCTTGTAAAAGGGATGGTTGAGTGAGGCTCTTATGATGAAAGGGACAGGGGATGGACTTCAGTGAAATGGTACACATCATGAGAAATGCAGACGCTTGCCACTCTCGTTGCCTTACATTTTGTAACCACATGGGAGAAAGTCTTGTGAGCTGTCACGTGCGGGTGCTGGGTCTCAAACTCAGGCCCTCTGTAAGAGCAGCCAGTGCTCCTGACCGTTGACCTGTCCTCTTAAGCTCCAACATTAAAAAATTGTAAAACATTCACTTTTATTTTCTTGTATTTATGTATTCATATATTCTGTGTGTGTGTTCATCCATGTACATGTACATGTGTGTGGAGGTCAGAGGACAACTTGTGGGAGCTGATTTTTCTCTTACTACCTCTTGGATTCTGGGGATTGAACTTGAACTCAGGTCATTAGGCTTTGTGGCAAGGACCTTTCACTTCTGAGACATCTCAGCACTTCACCTATTGAATTTTACAAGGTTGAGGAAGGGTTTGTGATTAAAATAAAATTACAAACTTAAGTCATAGTCAGTTTAGGGCTTTAAGATTTGATGATCTCAAGTAGGATGGAAATGTCTTGACTAGGGGTTGCCTGGAGAGATACATACTGCATTTTAATTGTTACATTTATTACTATAAAATCTCAGTATGGTTTGAAATCTAGTAATCTAATCTGATTCACTAGTTCTAAAAACATTGTGTGTTTTGTGTGTGTGTGTGTGTGTTTGTGTGTTACCCCCATGAATATGCTCACCTGTGTGTGCACTGTGAAGGCCAGAGGTCAATGTTGGGGAGGTCTTCTCTTGCTCCTCACCTTAGTTTTTCAGACAGGCTCTCATTGAACCTGGAGCTCCCTATTTTAACCAGATGTGCTGGCCAGCAATCCTCTTTAGTCAGCCCGACTCTGACTCCCAGGGCTAGGATTACAGACATGGGCCAGCTTTTACACGGGAGCTGGAAATCCAAATTCATGACCTCATGCTTGTGCCACAATCCTTTTACCCACTGAGCCATCACCCCTGCTCCACACTAAAAACATATACTTCAAAGGTGTTTTTGACATGGGCTCATGTAGCCTAGGCTAGTCTTGACCTTACTACATAGCCAAGGATGAACTTGAGCTCCTGATCCCTTCTGCCTCTACCTCTCAAGTGCCAGGGTATAGGTGTTCAGTACTGTGCCTGGCTTGATTACACTAAACAAAATTATTTAGAGTGTATGTGTGTGTATATATGTACACATGCGGATATAAGTGTGCCATAGTGAACTTGTGGAGGTCTGTTCTCTTCCACCTTGTGTGGGATCCTGGAATAGAGCTCTAGTTGGCAGGCCTTCGCCCAAGTGCCTTCACACACTAAGCCATGTCACTGGCCCTTAATTACATTTTAAAATGAAAGTGCTGAGTAAAAGAGTTATGTCAAATTAACTTGCTTCTTTTTAGCGAGAGTATTAAAATGTAGACAGGAGAATGTAGAAGTTACAGCATTTCTGGGCTTCAGCCAGAGTCAGTACTATTTCTCTGATGTTGATGGGGATATTGGCTAGACCACTGACCATACAATTAGCAAGAAAATGTGATTAGCTGGGTCATACCTGTAAAGTTCATCAGTAATATGCCAGTGATAACTGGATAGAAATTTCTAGTGAAATTTCACGCTGAAATAAATTACGTGTATTTTGTGTCACACACAAAAAAATGACCATTGTGCCTATCAAATGTTCGGGCAAAATGAATTTTGTGGGGTTAACTTACTGGAAGTAGCAGCTGTGGCTGAAATGTCAAAGGCTACACGCTGTTTTGATGTGACAGGATGTAAAAACACATACATGGGTTCAAAAACCAGCTGCACAATTACAGGGACGAGGGAGATATGGCTGAATACAAACTGCACTGGTATTTTAATTACTGTAATAAGCTCAGTGTGGGACACAGAAAGCAAAGCAACTACCAGAGGGTTCACAGAATGGTAATCTGGACTAAGGGGCAGGGCTAGGGTTAACATCATTCTTTTATCATACACAATACTGTATACGATTGGTTTACTGCATAGTGAAGAGGTAACGCCTCCAAAACAGGTCAGAATACAGAAAACAGCATGTTGATGAGGAGACAGAGAAGTCAAACCCTCATTAATCATTGTAGAAATGTGGGATGGTACAGCTAGCTGCTATAGGGAACCAGCTCTGAGTTTCCTCAAATGGAACCATGGAGTTCTCATATGCCCCAGATACCCCCATTCCTAGGTATAATGAAATGAAAACAGTTATTCAAGCAAACACTTTGGATAGTGGGCACCAAAATATAGTTTGCATGGCTGTTACCCAGTGACAAGTAACAGATGTGGCTAGGGTGATGGGAAAGGAAAGCTCCAAGTCATGACAGGTGAGAATGTATTTGAGCACAGGCTTAATGGAAAACATTATGGGATGGCCTCTAAAAACTGGGTATGTGTCAAGAAGGAAGTATGTCTGTTTTTGGAAGGGGTATGTGCTCTCTCTTGTTTGGAAATAGCTTGGCTGTCCATTTAGAGATGAGTGGGTTTTACCCCAATGCAATATAACGTGTCACTAAATAGAAATCAGTTAAATGGTATTGGAAGTCTAGAAATACAGCCTGACACTTATGGACCATGTTTTTATTTTATTTTATTATTTTAAACAACGGTGCCAGTTAGTGGGGGGATATATAGTAGTAGACTTTCCAACAAATGATGCTGAGACACTGGAATTCCACATCATAAGAATGGATTTGAACCCCTTCCTCATACCACAACACTAACGTGAATAGGGGACCTCCGTGTGAAATATTGAAATTCCCAGGGAAAAACAAAACATGAGTTGTAACGACCCTGTGCCAGGCAAAGCCGTTTTGACTAAGACCCAAACCACAAGCAACAAAATATTAAATCCGTAAATTGGTTTTCATTGAAATGAAAGATGTTTTTTCAGAAAAGGATCCTATCAAAGTCACTGCACGGAAGCAGTGTTTGCAAGCCATCACTCATAAGGGACTTGGGTGCCGAAGATAAAGGGCCTGCACAGGGAACTGGGAGCGGGTTTGCCTCGCTAACCAAGAAGCTCAACACAGTCGGCATCTGCTTGCAAAGGAAAAATTAGTCTCCTCTAATAGAGCCTCACGGGCATATTGCCCACACGTCAGGGCCGGTTCCGTGCTCAGGAGTAGATGGCCAGTACAAAACAAACTCAATGGTAATTTTGTTGATTTTTGACTCATATGACTTTGTTTGGGCTTTTTTTTTTTATTGGCCTTCTGCTTGCATATTTTGGTTTCTGATTTTGTGTCTTTTTTTAAAATGTGTTTTGTTTTTTAAATTTTTATTTTTTTTTAAAGAGGAGGAAAGGGCTTGAGGTTGGGTGGGTAAGGAGCTGGGGAAGAGTGATAACATGATCAGAATATATTGTATGAAAAAAATTTTTCTTTTTCAATACAAAAGGCAAAAAAAAAAATGTCACTTAGGAATCCAAAGAAAAATAACCTGACTTAAAATGATTAATAAATTCCACATCAGAAGAATTCTTAGGAAAAAAACCTGTCAAAAATGAGTTGGGTGGAATATTCAGAGAGTTCTAGTCTGGTGATGGGATTGAGAATCGAAATCCTCTTCTCGCTCCTCAGCCCTGTCCAGCAAGGCTGCAGGCAACCCTCAGTTCTGTACTCTCAGTGTAGTCTTTGGGGCTTTACTTTCCTGCCAAACTTCGTTTTTGAAAATGGCCACGCAAGTACTTATTTCAGACTAGTGAGTTACAGTTACATTTCCTTTCTACTCCTCAAGTGTTAGGGCCACATGCCAAAAACAAAGGAAGGTGTGTCTAGCCTCGGAGCCGAACAGGCTCTCCCTTTCTTTTCCCAGTTTTCATGTGTATGTATGGTGTGCATGTATGTGTCTATTCATGTTTGTGTATGTGGCCACATGTCTGTGAGTGCAGGTGCAGCATGCATGTGAAGGCCTAAGGCTGATGGAGGGGATCGTCCTTGATGATGGCTCTTCTACCTTATTCACTGAGACAGGGTCTCTCAGTCAAACCCAGAGCTTACCGATATAGCTAGTCTAACTAATCAGCTTGCTCTGCGGATCCCTTGTCTCCTCTGTCTGAGGCTGGAATAACTGGCAGACTGCTATCCCCATCTGCATTCACCTGGGTTCTGGGGATCTAAACTCCATTCCTCACGATTTCCCATTAGCTCTGAGCTATCTCCCCGGCCAGTCAGGTAGCTCAAAGTCATGTCAGATGTATAGTTTTTTTCATACCTGCCACTGTGTCATTTTGGTTGTTTTGGGCTGCTTTCATCAGATTGTTAACCTGTAGGTCATGTGATTTTTCTGGCCTTTCTCTTATTGGCCAGTGGTTGGTATGGCTCCAAGCAGCCTTTCCTCGGTTATGTGCAGAAAGACAGGTCGTGTGGGTAGATAGGGTAGGCGATGTGTTTTGGACCTTTTCTCCTTCCTTCTTCCCTCTGTCTCTGCTTCCCCAGGCCCACACATGTTGCAGTTCCTGGCTTTCTACATGGGATGTAGGGATCTGAACTCAGCTCCTCATGCTGGTACAGGCAAGCACTTTACCAATCGAGTCACCCCAGCAGGAGGATGCTTGCACATTTGAGGCCAGCCCAGGTGGCATAGCCAGACCCTGTCTCAAAAGATTTAAAGAAAAATAAAAAAATAAAAAACAAAACCACTCCCTACAAAACAACATCATGTTTTTGAAACAGTTTAAAATTTAAAGGTAGGTTGTAAGATGAGCAACGTGAATTGCTGTCTGGCTGTTACCTAGATCCATTCGTCTAGAACATTTTGTCCTGTGAACTTTTGCTTTCTTTATCTTGTGAGTATCTAGACACATATAGAGTTTTTATTTTGATGAATCTTTTTTCTGAGACATATTTGCTGTTCGGGTTGACTTTTCATATATTTACCCTCTTTTTATTCTCTTATGCCCCCCCTTCTCCCCTCAGTCCTGGGATCACTGATCATCTTTCTCTTCCTAAATGTCCTCCTTCTTTTATGTCTAATATATATGTTTTTAAATCTAGATTCTGATGTGAGAGAAAACGCTCCACACTTCTGAGTTTAACTTGGTTTGCTTAACATGTTAATCTCTAGTTCTATCAATTTTCCTGCAAGTGACATAGTTTCACTGTTCTTTATGGCTAAGTAAAACTCCGCAAATCTTTTGAGAGAAACTTGCAGATGTTATGATTCTCTGCTCTTAAATCCTACATCACTCCAAAAAAAAAAGAGGACTCCCCGAAGCCACCTGAAGCAGTGATTTGATTTTGAGCAGCATTGTTTTCCTGAGTTTCTTTCTCTAAGCACCCATGCCTTTTACAGGATGACAGGAGGACACAGGTAAGGCTGCCAGATTGTGGTCACACTCAGTCCGCTGGCACCAGGGGGCCCCTGGAATAGAGGTAGTCCTTTCCAGAAGTGTTATGATAGGCAGGGGTTGCTCCATCTGTGCCTCCCTCTTTCTCAGTTCTGATCTGGAGCTGGCAGGCTAGATAACAGTGCTGCTCTCTTAAAAACCAAGTCCAACTTGGATGCAGTCAATAGCTAGAGGCCCCCAGTTAACTTTACTACCCTCATGTAGCAGTGAGTCTTGCAGATGTGAGAGGTACATACACGGAGTCCATATTTAAACCCACTGACAGTCAGAGAAGGCCCTTTACAACAACCGTCTGTCCCATCAGATCTTTCCCTTCATCATTTAGGCAGTGCATCCAAGGTTCTCCCAGGTGACCTTCCTGTGTGTTTTGATTGGGTTGGGTAAGTTGGGTCTCTAGCCAACCTATCAGTCCATCACTGTTGAAGGAGAACAGGAATACCAGGTTTACTTTAGCTCTCTAATGCTTTATCCTATGTGTCTGAAGGACCTAATCACACATCTGTCATCTGATACTTGAACAAGAAAAGTGAAAAAGTAGACTCAGTCCCTTAATAAGAGTAAGAGTAGAAAGAAAGGCTGTGGCTAGCTAGCCAGCAGCGTTCTTCTGGAGTCTTCTGTGTATATCTTTTTTTTTTTTTTTTGTTTTAATTCCTTAATTGAGAGAAGAAGCTACATTTTTGTCATTAAGCCAACCTCCTAATTATTCTTTTGAATAGAATCCATTCCATTCTTCCATGGAGTTCACCAAATTCCTGACTTAATAGGATGAATTGTTTCTCCTGCCTTCCAGCTGTCATCCTGGGACTTATTTCTCATTTTGTTCTTGGACCATGGCCACTGTTTCTTGTGTATCCCACATCAAGCTTTGTTCATTTTCACCCTAGTTTTGCTGAAGGATACCTTCAAGTGAGTGTATTTATTCTTCCTCTTCCTTGATTGGTGGTTTGGATAGTTGAAATGTCTATGCTCAAACAATTTCATTTTGGAAGATTCTGAGACTGTTTCCTCTGCAATTGTCTGTTTTGAAATTAGAATTCTTTAAAAAAGATTTATTTTTTATGTGTATGGATATTTTGCCTGCCTGTGTGTCTGTGCAGTGTGTGTGTGTGTGTGTGTCTGTGCAGTATGTGTGTGTGTGTGTGTGTGTTGCCTGTGGAGGCCAGAAGAGGGTGTAGGATCCTCTAGGTTTGGAGTTACAGACATTGTAAGGCACCATGTTGTTGCTGGGAAGTGAGTCCTCTGGAAGAGCAAGCCAGTCAGTACTCCATCATCCCAGTACTTTGAAATTGTAATTTTGATCCCCCTTTCCTCTGGATAGAGTGTTTAGGGGTGACCTTTTCTTGGTTACTGTGAACATTTTACAGAAGCTCACCTTCTTGGTCTTCTTGACTCCCTGTCTTATTTTGTACCTCTTCCTTACTTCTGGTCTTGTAATCTGGGTGATTTTTTGGACCTGTGTTGGTCTGTAGGATGCCCTTGATCTGGGTGACAGATGCCTCGTCATGAGTCCATACCTCTTTGCTCCTGAGTGGGGAAGTGTTCAGGTGTGTAGGGCTTATGTGTTTCTCAGGTTTCTCCTCATCGCAGAGGCACAGTGTGAGAGTTGTTTAGTCATTTCTGTTTGTTTCATTCACCTGGCCAGTGATTGGTCTCTGTGTATATCACACAGAAGGAAGCATGGTGGGACTGGGTTTTCTTGAATTCATGAAGGTCCACTGACTGGTCTGTGAATGTTGTCTTGGAGCTGTTGTGGCTGTCTTGTGTCATAAAAGGCAAAATTAAACCAATGAAAAACTGATGTTAAAAACTGTCAGACCTAGACATCAAACTAGCTCTGTGTATGTTAGTTTTCTGTTATTCCATGACTTAAGGAGAGTTTATTTTGGTTTTACCATTCCCGAAGGAGAGTCCCTAGTGTCAGAGAAGGCTTGGCATGGCAACAGGAAGCTAGCTGATCACATTTCATCCATGCACAGAAAGGATACAGAACAGGAAGTGCTGTAAATCTCCCAAAGCCCGCCCCCAGTGACGTACTTCCTCTCAACAAAGCCCCACCTCCTAATGGTTCCGTAATATCCCTGAACAGTGCGGCCAACGACGTGTTTACCTTAAAATGACCCTGTGGGGCTATTTCTCACGCAGCCTCATCGCAGTTTTTTGTTTCATCTTTTTTAGTTGCTCAGGTCAAAAATTGTAACAGTTATCTGTAACTTTCCTCTCATATTCTGCTCATTAGAAGCTCTTGTAGGCTCATCCTTAAGTTACATGTAGTATCTTCTTTTAACTACCTCTGCTGCACTGGTGCAAGGCACTCTCTTTTGCCTGCCTGGGCCACTAAAGTAGCATTTTTGGGAGGGCGCAACTCACACTGTTGCCAGATTTTGAGAATATTCCATTCCCAGTGTTCTCTCTCTCCTCAAGGGTACTTATTGTAGGCCCCACACCTGAGGACCTCTAATGGCCAGGCCAAGTCCCTAGAGGCGGGAGAGTGGCCAGGCCCCACCCTTCAGGGAAAAAGAAAAGCCCAGGATCAGGCCACCTTGGAAAGCTGTGCCCAAAAAACCCTATAAAAAGCCTGCCACCTGCTCAGTTCTTTTCTGCTTCTCTTCTGGGCAGAGGCAGCCAAACCGTGCCCCCTTCCCCGATGTTTTCCCCAGTAAGCCTCAAGTCTCTTGTGTGAGATTTGTTGTGTGGTGTGACTTTGTGGTATTCCTTGACTCCTGGCCGCCAGGATCTTTCTCCTCAGAGCTGTAACACTTAAAACTTATAATGGGCGGCAGAGAGGCTCATTAAACAGCACACAGAGAGCACATCCAGACATGTGCTTGTCTTCTCCCTCAGGTGAAGCTTGAGGGAAGAGGATGAAGGTCACCTGGGTCAGTTTATCCTTAAGGCACATGAAAACTTCATCTGTCCATCCATCAGTCTGTCTGTTTATTTATTTGAAAAAGGATCTCTCTGTGTCGCCCTGGCTGTCCTGGAACTTGCTATGTAGACCAGGCTGGCCTCAAGCTCAAGAGATTCACCCGCCTCGTAAAAGTGTGCTCCACACGCCCAGCTGAAGTCATTATCCTAAATGACATTCCAAGAGCCTAACTTGATACCAACTGAAAAGCCCTGCGCTTCACCAGTGGAGCACGTGAGCAGCGTTGCCCAGGAGCAGCTGCCAGGCCTCAAGTTTCTGGGGAACGGCTTGCAGAGCCGGGCTGACTGAATCAAAGAGCAGTGTCTTGTGCTGAAAGGCAAGAGCTGTGCGAACACTTGAGTCACAAAGAACCTCCTGACTGCAAGCCCGCCTGCCTCCGTGCTTCTGGCCCTCTCCTCAGCTTTCCAACAGTAGCCCCAGTGAGCCCTGCAAACGGCCAGCGGGTCATGGCTCTGCTATATCTTGTCTCTTCAGGCTGGAATGTTCTTACCCTTGTCTCAGGCGCCACCTGCCCTGCAGGGTCTACTGCAGCCCCTGCTTACCGTGGTTCTTCCCTGCTTTCTCCTTTTCTTCCTCAGGTTTTCACACTCGGCTTATGATTTCTCGTCTCCTGTTCTTAGAGCGCTAGCTACAGCAAGTATAGGGTTCTTCATCTCTCGTGCTCTTGCTACATCTCCACTGTTGGGGCAGTTCCTGACACCCAGCCGAAGTGACACGTGTGTTATGTATGTGTGTGTGGTTTGAAGAAAAACGGGCACGTGTTTCCCACATGTGCTGGGTAAGACACACATGAGCCAGACCTGGTGGGCTGACTGATGGTGTCAGTGTGTGCCTTCTTTGCCTGGGAAGTTCTAGTGTTCAGTGAGGAGGAAGGAAAGAGGCCTAAGGTAGGAATACACATGCACTCTGTCATATCGGCTTTCGTCAGATGGACAACAAACTTAGATGTACCTGGGAAGAAGGAATATTAACTAAGGAATTGCCTCCAGTGGGCACATCTTGGGACATTTTCTTGATTGTTGATTGGTGTGGAAGGCTGTCGTGCCATTCCTGAGCAGGTGGGCCTGGCCTATATAAGAAAGGTAGGTGGTGCACACCCTTAATCCCAGCACTGGGGAGTCAGGGGCAGGTGGATCTCTGAGTTCAAGACAGTCTGGTCTACAGAGTGAGTTCCAGGACAGCCAGGGCTACAAAGAGAAACCCTGTCTCAATCAAAAGAAGGAAAGGTAGAACATGAGCTTGAGAGCAAGCCAATAAGCACAGCGTTTCTCCACAGTCTCTGCTTCACGTCCTGCCTCCTGGCTCCTGCACTGGCTATCCTCAGTGACGGACTGAAAAATGGAAGATGAAGGAAACCCTTTCCTCTCTGTGTTGTTCTTGGTCAGTGCTTTGTCACAGTAATAGAAACCAGACTAGGACACGTGCCTTCCTAGAGCGGCCAGCCTCGTTTCTCATATCCTCTTGGCTAGAACGTGGCCATGCTGCCACAGCTGGTTAGAGAGGATGCTGGGAAATGTAACATTTGGGTAGATAGCCATGTCTATAGCAAAAACTAGGGTATCCTGTTGCTAAGGGGGGAGTATGGGTGCCGGTATATTTTGATGTTTAGTAATTTAAATAACTGAAGACCTGGTGCTTCCTCTGTGTTGTCTTTAAAAATATTCAAATCTTCACAGGAACTTCTTTAGAAGGTCCTTTATGAGGAGGGGGGAGAGAGACACAGAGAGAGACAGAGAGAGAGGCAGGGGTGTAATATGAATGTAGGTGCACACATGCCATGGTGTACAACAAGCATGTGGAGGTCTCAGAACAACTTGAGGTGTTGGTCCTCGTCTCCTCCTACCTTGTGTTTTTGAGACAGGATCTCTGTTGTTTCTCTACTGTGTACAGCAGGCTGGCTAGCCCACGACCTTGGGAAGAAAGGAGTCTCTCTTTTATACCTCCTATTTCTCCATAGGAGCTCTGGGACTGCAGAGTGGATACTGTGTGTCCAGCTTTTAGTTCCAGAGATTTGAACTCAGGTCTTCAAACATTTGGAGCAAGCACTTCTACGTCCTGAGCCATCATAGCTCCAGCCTTTAGCATCTTGTTTTGATAAGTGCAGATTTTACAAGTCACCAATTAATGGGAAGACTAGGGTTAGATTGTCTAACTGTCTTTGAAATACAGTATAATACAGTTTTTTACAAAAATGGAAACAGTGTCTCCCTCTTGCTTGAATGCCAGCTCCAAATGCAAGCATGACTTGTTCAGAAGGGGTGGGAAAAGGCAGCTGAGGGTGCCCTGCTTCTAAGCACGAACCTCAGCACAGAGGGCGATTTATTTTTCATTTACTTACGTGTCTTGCTGGCCAGTTAATGAGATGATCTTAGGTAATGGCCATACCTAAATGTCAGGAAGAAGGGTATGAGAGCTCACAGACCATTTTTAATTGGAAGAAAATTGAATAAAGTAAAACAAAAATCACCCCCTTTAAAATGATCTCCAGCACTGTCAGGTTTTGGTGAGTTTTGAAGTTCTTCACATGTGGTTTACAAATCCAGGGTGCTATTACCTAACTTTCTCCCTTGAATTTTTTCTTTTCGGGGAGGATATATTTGTGTGAGAAAACTCAGTCTCCCTACTTCACTTTCTTTCGTGCCCCTCCATCCCTCCCTTTCCTCTCCCTCCATCCACCCTCCTTTCCATCACCCCCCTCCTCTCCCTAACTCACCAGCTTTCACTCTATTGTTGGGTCAGGGGAGGATTTTACTTTGTTCAGTAGGTGTGACCTTTCTGCAGTATCAGTACTGCTGTGTGGGAGGGGAAAAAGGTGGGGGGAACCACCCTAAAGCGGTGATTTGAAACAAAAATAGTCATTTATTTTGCTTGCAGATACGGGGTATGCCTGAGCTCAGCCAAGGCCTCCTTCTTTTAGACTCCTTCTGGGGCTGCCTGGAAGACAGAAGGCTGGGTGCTTCCCATGGCACTGGGCTGGGAAGAGTCACACAGCTGGGAGTCCTGAGTGGTCTCTTCACAGGGTGGCCTCAGAAGAGCAGGACTCCCACGGAGGCACTCGGCCTCCAGCGTGGCGTCTAGGGAGACGGCAGCAGCTGAAGCATGGCCTTTTCCGGCACGCCTCAGAGTGGATCTCACCCGTGCCCCAACGTGGAGGCGGTCACAGAGACTGTCTTGGTGAAGGGGAGGGGACGTGGGTCCCCCTCCTTCCCAGGAACATCAGAGAATTTGCAGAACTATTTTCAAACCATGGCTGGGCCCGTCCTCTGTTCTTCGTTCAAATTAGACCAGTCAGTCCTGGGCCGTCCAGGTCCTTTTGCTGTGCCACCTAGATCTGGGGACCCGAGCTGAGGGAAACACCAGCTGCATATGTGCACCTTTGCTTTATTTAAAAATTTCCTCAGTGATCTAAAAAAAAACCATTTAAGGCAGATATGGTGGTGCACTTCTGAAATCCCAGCACTCAGGAAGCCAAAGCAAGAGGCTTCTGGTTTGAGATCAGCCTAGGTTACATATCAAGACACTGTTTTTTTGTTTTTGTTTTTAAAGTCAGGCATGGTGGCACATTCATGAGACTAAGGTAGGAAGACAGGAAGGTAGGTAGCCCAGCTCAAAGTACACACTGAGATCCTGTCTCAAGAAAATGATCAAACAAAATGAATGTATTTCATTAAAACATAATGACTGGGCTGGTTCGGTGGCTCAGTGGGTGAAGCGCATGATGACCTGAATTCGAGCCCCGGGACCCACTCGATAGAAGTCAAGAACCAATTCCTGCAAGTTGTCCTCTGTCTGACCTTCACACGTGTGCTGTGGCATATGCGTTCACCCATACATGTACACCCACAAATAAAGTAAATAGTTTAAATAAAAACATAATTATATATGTATTTACAGAGGTATGATGTGACATTTCACATCATGTATTTACACCTGTATTTAACGTATAGTGGTCAGCTCAGGCTAGTTGGCATATTCATCAGCTCAAACACATAATTTCTTTGAGTTGAGATCATTCAAAGTCTTATTAACTATCTTCTCCGCAGTTTCTACTGCATCAGTTCTCTTCAGAACTGTTGACATTGTACTTGGCCCAGATCTTACAGCGATCCAGATCGCCTCTTTTCAACCATCGTCCTTTTTTGATCCACTCTCTGACTCTGAGAAGGTCTCTCTGGTCTGTTTCCTTCCTTGTCCAATAGGGCATCACTTAGAGCACTCTCGCCTTACAGTTTATTCCTCCCTCTGATATCTGCCACTTCAGTGTGGCCCTCTAAAAACTTGATTGTGACTGGTGTTGCTGTCCTAACTAAAAGCTCTCTGCCGCTGTTGGTCCAGATCCCTGAACACACACATTCCAACTTCATTATGATTTGGTTCTAGCAAAGTCAGACCTTCATTCTCACCATTCCCGACTAACGCACTCTTTGGTGTTGCCACACCAGATTCCTCACTGTGCCTTTTAGCTTCCTGTTTCATCTGTTACCCATTGTCTCCTCTTTGTATCGTGCGTGTGTGTATGTGTGTGTGTGTGTGTGTGTGCATGCACTGTTTGTAATGTGTTCTTGTTTAAAAGTATTTCTTGGAAGGCAGTTATGTTCCCCTCTATGCCACCAACATAAGGCACACCAACATGTGCCTTACTTTCTTACTATATAGGTGGGAGCTATTGAGGATTTCATAACATGTCTCTATCTTAATCTTTTACGGTTAGCAACACTGTGGTAAATATAGTGAAAAGCTTTCATTGTTTGAAATTATCCCTGTAATTAGACTAAATGTGGGATAGACTTTTGAAATGGTTAGAGTTACTGCAAGTCAAAGATTTTAAGTCCTGTAGTTTGTTTCACTTTTATATTAGACACATGCCCTTAACATAGCGTGTGTGTATGTATGTGTGATAAAAATATCATGTTTATATTTTTATACAGTTTTAATATGTATTTTTAGGTTTCATATTTATACATGTTTCTTGGGGGATAGACTGTGTAGCCCAGGTTGGCTTCTCAGCATGGTTTTCTGTCTCATTCTCTTCTGCATGTTAGGATCCAGTTGTGCCCTTCCGTTCTGGGCTTGCCCCTTGTAGCTGATCTCTCGGATGTCATGGCTCTTATTTAACTGCTTGCTCTGTGGCTGTGGTTTTTTTTTTTTTTTTAAAACAGGCACATGCAACTAATTTGTTGGCTTCCTTTGTTACTCTGTTCTCCAAGATTCTTTGAGGCTTTCTATATAACTTAATGACTTTGAACATGTAAACACTAATTAACTTATGAAGGGGCTGACATTTTGCCACTGTTATTTGTGATGCTTCTTAGTTTCACAGGCCTGTCCTTCTTCCCTCCTTCCCTCCCTCCCTCCTCTTCTCTCTTTGTATAAAACAACTTTATTGAGGTATAATTCACGTACCATAAAAACCTACCCTTTAGAAGTATGTCATCCAGGGCTGGAGAGATGGCTCAGCGGTTAAGAGCATTCATTGGTCTTATAGAGGACCTCGGTTCGGGGCTCCCAGCACCCACATGGCATCTCAATCATTTGTAATTCCAGTTCTAGTGATTCCAACATCCTCTTTTCTCATTTCTGTGGGCACTGCATATATGCGATACACGTGCAGGGAAAACATTCATACACACAAAAATAAAATCTTCTAAAAAGCATGTCACCCAATGGGTTTTGGCATGTTTACAGAATTGTGTAACATTAGCCCTAAATTGGAGAACCTTTTAGAACCTTTTTGTCATCCCTCAAAGAAATCCCTTCCCAATTAGCTCCTCTACTCTCTCCTACTAATTTATATTGGGTTTCAATAGATTGAGTCACAAGCTCTCTTCATATTCTTAGTAAGTATACTGACTAACTAGCCAATTGCAAAAATTCTTAGATGCTAAATTGGATTGTATTAGTGAGGGTTCACTAGAGCAGCTAACTATGAACTCTGTGTGTGTGTGTGTGTAGATGATGACAGACAGACATGAGAGTGTGTGAGAGTTCTTAAATTTTAAAGAATTGGCTCCATGGTTCTAGAGACTTGATGAGTCTGAAGTCTGCAGAATGGCTGACAGGCTGGAGACCCAGAGAAGAGTTGCAATTTGGTCTTCTGGAAAGATCAGTGATTTTCCATTCAGGCGGACACCTGACAGTGACACTCACCCACGGTTTGGAGACTTTGGGGCTTTTTTGTTTGCTTTGCCATCAGGGCCCATATCTTATCTGGCCTGGCCTAAACTTGCCATACTCTTGACTCAGCCTTCTGAGTAATTGGAATTACTCACGCGAGCCACTGTGCCCGGCTTGAAGTGCAGTTTGCTTTCCTTAGTCGACTAATGTAAATATTAATCTCATGTTAAAAATGTTCAACCACCCTGGCACCGTCCCTGACACATAAAATCAACCACTGTATTTAGTGAAAGGTTTAAGAGAAAAGTTGAAAGAATTAAGGCACAGTAAAAGGTTCGCGAATGTTCGTGGTGAAATAGTTAACGGCTCTTGGTGAACTGTCATTTCTTCCAGTCTTGTCATTTTCTGGGAGATGGTCTATGGGAGTACTTTTATTTCTTTGACATGTGGATACTGACCTAATTGCACTGTGCTGACCTGTATATAACACTCCGGCCAGTAGGAGTCCCAAGTTGGTCTGTATACCTATCTGTATCATTTGTCATAAAGACAGTATTTTTAAGATGGAAAGAAGGTGCAGGAACCAAGCCCTGGGCACCTCGCATGATGAAGAATAAGAGCTAGGAAAGAAAGCTGCAGACAGGCCAGGGAAGGCAAATGTTGACAGTGTGGAGTCCTGGAAGCCACGTTTCCAGCAGTGATGGCTACTGTTTGTCAATATGATAGCATCTGAAATCACGTAGGAGACAAATCACCAGGCACACTTGAACTTGTCTGATTTGGTTAGCCTCTGATTGTGACTGTGGCAGATTGTCTTGATTAGGTGGGAAGCAATCCAAATCCAAACAGCCCATCTAACAGATGGGTAAGCTTAGGGTTCAGAAAGGTATGCGGTTGCTCCATGGTTAAAGCTTGTTTGGTGTGTGTATGTGCGCGCGCGCTCACGCGTGAGTGTGAGTGTGTGTGTGTGTGTGTGTGGCCAGAAGCCAAAATTGGGCAAAATTTCCAGTTGCTCTCAACCTTATTTTATTATTTAAAAAGTGTTTTTTTTTTCTTCTCTCACAACTTACACAGTACATCCTGCCCCACCCCGTCACACCCCCTCTCTCCTTCTCTCTCCCCCAAATCTTCAACCTTATTTTTTGAGATAGTCTCTCACAGAACCCAGGGCTCACCAGATTGGCTAGGCTGGCCAGCCAGTGAACTCCAGGCCCTGCCTGTCTCCGTCTCCCCAGCACTGGGATTGGAACCACGGACCACAGTGCCCAGCTTTTTATGTCATTTTTTGACTTTAAACGCAAATCCTCACATTTACACGGCAAGCACTTTACCAGCCAAGCCATCCTAGGGTCTGACGCTTGCATAGAAAGCACTCTCAATCTCCTGAGCCACCCCCCCCCCCCGCTTGTTTTGTTTTGTTAAATTTGTGTGTATGGATGTTTTGCCTGCATGTATGACTGGGCGTCATGCATGTGTGCCTAGTGCCTAAGGAGGCCAGAAGAGGGTGTTGCGTCCCCAGGGGCTGGAGTTGTAAGTGTGGGTGCTGGGAATCAAACCAGCCCCCACGTTTGTGTGTTTAATCACCATACTGGTCATCCCCCAAAGGAACTGTCTTAGCAAATGTTTTTGCCTTTATTCCTTTGCTCAAAAACTTGCTAAGGTGACTTCGGTTGGAGTTAAACATTTCCTGGTCTTTTCTTTTTACCAGCTCTCTTCACATGATTGTTCCTTACACACATTATCTGGTGCTGGTGAACTGCCCCAGCTGCGTCTTTGCTTGGTTGTGACGGAGTTTGTGTTGCTGCTTTTGTTTCTCTCAGGGATAGACTAGTCTGTTGAAGATTGCAGTCTATCTTTAGCTTAACAAACTTGATGGAGGGAGGGGTTGAGCGTGAACTGTTTTCTTTGGGGGCTCATCTCAGAGGTGTGGCCTGGCAGGATGCTGTCAGACCACAGCAGATAACTGACCTGCCAGGGTGGGGTGCTTTTCTTTCTTTCCTTATTAATCTCTCTTCCCTCCCCTCCCCTCCCCTCCCCTCCCCTCCCCTCCCCTCCCCTCCCCTCCCCTCCCCTCCCCTTCCCTCATCCCCCTCCTCTCCTCTCCTGTCCTCTCCTGTCCTCTCCTCTCCTCTCCTCTCCTCTCCTCTCCTCTCCTCTCCTCTCCTCTCGTCTCCTCTCTTTCTTCCCCTTCCCTCCTCTTCTTTCCTTCTTTCCTTTCTTTCCACCCCCCCTTCTTCTCCCTTCCTCTTACCTTAAAGTACTTTGGTAGAAATTCATGATTCGGGGCCAGTGAGGTGGCTCAGCTTCTTGCTGCCAAACCTGAGGACTTTAGTTGGGTCTGTGGAACCCATGTGGTGGAAGGAGAGAGCCAACTCCCGAAAGTTGCTCTCTGACCACCAAACCTATGCCATGGCATGCACATGACCTGACCCCCAATAAATAAATATAAAAAAAAAAATCCAGAAACCCAACAAGCTCAACTTTAGGTTTAGAGAGGATAGTTATCCCTTTCTTTCTCTCTTTTTTTTTTCTTTTTTTTTGAGACAGTGTTTCTTTGTTGTAACTCTGGCTGCCCTGAAACTCACTCTATAGACCAGGCTGGCCAGGAATTCACAGATATCTGCCTGCCTCTTCCTCCTGAGTGCTGGGATTAAAGGTGTGCACCACCATCGCCTTGCTCCCTTTCTAATTTTTAAGCTGTTTGTGTAGTCTCTTTTGTGACAGTCATTGGGATGGGCTTTGGAATAGGAAACAAGGTTATCTTAGGTTGCTGCCTGAGAGCACCACTTCCTTCAAAGCTCGTTTGCTGGGTTGCATCTCAACATGGAAGAAAAGCTATATGAAGGCATTGGCCTTGGCGTTGGAGGTTTCAAGCAAGCTCAGCTCTTTTGTAGGCTGTGCTGCTTAAAGTGCTTCAGGAGCAGTCAAATGGAAGTGTAGGGCATGGTTAATATTTAGTATTCATTTCGTTGAGTAAAATGTTAGCAAGGCACAGAATTATTTTTTAAGTTAGTATCGTCAAGGGCAGGATTTACCTAAGCAACAAGTTTTTATTGAGTCTGGGGAGTAAGGAGATACATTGGTGGTGGTAAATGGCTATTCTGGTCGCTTCTGCTTTCATCGGGTGTCCACCTAATGTGGACATTGGATGTATAATGCTAAGTCAGGCCACCGAGAGCATGGCAGACAGCAGTTAGTTTGGGTGGGGTGGCTGTGAAGCCTCTTTTGGGAGGTGGCATTGGCAGTGGTCTGGACGAAGGCAGCTTCTCTGGGAGTCTGCTGTCACTGGAAAGCTAGAGTAGGGAAAAGAGAGCACGTGCTTCCTCCCGTATATGGAAGATGACGCCAACGGGGTAGGTTTGAGCTGGAGAGGACACTGGTAATGACTGAAATAGCAGCAGATATGGAGGTGTGATCAGATTTGGGGAAGATGCTAATTTAATGACAGGACTGAGGGAACTGTGGGTTGATTGCTGGTAGGGCTGTGTGGAAAGTTAGGGAGTGTGTCTGGGTAGTTGGCCTTAGCAATTTGAAGAACCATGATGGTGTTCGCCGAGGCAACACACCAGGAACAGGCAATGCTTTTGGTATATTAAGAGTTGAGTTTAGAGCCAGGTGGTGTTGGCACACGCCTTTAATCCCAGCAGTCGGAGACAGAGGCAACTGTATCTCTGAGTTCAAGGTCAAAGTCAGTCGGTTTACAGAACAGCTGTCTACAGGGTAGCTGGGGATATGTAGAGAAACCCTGTCTCAAAAAAGGTGATCCTTAGATGAGTCAAAATGAATAGTTGCATTTGTAAGGCAGGTAGTCAGGGTTTAGAAATACCAGCTCTGTTCTGGCATAACCAGACTTGAATGTAAGCCCTTTTAGGAGGTGGCCATGGAGGGGTCATGTCAATGGACAGGAGGTTGGGGATTGATCTTGGGTTGTCCTGTCAGAGTTGGAGAAGCAGCAGAAGAATGGCCCCTGGAAAGCAGAAGAAAACCAGGAGGGGCTGGTGCGTAGTGCTACACAGCTGATCTTAGCAATCTGGAGACTTGAGGCAGCTGGATAGACTCTGAAGCCAGCATAATCTATATAGCAAGTCCCTTGTCTCATAAAATGAGAAAAATAAAACTAGGAGAGTGTGTGACATTTTGCAATCCAAGTGAAGAAAGTATTTTAAAATGTGAGGAGAGACATGCTGCCTTTGAGTCTGCTGAAGATTCAGGCCGGATGATGACCTCTGAGTTTATGAGCTGTGGTGGGCGTTGAGAGCATAGGCTCCCGTGGAGTGTAGGTGGGACTCATGAAGGAGAATGGGTGAAGACAGGAGTGAAGAACTAAACAGAGACCACTGTTTGGAGGACTTTTATAAAGGGACATCGGAGGGCTTTTATCATAAAAGGAGATAAAAATACTGAAGTAGCTGAGGGGCATCTGTGATAAAAGGAGTTCCCTCCTGGCTCCCTTATGGCAGAGGGGATGTCAAGAGATGTGGGCGTGCCGATGGTTGTGAGCCCTCCTCGGGAAGGAAGAAAGAGAGTTTTGTCACCTTGAAACTGCCCAACGTTCTCAGTCTTAAGCGGTAGCTGGGAGATGTTTGTGTTGGCTTGGAAGCTTCCAATACCCTTGACTTCTTTAGGGGGCCTTTGCAATTTTTTTTTCCTATTTCTCCTTTTGGCTTGCTCAGTCTCATTGTGTATCACGATAGATTTTTATCTTTCACATTTCTGGTAAATGGCGATTATTAGGAAGTTGAACCAATTGTGTGTGGAAAATGCAAAAGAGATTTAACAGGGAATGTGTTTCCCAAGGCCCATTGTTTCCCACAGAAAGGAAACGCTAGCTTCTCGCTGCATGGGTGAGAATAAAGTTATTTTGTGAACACAGTGCTCCACCCCCCCCCCCCCCACGGTATTTTTCATACTGTCATCAAAAGAAATTACTTTATGAAAACAACAACTTAATAGGACATGTAGACTTGGAAGTAAGGATTTATTGGAACCCCTTAAACGAACCCAGTTTCTTTCTGTACCATTTTACATTCTTCTGATGGTGGAGGTAGTCTGTGTCATTAACTTTGAAAGAAAGCTATCCTAAGAAAGCTAGAAGTATGTATTTAGTTTTTAGTAGCTTTTAAAACATAATAAAGAGTTTTAATTAACTGTATGGAAGAAAGTGAGCCATGTAAGGTGCTTCAGTCTGAAGGAAAAGGAAGAAATGGTGTATATGTATATATATATTTTTGTATATGTTATTTGCACCAGTTACTTCTATGTTGCTGTGACCACAGTATGTGACAGAAACGTATTCTTGGCTCGCAGTTGCAGAGGGTTGCAGTCCACAGTGGGAAGGCAGGAAGGAACAGCTCAGTTTATAGTGCTGGCTGGGGTCTATGGCAGGAGCTGATTGGATCACAGTGGGAATCAGAGAGCTTGGTGAGGGCCAGGGGGCAGGTTATGATCTCCTGAGGCCAGCTTCTAGGGACTTAACTTCTGTAAGCTAGGCCTCATCTCCTAATGACCTCTCAGCTTCCCAAAAATAACACTACCCACTGGAGAAGAAGTACCTAAAACTTGAGCTCACGGAGCCATTTCAGATTCAGACTGTGAGGACAGAAGAAACGGAGTCTTCAGGTAGGTTTGTTTAAAACAAACATGCATAGACAACAAGGATAAGTTCATGCTTGCCTTTCTGAAATACCGGATTTCTGAATTAGTGTTCTGTCTTCTCCCTCTCCGTTTCACAGTCTCTGATTCTCTACCAGGAGCAAACCCTAAATGTGTCTTGGCAGCAATGATGCCGTCTGCCTTCTGAGCATCTAAGAACAGTGTTCATGGACAAGAGTTTCAGAAGGGCCAGGGATGATGTTAGGTTGTAAGCCGTGTGATGCACAGGTACGCTTCTGTTGGACACCTGTGAATGGTGTAGTGATGTGAGCATCCAGAGAGCACCTCTGTGTCCCTGGCATGCGTGACGCATTCACCCCGTAATGTCACCCAGTTTGTGCTTACTGGTCCCCTCCTCCACCTTCCACTCCGTCAGCCGTGGGTTAAGGTGAGAATGGCTTTCCCTACAGACAGTTAAGGAATTGGACACTTAAACACAAACAAGCTTGTGTCAGCCAGTGATAAATGTTCTGTGATGAAAACGAAATGGAAACAAGATGTGAAATAGTGGCCCAGATCACATGGAGAGCTCCTTTCTCATTTGTTGATTGGGAGTCACAGTAACTACCACCTTAGAGTTGTGTGGGCTTAATTAAGAGGTGTATGAATCGGACCTAACCGAGTAACTAGCATGATGCCCTGGTCACGTGAGGGACGTACCCCCCAACCCTCTTTTTGTCTGAGTCATCCAAGACTTCAGGGCAGCGCCAGTAATGTTCGTCAGTTACAGTGTACTTAAGCCTATCCTTGAGCGGTTTTGAAGATCTTGTTGAAAAACAAAATAACATGTATAAACCTTGAAGACATTGTGCTTGGCCCCCAGAGGGCAAGTAGCTGTGGCTCCAGTTGTATGTGGTACCCTGAGCCACCAGTTCATTGAGACAGCAAGTGAGTGGGTGACTAAGAGGGCAGGACATGGTGATGGGGCGTCAGTGTTTCATGGGTACTGAGTTTTGCAAGATGAAGAGAGTTCTGGAGACAGATGATGATAATGGCTGGACAACAGCGTGAATACCCTGCGTGCACTGAGAGACAGGTACGATGGCATATATACATACGTATACACATATATGTATATATGGTGAAATGACTCCATTTTGCCCACTCCCTCCTTTTCCTAATGTATTACTGAATCAAGTAACTGACCATCAAGTAGTGAGTCTCTGTCCTGACATCGTGTGTCTGTGAGATTCTCATGAAAAGTAAAGCTATGTTGGAAATTCTCATTTCTTCTCAGAGGTGTCAAACCACAGACTGTTCTTTGGGGAGCAAAGAGGGCAGTGTGGCTGGAAGAGGCATTTTCTATCTGTCAACTGAGAAGCTATTTCGTGAATTCTCATTGTGTCCATAGAACAGCAGCACAGAACTGTTGAGTGACACCTGCCAACTACTGTTCTGAGCTCACACTGAACGGTACACACTGCACTCCACAGACCTTGCGAATGTTTATGAAGTCGCCCTTGAAAGGCATTGCTTTTCATTTTGCAGTTGAGAAGCTGGAGGCTCTTGAGTGGGTAAGTGGCTTTTTACTTTAGAAACATTTTTAGAAGTGTTTCAGTTCATAGACACGAAGGCAGGACATTCCAGATAGCAGAAAGGGGTCAGCAGCTCTGGGTGTAGGAGTGTGTGGGCTGTGTTTGTATGGAGTCGAGTCTGGAGAACACGAGGGAGATAAGCTGGTTGTTTTGTCCCTTTCATTACAATCTTGGCTCCCAGGGCAATGGCTTCCCCAGCTGTCTGGTAGGCATCCGATGGCAGAGCTGTGCCTTAGGAAGCAATGCCTGAGATACAGTAAAATCCCTAGAGAAGGGAGGCCAGAGACCCAGTAGGGCCCAGTAGCCTTCTGTTGTGGTCAAGTGGAAGAGTATTTTGTATTTTCGTACTACAGGGTTTGGAGTCACAGCTCGTGACAGAGTTGAGTGACAGGCAAGGCCTGCTGATGCAACGACTCAGCAGGTAAGGTACTTGTTCCCAGCCTGATGATTTGGGTTACAACCTTGGAACCCATCTGATGGAGGGAGAGAATGTCTTTCTCAAAACCACAACAGCAGACCAACAACAATAACTGTAAGAATAATTTTATTTTAAAAGGGGGAGGTGATGTTTGGTCCCAGGAGGAGAAGAGGTCTGTGAAGTGTAAGCGGGTGAGGAAGAATTTCCAATTCTTCTCCTCCTCCTCATCCTCGTCTTCCTCCTCCTCCAATATAATGGCCACCTGAATACATAGGTGAGATGCAGTTTATCTTTGAAAAAGGATTAGAGGTCAGTGTGTAAACTGTCTGGGAGCTGAAGTACCTGAGAAAGGGGGACACAGTAGTCTGAGTTGAATGTGCAGAGCTCATGATGTGGAGCCGCTGCTTCTGGCTGAAGAGGTGGGGTGTCGTTGAGATGAAGGAGAAGCAGTTGGTGCGGGGACTCAAGAAGCCAAGTGTCTGTTAGGAGAAAATGAGACTGGATCCTCTGACTCTGAAAAACCTCTATGGGAACTGAAATCCAGAAGCCATGGCCTCTCCATGCTTTTAGGGTTGACAGCGGTCTGGTGTTATGTTTAGATCCAAGAAGGCTTTTCCATTCTATACAGGTGCGAGGTCACAAATGACACGGCAGATACTGGGTTACTGATAAATAAGCTTGAGTGTGAGTATTTTCGAAAGAAGCGGTTTTACTGAGAAATCATTCACATACCACTGAATTACCAGCTGAAATACCTGACTTGTGGCTACCGTGTATTCGCAGACTCAGACACCCACCTCCACAGTTGACTGTTACATTTTCATCGTTCCTCTGCTCTTCTTCTGTTCCTAAGCATCCGTTCATTTACTTTCTCTGTGTGTAGATTTGCCTGTTCTGGACATGAGTTTGTTTCACTTAGCATGTTTTACAGATCATCCATTGTGTAATACCTATCAGTACACGATTTCTTTTAGTGGTGGCGTAATACTCCGGCAGGTACACTTACCACAATCTTACTTACCCACTCATTGGTAGATAACATTTGAGTTATTTCTGCCATTTGGCTATTGTGTAAAATGGCACGATGAATATACATTTTTGGATTGTTGTGGGGGTGTATATTTTTATTTTGTGTTTGCATACCCAAGCGTGGAATTCCTGGGTGGTGTTTATCCTTTGAGGAGCACATCGATTTTTCTGGCGTTGTTCTTTGACTTTTTATTCCCACTAGTGGTGTGTGAGGGTCCAGCCATGGTCTTGTTGCCTAAAGCCATCAGCCTCAGTCAACTTGGGAAATGGCAATGGACTACCATACACTGGTGAGTCAGATTAGTTTCTCACAGTCTTGGAGGCTGAGAAGTCTATGGTCAAGGCAGATCTGGGGTCTGGTGAGATCCCCCACTTCCTGGTTTGGTAGCTAGAGGAAGCAAGCTCTCCTGTGCCTTTAATAATGGTAGCATTCCCATTGGGGACCCCACCATCATGGCCTTTCTCTGAAAGTCCCCACCCTCTCTACTGGGTTATTATGTCAGGGTGTGAATTTGGGGACAAAGCACACATTCATAATACCTTCCTCTTGAGAGTTTACTTTCAAAAGCGAATTTTCTGCTGGGCGGTGGTGGCGCACACCTTTAATCTCGGCGCTTGGGAAGCAGAGGCAGGCGGATCTCTGTGAGTTTGAGGCTAGCCTAGTCTACAGAGTGAGTTCCAGGACAGCCAAAGCTTTTAACAGAGAAACCCTGTCTCAACCAAAAAAAAGTAAATTTTCTGATTATCATAATAATAAATGTTTAGAGAAAAGTGTAAGAAAGTCATAACTTATTTTAAATTCAGTTTGGCATTATATATCCATGACTGTACCTGAGAAGAACCCTTTCCTTGCTACTGGTAGTAATACAACTTATACTGGGTGCCTACTGTATACCAGCACTACGTACATTAGTGAATAAACCAATTTTGTTAAGTCTTGCCTTTTTTCGCTTACTAACATTTCTGAGGATTCTTTTGAAACCATTTTAGCTTTACCTTATTAAAGAATGCTGTTTTCATTTTCTCTGCCTCTCTCTTTATCTTTGAGGTTTTGTTGTGTTGTTGTTATTGTTGTTTTGTTTTGAAATTTTATGCCATATGAGAGGGTTCAGGGACACGGTGGAAATAAGGTCCTCATCAGAGAAGCTTCTACTTGCAGTAGGTGATGACTAACACAGACATTCGCGATTTGCTAAGGCACTGAAAACATGAGGACGAGGAATGCTAAGCCCTACAGGGAACCTGTGTACCGATCCCTCCTCCTTGCGAAAGAGGAGTGGGAATAGTGTAAGAGCCCTAGGCAGCGGATGACAACAAGGAAACAGTGTCTTCGGGCACTGCTAAGCAGCTGCACATATGAGCTCATAGCAATTGTAACAGCGTGCACAAGATCTGCGCAAGCCCCAAGCCAGACCAAATCTCAGCATGGGGAGGGCAGTCAGGCATGAGTTCCCACCCTTAGCCATAGAGGTATTGGCAATCGTTAGTTGCTGGGAGAGGGGAAGATGGTTTTCTCTAAGAGTGTTGAAAGTCGACCGCAGTCCAATGCAAGGCCACGCATCCAAGAATATTTGGGCAGCACAAATTGGTTTAAAAAACAAAAAGGACACAAAGTTGGGTGGATGGAGAAGTGGGGGGTGAACCTGGGAAGAGTTGGGAAGATGAATATGAATCAAACACATTGTAAAAACTCTTCAAGAACTAATGAAAATAACAATCCAAAAAAAAAAAGAGAGAGAAAGCATTTGTGGTGAATCCATCACGTTCAACTATGAACTCTAAGTTAAGTGTTATGTGTGGTGCATCTTCCAGGTAAGCCATAATTTATGTCCCTTTCTAGGGAAATAATATAATTAGCATTTGCGTGTAGAGCTCTGCAAGTGTCTTGAGTTCTCTAGTCAGGGCTGGGAATATTTTAGAGAGCCCTGTCACATGCTAACTTATTGGTTGTCAGTCTCAGTGTGTCCCCGTGCCTTCCTGGACCTTCCCTGGCAGGCGGGAGTGTACCGACAGCAAAGGGCAGGGTCCTCCCTAGGGACAAGGAGGGAAGTGGCCATTGGTTTTTCACAAAAGTGACCCCAGGGTATATGAATTTTTGAAACAGGAGGGCTCAGCTTAATTTGGGAACTTGTTTTGAGTTTAGTGTTGTTTGAAACTCATTATATTTTAGAAGTCGGAGGATAACCCAGAACTGTTACTTTTCCCACCCCTATTTCCTTACTGGTGGTAACCAGACCCACTCATGCATCTTTAAGTGCTTTTGAGACCACCAACCCCTTTTATTTGAGAAAGGATCTCTTGCAGCCTAGGCTGGTGTCTGTCTAGCTCATTGTACAGCCAAGAATGACCTTGGACTCCTGATCCTCCGGCCTCTGCCCCGACATGCTAGAATTACAGGCGTGTGTGTCACCACACCCAGCTTAACATGCTATTTTCTTAAATACTGAATACAACGTAGTGGTCTGTAGCATGTTTATTTAATGTGTCCAGGAAGTCTCATGGCTGTTCACAGTGCACCTGCATTTTACAGCTGTGTGGCATGCATAGGCAGTGTTGTTTTTTTTTAAATCCATCCTTTGAGTTTTGTTTGTTTGTTTGTGTTTCTTTGATTTTGTTTTGTTTTACTTTTACAAATGACCCCACACTAATCTTGCTGTCCAGCTGTCTCTCTTCATGTATGTGTGGGATGATATATCCGAGGTCAGTGGATAATCCACCCCCAGCAGTGCGGAGTGCCTCTGCCTTAAGTGGCTCTGTAGTAAAGAAGGTAGCTCCAGGGTCATTGCCCCAAGTCCCCTGATGCTGTGCCCTTAAGCCAGAAAAACGCTGTGATGACCCTGTTTCCTCAAGAAACAACTAACTATGACCCGCGTTTCCTTTAAGATTGTCCTTGAGAAAGATGATAGTGGGCAGAGAAGCATTCAAGTTAGAGCCCTCAAAGGTTCATTCCCATTGTCCTGCATCTCCATAGAGATAGTTGAATATTTTCTGCTTGTTTTTGTTTTTGAGACAGGCTCTTATTATGTAGCCCTGGCTGGCTTGGAACTCACCACAGTGATCTGCTTGCCTCTGCCTCCCAGTGCTGGGATTAAAGGTGTGTGCCACTACAGCCTTGAGATGCTTTTTTTATTTTACTTCTTGAACTGCTGGAGATAGAGCCCTTGTCTAGTGGGCATCCTCAAAGGTTCTACCACTGAGCAGTATTCCACACCCTGAGGCGTTTTTATTTATTTATTTATTTATTTTGTATTTATTTATATTTTTATTTTTTTGAGGCAGAGTTTCTCTGTTGTAACTCTGGCTGTCCTGGAACTCACTCTGTAGACCAGGCTGGCCTCGAACTCACAGAGATCCACCTGCCTCTGCCTTCCAAGTGCTGCGATTAAAGGCATGTACCACCACTGCCCGGCGAGATGCTTTAAAAAAAAAAATTATAAGCAAGCTCTTGACCAAATTGTCTATTGCAATACTAATTTTCTTAGGGACATGTCTGTGGCATCCACTAGAATGCTGTGAACTTGTAGTCCTGGCTGCTAGGAATAACCAACTCCACGTTTTTGTCTTCCAGCCTTCGACATTCTGCACTCTGCTTCACACATGGAGAGTCCCTGCTGCTTTTTCCCAGTGTGCCCACTTCAGTGCCTGTAAAGTGCAAGCTCCAGGTTGAAAAAGCTTCTAGATGGATCCTTTCCAACTTTGGTGTCTTTTCTACAAACTCTGTGCCTCAACATCAGTTTCTAAGTGGTAAGGATATGTAGTTTAAAAAAAACCCAAAAACAACAGAATTTTACTTATTCTGTGTGTATGTGTGTGTGTGGGCACATGCAAGCATGTGGAGGTTGGAGACAGCCTGTGGGAGTCGGTCTGTCCTTCA
Organism: Cricetomys ansorgei; assembly: GCA_026225945.1. Lineage (NCBI taxonomy): Eukaryota > Metazoa > Chordata > Mammalia > Rodentia > Nesomyidae > Cricetomys > Cricetomys ansorgei. The sequence continues at coordinate 8,611,725 of JAMJFZ010001868.1, read as the reverse complement.
GTCGTGGGGTCCTGTGGGCGCACTCAGGTTGTCAGGCTGGGCGGCCGCCTCCCTGAAGGTTGATGAGATGATTGTTCTTCATATCGCATTTCCTAGCCCTTTCTGTTTTATATACAAGTCACAGCTATTTTTGATGATTTGTTCTGAGTTACATCTAAAAGTAGCAATAGTATAGGTTTTGGGAAACTTTAGAACGGCCCTCCTGTAGTGCCTTACTGCTATAACGTAATACCTAATATTACTAAATAATACATATAAAAATGGTTGCATTGGTCACTTCTCATGGCTATGACAAAATACTTGAGCAAGTCAACTTAAAAAGAGGAAAGATTTCTTTGGGCTCATGGTTTCAGAGGCGTCAGGCTGTGGTCAGATGGCTCCATGGCTTGTAAGCCTGTGGCAGAACCATCGTGGTAGAAAGGCACGGCAGAGGGAAGTGGCTGGGAAGCAAAGAGTGGGCCTGTGATGTCCGCTTCCTCCTGCTCTTGTTCCACTGGGATCCCCACCCTACTGGACATTGCTGTTCACACCCTGGGCAGGCCTTGCGCCCTCAGTTGCTGTCCTGGTCAGTTAACTCTGGACCCAGCACTACCTGCCCCCTAAAAATGCGTTATGAATCTCCTAGTGGCGACCCAGTGTCATCACCCTGACAGTCCAGAGTAGCAATCAGACACAGGCACTTGATGTGTGTACTTCATAGGGTTAGGTTCTCCATAACCATGCAGACACTCATGGAGATCATGAGGGTGGCAGCTCTTTTTAATGCACGGCCCTGCGTGTGCCTTCTCGTATGTGCGATTACTCAGAACACGTTCTCGGGCAGAGGAAGACGGAGCAAAGCACGTTGCTGAAATGGGAGACCTTAACAATGAACTGGTTTGCAGTAAGCCGCCTTTGAGGCAGTTAACACATGTTTACCAAATGCTTGCTATTTATGAATGAAAATACGTAGTGGCTTTTAGCCTAATAAAGAAGTCACCGGATAGGAAGCCTGGATAGGTGGGGTCCTCAGCAGTAGAGTGGAGACCGGGGTCGTGTGGTTCAATTCTAGTTCTTACTGTCAACTACATAGGACTTTGTTTTTTTTTTTTTTAAAAAACTCAAACTAGTTAGCCTTAGACATGTTTTCTCTTACGTGCAATGAGTCAAATGATTTGTGAGTAATGATTTGTGAGTATTTTTTTTAAAGATTTTATGTAATACCTTGTTATTTCAATGAACACATTGAGAGAATTTTTATTTAATTTTTTTTAACTGAGGGTGTTTCTTCCCTCTCCCATCTGGTGGGACAGTTTTGCTCTATTGTTAGTAAGTTATGAGGCAGAAACCAGATACCTGCTATTGGAATATTTCTCTCAGCTCTTCTCTTTGCAAGCTGCTGCCTTCCACCCTTCCTGCATTCTTAGTCTTCTCTTCTCCTGACCTTCAGGGCTCTCCTTATTTGGCCCAGATGTTCTTTCTGTTTCCTTTCCTACTGTTCTCTCCTGCATTGGTGGTTCCTGTATTTGCTGGGCCTGCCTGGTATCCATTCCCTTCACCTTAGTTGTTTTTCAGGGTCAGTATCAGGTCAGCGGTTCCAGTCCCAGAGCCCTTCAGAAATGCAGATGTCTCCTGGAGAAGGCTCGGAGCAGCTGAAAGCCGTTAGTCAGCTGACGTCAGGGCCCTAGGATGGAGCCTGAAGTTCTATACCCTCCTGACTTCCTCGATTCTGTCTTTGGCCTCATCCTTGCTTGGGACTCAACCGTTCCCTTCTTACAGTATTGGAATCAAGGTCTACATTTTAGTTCAGGAGTCTTTTTCTTAAGTCTGAACTTTTTTTTTTTCCTTTGTCTTATATATTATTTTGAAATTTTCACTAGCGGAAAAATTAGGCCATATGCAAAAGTAGACTGATGGATGGTACCAATTGTGTTCATCATCCGGGGGCGGTAATTATCAGGTCGTGGGAAATTCTCTTCAACGACTTTCCTCTCCTGCCTGTATTATTTTAAAGCAAATCCTAGAGATGTGCATTTCAATGTGAATCCTTAAGTCTCCGTGTTTACGTGAGACTGTAATGTGCAGGTTAGAGTATCATGACAGAGTCTAAGTTCTCTCAGACGATTTTAAAAATAAATGATTTGATTGGATCAGGAGTGGTATGCTCCTCCTCCCCATTGTCCTTGTGTGATTCTTCTCTTCAGATTCTTCCCCCTTGTGCCCTGTCTCCCTCTCTTTTCTGTTTCTGAAAAATGGTAAGCAAATCGGGTCGCCGTTCTTTAGATGTGGAGGTTCCTGATGACAGTCCTGGGAGCGGATGTGGTTGATATTCTCACCTGTCCTTTGTGTCCCCTGATAACTGGTACAGAGCTTGGGTCTTGACACTTGGTCATATTAGCGTCCTTCTGGTAAGACACTGTCAGCAAGTGTCTTCCTAGGGCTTCTACCGAGTATCCACCCCTCCTCCAGCCCCCATAAAGCATTGTAATCTTTATTTACAAATTTGGTTGTTAACCCCTTGTTTTGGGGGCTCTTGAGCTACCAGGGGTTGCAAAAAAGTGGCATTTTAACACCGTAGTTCTTTTTGGAGTATTATATGGAGCATGTGTTTGTGACTCAGCTGGGATACCCTTCTTCAGTAGCTTCTTTGGTACCTGGAGCATCACTTCCTCCCTGTTCCTGCAGTCAGCAGTCTCTCCAAGGAATCCTAATTCTTTTTTTGTAGGGTGGAATTTCAAGAAGACAGTTCAAGCTCTAGGGGTTCTTGTGCAAACTGGTACTTCCAGTTTGATTTTAGCATCCTAATTTTTTTATTTCTTCACTTTATACTAATTTCTTTCAGCTGTGAATCTGGTTTTTAATGGCACCAGGACTAAAACTTTAAATAATTACTCACATGTACAGCAGTCTCAGTGATAAGAGTCTCGGTCTGGCTTTCGTTTTTGCTTAATAATGTATCTGTGACTCTGGACATGGTGACACATCAGCATTACATTCGGGAAGCTGAGGCAGGAGGATTGCTGTGGGTTTGAGACCACCTAGACCTATGTAGCCAGACTGTATGTAGCTATGTGTGGTGGTGCACACCTTTAGTCCCAGTATTCTGGAAGCAGAAGCAGTCCGATCTTTGTGATTTGGGGGCCGGGCTAGAGTTCCAGGACAGCCAGCCAGAGCTACATAGTGAGACCCTGACTCGAAGAAACAAAAACCAAACCAATCATCCAAACAGACAAAACCCTATCAAAACAAGCAGTGTAAGTGTCTGGGAAATCCCCCCACTGTGCGAAATGCTAGTTCTTCCCTCCGTGTCTGCTGTTTTACTGTGTGAAATGCCACCATTTGTTTATCCATCTTCCGGTTGATGGAATCAAGTTGTTCTGAGTTCTTTTGCATGCCTTTGGCAGACATTGTGTGCTGTATTTATTTTTTCTCACACGTACTCCAGAGTGGAATTAGTAAATTATTTTAAAATGTGGGGCAAACACCATTTGTCCATTGCTGGGCTACTGATTCTCCCCAAACTCCCAGCTTACCACAGCGAAGACAGCTCGTGTCAGCCTGTTTCTTTGGGGTACAGCTGAGTTGAGTGTTTCTAGCCAGTCTCTCATAAGCCGCCATGGTGATACTTTCTGGGGCCACAGTCAAGGTCAACTGGTGGGGGTCACAGAGCCTTCTGTGGTGCGTTCCAGCTCACTCCCTTGACTTTTGGCAGGGTTTAAATCCTTTCTGGCTGTGATGAGCATAGTAAAAAAATGCTTTTTAGATATGTAAAAATAGTTTAGTCAGGAACCCCACTACACCCAAGGCTGCACCTGATAACCAGAACCCAGGGACATCACTCACTCAGGTAACAAGACACAGGCAGACAACCCCTGACACCCACTGGACAGTATGTAAGGAGAGACCAAGAGTGGTGCTCTGCTCTGCATATCTGGAAAGACACTACCTTGATCTGCAGCTGGAGAGTCTCCCCAGGATCCCGGCCCTCAAATTCGAGAGACCCCTGTTAGAGACTGGACCTGACCTTCAGCTAAGATATGTCACACAGGTGAGCACCCTTGGGGAGATAGGCTTAGGACCCTAGTTGGATCTTAGACTGTGATGACCCTCAGCATAAGAAAACATTACTTCAGTTATACCAATTACAGGCGTCTGCCTCCTTGCTCTAGACACTGACGTTGGTCAGGATTTCACTTCTTCTTCTTCAGTGCTGGGAATTAAACCTAGACCTTCACGTGCCAGGCGTGCACCCTTCCACTCTACACAGCACGGTGGCTCCCCTCCTCGACTGTGTTTAAGCGTACAGTTCCATGGCGTAGAGCACAGTTTTGATGTTGTTCAAGCATTGCCCTCCTCTGTCTGCAGAACCCTTCCGTGTTCCACAGTTCATTGTAACCCTCCGCTGGCCCGTTCCCCGCCCCACACAGCCACGGCAGGACTTTCCGTGTAGGGTCTGATACCGCATATCAGCATTTCCCCTCCTATGGCTGGCTGCTTTCACTCAGCACAGTGTCATCAAGGCCATCTATGCTGTGCCATGCATCAGGATGCCTTTGTGTTTTAAAGGCTGAAAGAATGCATTGTTCTCCTGTATAACACTTGGAAACCCTACCGCAGGGGTTGTCAGTAGTTGTGATGCTGGGAACACTGGCATTCTTCGCATTCTGTGTTCACAGTAAAGTCTCCACACGCCCATACTACAGAAAAGGGACTGCACAGAGTGTGAACATGAGAAGGCGAGGATCGTCGGCACCCTCCCAGACATACCTTAGTAATGATTCTCTGTGTGGTTTAGCCAACAACTGGTTCTACTTATTTTATCTTGAAACACAATAGCTTATAAGATGTAATGTTATTTTACAGTCATCTATCATAGCTCCCTGGGTCCAAGGACACATCCACAAGACAAGGTATATTGAAAGGAGTCACTTCCTAATTTTTTTTCCTTTCGTAAGAAACCATTTGAAAATTTCAGTTGATCTGTTCAAGTATATAAACAGGTGGGGCTGGAGAGATGGTTTGCAGTTGAGAGTGCGTGCTGCTCTTTGAAGGGCCTGCAGTTCAGCTCCCAGCTCCTGTGGCAGTTGGCCCACAGCCTGTAACTCCAGCTCCAGGGGATGTGAGCACTTGCACACACACATAAAATAATAAATACAAGCAGGCTATGTTCTCAGCTCTCTTTTTAATATAAATTGTAGCATACCATATAGTTGCTTTTTTTTTTTTTGCTTGATATATTCGGAAGATCATTCCTTACAAACTTATTGTTTCTCTTCTCTACAGCCATATAACACCTCATTGAATGTATCAGAAGTTGGGTTGTTCCTAATCTTCTGCTAATATAAAGTATGCTGTAGTGAATACACACACACACGCACTGTTTTTAATTTTACTGTTTTTTACTTTAGGTGGTGCTTAGAAGTACATTTGCAAGGTCAGAGGCTAAATGATTTTGTAGTTTTATTAGGTACTGTCAGATATATCCTGAGAGTTATACTTAGTGTTCTCATTAGTGCAGTGGATGCCTGTTTGTGTATACCCAACTATATCATAAACTATGTTGTCAAACCTTTGGGGGTTTTGCTAAGTTAATTTCCACCCTCCTTTTGAAGGAGATTGCTTTTGTTTGTTTGTTTTTATAGTTTGTTTTTATAAATAAAGATCTATTTCTGCCTCTTACCTGTCATTCTAGGAGTTCTCAACCCTTTCACGGGGGTCGCCTAAGATCATCTGTATAGTAGATATTTGCATTACAATTCACAACAGCAGAAAAGTAACTGTTATGAAGTAGCCACAAAAAGAATTTTATGGAGTTGGGCATGGTGTCGCATGCCTTTAATCCCAGCCTTTGGGAGCCAGAGGCAGGTGGATTTCAAAGCCAGCTACGTAGAAAGTTCCAGGACAGCCAGGGCTGTCAAAACAAAACAAAACAGAAAATAATTTTATGGTTGGGGGCACCACAACGTGAGGAACTGTATTAAAGGGTCGTAGAGTCGGCAAGGTTGAGAGCCGCTGTTCCCTTAGCCCTCTCTAGGTTTTTGGTGGTGGTTTTGCTTTACAAGCTCCTTTATTATTAGGAGTACCAACTGTTTGTTTCCTTCCTGACAGTAGCGATATCCTCTAATCTGCTTTCTGCCTGTTTCATTTTTTTTTTTCTTATCCCTTCCCCATTGGTGGTACATTTATTTCTGATCATTTGATGGCTTATATTTCCCCTTATGTAGCCCAGACTCCAACTATTTTTTCAAACATTCCCCAGTTAGAATTTGACTTTATCCCACAGAACCAATATTTCAGCATCCCCTTTACCAGTTCGGCGTGGCTGTCTTCCTAGTTGAGAAGTCGAAGGCCCTTTGTGGCTTTCTTTAAAATAAATGCAGTGTTTGCCGAATACCCACAGGAGCATGAGGTCCTGTGGTTTGGCTTTGGTAGCAAAGTCCTAATCCCAGCCCTCAGGCAGTGGTCTCCCGAGGGAGTCCATAGTCAATACAGGTCTAAATGTAACAAGAGAGACTCCAAGGGTCCGGACATTATTAGATCAGAGAGGTTATGGGTTGCAGTTTGATGAACTGACATTTAAGCTGAGATTTGAGGGATGGTTAGGCTTACTCTGAAGAAAAAAATGTCCGGTGGCAGTTTGTAGACACAGGAAACAGCAGGGCAGGGTGCTGAGTCAGAGTAGATCTCTAGCAGATGTACAACTCCTGGCTAGCCTGGGGGAGTTGTTTAATTAGCTTTTTTTCATTTTTTTTTTTTTAATTCCTCCCCAGAGAAACTGAGGCCCAAGGCTGGGGCAGGGAGATTGCAATCTGGGGACAGCCTGGGCTACTGAGACCCTGTGACAGAGCAGGCATCTTTGTCATCAATTTGACCGGATTTAAAATCAAGGATGGCACGCACCTCGGAGTGTCTGAGGGTGCTCCCAGAGAGGATTAACGAGAGAGGGGAGACCCACGGGGCCACCAATCTCATGCTGAAGGCTCAGACTGAATAAAGTAGAAAAGGAAAAAGTGAGCTGAGCACCAGCAAAACCCTCCCCACCCCCCCATTTCCTGAGCTGTAGAAACTTGAGGAAGCCAGGCAGTCAGCCTCCACTGAGAATGGACTGTATGCCTTCCTGTATGCTGTACTGAGGGGCAAAGTAACCAAGACAGCCGTATTATACCCGGGAAAATGCGGTGACGTGCAGCTTAAAGAGGGAAGGGTTCGGGTTGGTTCACAGTTGAAGTGGAGGCAGCAGAAGCTTAAAGCATGTGGTCACCTTGTGCCCGAGGCCCGTGCTTGGCTCATTTCCTCTTTTTTTACACTTAGGATCTCAGCCTAGGGAATGGTTCTACCCACAAGGGCAGGTCTTCCCTCCTCAGTGATCCTTATCAAGACGATTCCCCACAGGCATGCTCACCTGCCAGGTGGTTCTGGATCTCATCGAGTTGACTGTTCAGATAGCATCACACATTTATGTTTTGTTTTTTGAACAAATAGATTAAAATAAAAAGGGGGAAAAAATCACAAGATTCCCTGCAGCCTTGAGGGTTGTCATGGGAAGATGTGCATAGGGATGTCAGCCAGTAGGCATGTGCAGACTGTTGTAGCTTTTGTGGAGTGATGATGCCTGTTTTGTCCAGTTTGAAGTTCTCTCAGTTCTACTTCAGGACCGAACTCATTCCTTGTATCTTTATGTCTGTGGTCTTCAGAAAGAACTCTTTAGGCTAGTCAGATTAAAAAAAAAAAAAAAAGAGTCACCATTTTAGTCCTTCACCACGAAACTAGCTTCGAAAGATAACTTAGAAATGACAGATGTTTAATAGCTGGGGCTGTAGCTCATTGGTACAGTGCTTGCCTGGCATGCATATGTCCTGGGTTTGATCCCCAGCAACACATCAACAGGGTGTAGTAGTGTGTCTCTGTAATCCCAGCACTTGGGAGGTAGAGAAAGAAGGGTCAGAAATTCAAGGCCAGGGTATACTTCATGAGGCCCTGTTTAAAAAAACAACAAAACTTCATCTCTTTGTCTAATGCAGTGGTTCTCAGCCTTCTTAATTCTGCGACCCTTTAATACAGTTCCTCATGTTGTGGTGACCCCCAGCCATTGAATTATTTCCATTGCTCCTTCATCACTATAATTTTGCTTCTGTTATGAATCGTAATGTAATTATCTTATATACAGATGGTCTCAGATGATCCCTGTGAAAAGGGTTGTTTGACTCCCAAAGGGATCACAACCCACAGGTTGAGAGCCTCTGGACTAAGGCTTCCTTTCTCAACTCCTGGTAGCTCCTTAATGGGGAAGAATGGTGCCTGGCCTGGTATCATGTGTATTTCAGGTTCCTGAAGCTCCCTTATTGCGGGCAGCGAAGCACCAATTACATTTTCCCTCCTTTAGCTTCTCCTCAGCCTAATTTTTCAGCATGGCAGGTCTGCTTGCAGACTGTGCCCCTTTTTCCTTGTCTCCTGAAGGTTCTACTCCTAACTACTCCTCTAATCCGCCTACGATCCCGTCAGTCAGATTGATCTATTTTTGACCTATGTATCTTGTTTTCCTTTGTTGCTAAAGCCAATTCCAAGTTTCACCACATTTTTGTTATATCAGAGATACTCACAGGCTTATTTGGAGTTGAAAGAACTGTGTATTTTTCATTTCAGAACTGATAGGACTGAAAAGAATTTTGTTGAGTTTTGTACATTAGGAGGGTGAGTGAAGGGGAGCTCTTTAATGGGAGGCACGTCTCAGGCACAGTGCTCCAGGCACCTTGATAGAACCTTCAGGAAGCGACCTTATTCCATAGAAAGGCCTTCCTCACCTTTTGGAGCCATCTTTACATTTCACTGCACATCCAATGACCCTTGTCTCTCTACATTGATTTGACAAAGGTGTGTTTCTACGGCAGTACCAGAGTTCTGAGGACTTGGAGTGTTGTAAAGTTAGAATACTAAGTATTCAGTTTTCATGGTGGCAGAAAATGGCCATAGGCTTGTGAATGTGGAGTGTATTTAAATGTACCTGTGCCCGTTTTCCCTCTGGGGCATGTGGGCGAATTTCTACATTAAGAGTGATCATTTGCATATTGACTGGGTTAGTTTACTTAATGCTCATACTGGTTTTGTTTGTACATCAGGGCCTTCAACATGTCTCTTCTGTGAAGAGATGGTACTTTTGCTTATCATGACAGCTTACAAAATGACTTTATTATTCATGTCAACAGTCGTAGGCTTCTGCCTGTTCACATCTTATTCCTCTCATCCCCTCTCCCCTCTTCCTTTCTTCCTTTAAATGAGGTTGTTTCTTAGATTGAGTTATTGGGTCTTAGTATTCTGTAACTACTGCTAATCGCACAACTTTGTCAGATGAGACCGTTTCTCTGAAATTATAATAGAAATGTTTTTGTTGTGGGGTGGTGTTTGTTGATTTATTTTGTATATAATTTTCAGATATTAATCTTTTCTTTGGCCCATCTATTGAATTAAACAACTGCTTTTTGCCTTTTAATATTTCTGGATGTAATGAAAGGTTGTGTGGTAGTAAAAAATTTGGTTCCGTGCCAGATGGGACTTATTTTCAGGAGTTGAAATGTAGGAGAGCATAAACCTGTTAAACCTATTCAAAAAGCAAACTACTTGAAGACACATTGCAGTTATTTAACGTTTCCACAAGTGTCTTACTTCTATTAAGGTCAAATATTATAATGGAAATTTTAATGAACTTGCTTAAGATTAAATTAAATTTTGAGACTTAGTTTCTGGAAATTGGATTTTAGAGTTTTCAAGAATAATTTGGAAACATTAGGTGTTCATACGTAAGAAACAAATTACCATGTGTTACTGATCTCCAACAATAGTATCTTTAGTTTAGAGTGATAAAAAGAAATTTTTATTTGTAAAATGGAGAGTCTAAAAAACCAAAAAGTTTTGTGTAGTTCCTGGTTTGATGGGTTTCAGAACGGCTTAAAAGGTGACATCATCGAGAGAGGTTGCACTCCATGAGGGCTTATGTAACTGGAAGCCCTGCTGAAGAGGCTCACCAAGGTGGGACACGTGACTCAGTGCCTCACTTGGCCCTCTCTAAGTCTCCTTTCCTCCCCCACTTTTAGAGCCACATGAGAATTAGTTTTTAGTATAATCACAATGTGAATTCACACGCATAGTATGTTAAAAGATAGCCTTTGTTTTTTTATGTTTCCAACAACCACATTTGCACCATTTTGGAACATTCTCCTGCAAATAAGTTAAGAAGGATGGTCTGAGAACTGGGTAAGTCACACGCACCAGGGCACACCTCTGGTTACAGATCTCATCCTGTTCCATATTTGTATGTCCTCCGGATAAGCCTTGGTTTGATAGGCAGTTGGGCCGTTTCCATGCCATCTCATGTTCCTGGTGCTCAGTTTCTAAAAGGCTTTAACAACGTTTCTTTCTACTGTTTGTATTTACTCTAATGCATCTTCCAGTTAATGTTTAATTTTGCCTTAATATGATTTCGGGGTATATTAAATCTCAGTGAGAGGAGCAACTTAAGCTAGAGGGGGAAGCTGATCTGGAGACCACACTCGAGGGGTTTATTCAGATGGCTCTGAATTTTATGACGCTGAGCCAAGGACCAAATAGTCTCTCAAAATGGAGCAGGAGTAAAGTAGAGGGGGCACAAGGGTACTCAGGAGAAAAGGATGTTTCCAGCGGAGAGATTTTCACATAAACCGCCGGGTGGGCACAGCTGACATGTGGACAGTTATAGTGTTTAAACCATTAGTATCCATCTTAAGGAAGTATGTGCTTCAGACTGGAGATTATTTTTAAGATTTGCGGCTGAAACAAGGCTGTCACTTCCCTTCATGAAGTTGTTCACTGGACTTGAATAATTAGACCTCAACCAAAGGACTGGATTTAGTCTATGAAATGGAAAATGATCTCTGGTTAGTTGGTCATAATTTGGTTTCTTTCCCTGTTTGTAGTTTGATATGGTGAACTGATTCATTTCATGAAGTATTTAGTGGAAATTATGTGTTAATTGTGTTTAGTTTTCCTGTGTTGAGAGTCCTGAAGTATAGATCACATAAGAATGTATTGGAATTGCAGTTGCGTTTTAGTGCTTAATCTGATGTAACTTCATGTAGCGGGCGGTTTATTCTGTTAAAAGAACCAGATGTTTGGTATTTCAGAGTTCATTTACTGGCATTCTCAGTTCCCCTGTCTGTAAAGTTGAACACGTGCATAAGTTGTGGTTAGTTGGATTAAAATGAAGGTGAGCTTGTGGAGCACCAACCGTAGCCAGTCCCACCTAGTGGGCTGTCGGTATGGGTGCTGGTTTTGTTGTTATTGTTGGGTTCTTAATTAGTTTGAATTTCTAGGGTGTCATTTCTTAGGGTGCAACGAACCAACTCTGAATCCTCCCCTTCTATATTTGTAATTTTCTTAGACCGCAGTTAACCACTGTGAAGAGTGGAGCCTGCTTGTGGGCGGAGTCCTCGTTGGCTGTTGTACGGGGGGTTCTCTCAGTCACTAGTCGTGCTCTGTAAAGAGGAGGATTAAGACTCGTGGCGTGTTTGTTCTGTACGGTCATCTGTAGTGACCAAACCAATTTGGAATGTTTTGTTACTAACTTTGAAACGTGTTATTTTCTGTACAGAGGGTGTTGATCTGAATAAATCACTTAATTACGTTTTACAAACTTCTAGGGAGGGACTATCAGTCAGCACCCAGCACAATGCTTCCTTTCATACACACGGGGAGGAGATAGCCACTTTGGAGAGCAGAGCCAAGGGCTGTTATGCAACTCAGGGTGCATGATAGCCCCGGACTCTAGGGCCAGGCACGCTGGGAGTTGTGCCTCGGAGACTCACAGTGAAGCGGCGCTGTTCGTTGAGCCCGGGTATGAAATTTAAAAGTGTTTTTACGAATCAGCCTCTTGGAGTGGGAGGAGTTGGGTGGGGGGATTGGGAAGTGAATATGATTAAAATACATTGTACACACATATCAAATTTTCAAAAATACTACTAAATACCATTAAAAGGATAAAAAAAGAATTCCTCTCTTCCTCAGCTCTCCTATTGCACCATGAAGCAGTTGGAGTTACAAGCTATCTCCCTAATCAGTCTCCGAGCGGGGAGGGCTGTCCCCTCCTCCATCCAAATGGAAGCCTGTCTCTTTTGTACATGACTGCAGACCTCAGATGTATTCATACCTCTGTCAAGGCACCAGAAACATGTGCGTGTCTTTCTTTTATCCTGTCTGTGGACCCTCTTAAAGGTGGCTCGCATGGCTGAATGCCATTGGTTGATGGATAGTGAATGTGAGACACACTGCTCCTCACTGGTGGAAAGGCCATGGCCATAGCCAGTTCAGGGATGCGCTTAAAAAAACAAAAACGTTCTCATGCAGTCTGGTTGACTTTGGTGTGGCCATGGAAGACCTTTAAATCCCCAAGCCTCCTGTCTCCACCTCTTAAATGCTGGGTTGTATGTGAGTACCAACACGCCCAGTTTATTTGGTCCTGGGGACCAAACCAGGCCAGGGGCTTTGTGCATGCTAGGCAAACACTCTGCCAACTGAGCTATGTTCTCAGCCCCAAAGATCCCTTTAACAGCCCTTGATATGCACCCCTCTCCCCACCCACAGGTCGTCCTCTTCCTATTTTTCTTTTTTGCCAATGCAAAGTTTCTATTCTTTCTTTCTCTTTCTTCTTTTTCTTTTGTCTTTGTTTTTTGAGACAGGGTCTTCCTCTCATCCTCCCTTCTTCCCTCCCTCCCTCTCTCTCTCTATGTCCCTCCCCGTAGCCCTGGCTGTCCTGGAACTCACTAAGTAGACCAAGGCTGGCCTCAAAACTCACAGAGATGCCTCTGCCTCTTGCTGGGGCTAAAAGTCTGCACCACCTGCCCAATAAGCTTCTATTTCTTGAAGGGTTTCTCTGTGCGACGTTTTAAAGTATGCTTCATGTTAGTAGAAATCCACAGAAAGCCAGGAATTTGAGTGAACTTTAGAATAATGTTAAATGAATTGTTCTTATATCTTTTATGGATACGTTTGCTTTGTGGTTTTCTTTTGTCTTTTTTTACGTGCATCACAACCACACTGATATATATGAACACACAGACACAGTAATATATTTTTAACATTGGAGAGCTTGTTTATGAGTTTTCAAATAATACATAATATGATTGATCTACACCTGGTAGTATGTGGTGGGTACCTTATATTTCAACAGTGAGACCATGACAGTTGCGAGTAGTTTGCATGTTGTTGGTTGAATACAACACATGTTTCTTTCTTGCTTTACTATTTATAGGAAAGCCACTCTCCTGGCATCTGCGGGAGGGAGAACTGGTGCACGCTCCCTCAGCGGGGCTCAGCCCCAGCCACTTCTCAGAACCACAGGGTTTTGTACTAGAAAGAACCTGTAGGGGTCATTCTCTCCGGAGTGTGTCTAGATACTAGCTCCTCGAATCCCACCCACTTTAACCTGTCCATGGCTCAGTTGGTGGGGGATTTCGCTCCACTCCTTGCTTAAGGAAATAATTTTAGTGGAGAATGGTGGAAGTATCATTTTTTCCTTCTCAATGATTCAGAGACAATCAGAGTATACTGCAGGGTGTTCCAAATACTTCCTCACATACTCATGTATGCTAGGTTGTTAAAGAAAACATACTGTGAACAAATTTTTGGTATATTTTTAAAACTGCGGGGAAGAGCTTGAGAAATGTTGCTGTCCTCCCACTGCCTCATTGGTTCAAATCTGGGGAGTAGCTCTTGTTCCCTCTGTCACCATTGCCACCTGACTCCAAGATCAAGTGTCTTCTATATACAAGTCAGGTGATGTTTCCTCAGAGTACATCCTGGTAACGGATGCACACTGACTTTTTTTTGTTTCCTTTTAAAATGCTGGCCTAGCTCATGTGCCTCTGGATACAAATGAAACTCTTTGTTGTTGCAAGCTGTGAATCTGCAAGTGTTGCTTATGATGTGCCCAACTCGGTACCAAGATGTGATTTAGGCACCAAGAGAATTTGGATTATTTAATACTGCTCCATAATAAAATGACTTATCAAATATTCATGTGGGCACATACAGAGGCATGATTGTACTCTTGCCATGCACAATATAAATACTGAGATTGTCTTGGAGAGCCAGCATGGTATGCCAAAGGCATGGTTTGGAAAAAGGCCTTGGAGTATGTCCTTATCTGTGGGAATTACGGACAAGTACAATTGAGATTCTAAATACTGTAGTTGTTTACTTCAGTTTTCACTTTGTCTTAAATAGTTTTGGTCTTGTTCTTTTTGTAATCACTGAATTATCTGCCTTCGAAGATCTTGGTAGAAGTGCTTTCATAGAAGTTATTTTAATCATCATCTACTTTTGAAGAGTCAAAAACAAAACAAGGTAGTTTAAAAAAAATTAGATTAGTGGTTCTCAACCTTCCTAATGCTGCGACCCTTTAATACAGTTCCTCACGCTGTGATGAACCCCCAACCATAAAATTATTTCCTTGCTCCTGTATTTTGCTACTGTTATGAATCATAATGTAAATATCTGATATGCAGATGGTCTTAGGTGACCTCTGTGAAAGCGTCATTTGACCCCCAAAGGGGTCTGGACCCACAGGTTGAGAACTGCTGATTTAGATGGCGAGGGGAACGGACGGACGTCGGTGAGCCTACTCCTCAGCTCAAACATTCATCCAGTTCTTGTGGCCTCTACACCATTCTTTGCCATAATCCCAAATTGTTGTGTTATATGTCCTCTGTCTTAACACTCCATCCATAAATATTTTAGTGTGAATTTCTGGCAGACAAGGAATTCCAGTTTTACCTGATAACATAGAATCTTGTTCTTTTTGGAGAATTTATAGAAACACAGGGACACTAAAATTTAAGGGAGGGACTACTGTAGTGATCTAAAGGAAAAGAGAGATTAATTTTTGGTTATATTGTCTATTTGTATGTGTGCACAAGTGTGCGTGTCCACCTGCATTTGGAGGTCAGAGGAAAACCTGTCTGAACTCAAGTTGTCAGCAGGAGCCTTTGCCTTTACCTTTACCGCAGAGCAAAGGGGGAGGATGAGATCTTTGAAATGGAATGAATGAACCAAGAAATTCTCAACAGGCAGTTGTGCCGAAAATACAACACCTGTTACAGTAAAACACCAATCAAGGCCTTTAGAGCTCGCAGTGAAAAAAAGGGGGAGGGGGGAGAATGGGCATTTTTGAGTAGTCAGTGTGTGCCTGCGTCCCAGGCAGGTTGTCTGGGAGGAGAGCCAAGCACATCTCACACCATTTGAGATAGCAGTTTTGTTTCAAGACTCATTGTTGAGGAGGAAAATTAAAACTGCACATAAGCTGCCAATCGTGACGCTGCACTATTACAGGCAGCCGTGAAGAATGGAGCTTAAAGCTTAGCAGCAGAGATGGGAGTGAGTGAAGACGGTATTGTTGAGTAACCGCTAGAAATGGAAGAGAAGCATTCTGTCTCAGATGTTTAATGTGGACACAAGACCTGAACAGAGTTGACTCAGATGTTACTGTGAATCAGTAGTGGTAATCTATAGGTTTTTAATTATTAAACCTATATCCTTCAGAGCATTTGTTGACCTTTCAGAGGACTTGGGTTTGATTCCCAGCACCCACATGACAACTCCCAATCATCTATAACTCCAGTTCCGTGGGTCCAGACGTCCTCTTCTGACCTCTGTGGGTACCAGCCACGTGTGTTGTGCACTTGCATACACGCAGACAGAACACTCATACACAAAAAAAGAGAAATGTCTTAAAATATGCCCTCATTTGTGTGTGTGTGTGTGTGTGTGTGTGTGTGTGTGTGTTGCCTTCAGGTATGTATGCATTCCATGTACATGCAGTGTCCACAGAGGCCAGAAGAGGGCATCAGATCCCTGGAGCTGGAGCTAACGATGGTTGTAAGCTGCAGAGTGAGTGATGGGAACCAAACTCCAGCCCTCTGCGAGAGCAACACATTCTTTTAACCACCTAGCCATCTCTTTAGTCTCTTAGGTGTTGGGATTTTGATAGATTTTTCATTTATTACTGTATTGGGAAATTGTTGCAAAATTTGTTGTTTACTGCATCTGTGATATGTTAAAACTATGTATCAAGCACCATTTAAGTACTTTTCATTTTTGATTCTCACAGTAGCCCTGAGAGATTTTTATCATCCTTATTTATGGACAAGTGAATGAATGTAGTTATAAAAATGGAGTTACTTCTTCAGTGTCTAGTCTTTGCTTTTTAATGCAATGTTATCTTCAATGACTGGGAAGTTACTAAAAATATTTTGTTTTTTCTCTTTGTACTAAAAACAGAGTTGCTGTGTTAATCAAGAGTGTATTTGGCTTTTTTTTTTTTTTAAATTGGATAGATTTCATCTTGTGAATATTACTTTCCTGTTTCACTGGTCCCTTGTTTTGTTCTTTGACCACTGCAATATTTCATTATCCCTAGGAATAACAGTAAATTGAATATGCTAAAGTTTTTTAGTACTGGATCATATTAGGTAATTTTCCAGTATGCAATGTACTGTATTTCCCTTTATCTCTTTCTTCTCCCCTGGATGGTTTGTTTCCTCTTTCATGACATCTGTACATATATAATTTTATGTGTCTATACAAAACCCGGGAACCACAAATGAAAGGAAACATGTAGTATTTGTCGGTCCAAGAATGGCTCCATTTACTTGGTGTGATTACCTCTAGTTTTATCCATTTTCCTGTAAATGACACAATGTCGTTCTTTTTTATTATCTGAGAATTTCTTTTACTTTTTCTTCTTCTTCCTCCTCCTCATCTTCTTCTTCCCCCCCTCCTTCCTTCCTTCTTTCCTTCCTTCCTTCTTTCTTTCTTTCTTTCTTGTTTTGAGACAGGGTTTCTCCGTTGTAACTCTGGCTGTCCTGGAACTCACTCTGTAGACCAGGCTGGCCTTGAACTCACAGAGACCCACCTGCCTCTGCCTCCTGAGTGCTGGGATTAAAGGCATGTGCTATCACTGCTCGGCTGAGAATTTCTTACATGAAAGAATGGATTGTGATCAAACCTTTCCCCTCGTTTCCAGTTTCTTCCCTACTGCCACTCCTCCTTTGTGTTTTCCAACTTCATGTGCTCTGCTTTTACCCCACAGAGTCCACTTAGTGTGCGTGGGTGCAGGGCATGGAGGAGCCTGGAGCATGAGGAGACTCTAAGGGTCTGCATCCCTGAAGAAAACAGATTTCCTCCCTCAGCAGCCATCAGTTGCCAATGTCTCCTCAGCTAGGGGTGGAACTTGTTGTGCTCTTCCCCTGTGCATGCTGGGATTTGGGCTGGCTAGGTCTCATGCACGCTGTCACAGCCAGTGTGGGTTTGTGGACAAATTGTTTTCCAGCAGACACCTGTGCTCTCGGGGTCTTACAGTCTTTCCACCCACCTGTCCTGTGATGATCTCTGAGCCTTGGGAGGAGGGGCTATGATACAAATGTCCCATTTAGAGCTGAGAACACCACAGCCTCTTATTCCCCACACTTTGCCCAGTTGTAGGTCTCTGTATTAATTACCCCTTCCTATAGAAAGAAGCATCTCTGGTGAGGATTGGGAGACAAATGGATCTGTCTGTCAGCCAATTCTCTTTATGGATGGAAAATAGTGTCCATTGTGTGTATGGAACATCTGTTCTTGCTCCGTTCTTCTGTTGATGGGCACCTACGTTGGTTTCATACCTTAGCTGCTGCGATCAGTGCTGGACAGTCCTTGGTGCATTGTTGCTGAGATATGGTGACTTGCCCTTCAGGTAAGCTTAATGTAGCTGGGTCACATGGTTGGTCTGCTTTTAACTTTTTTTGAGGAAACTTGATATTGATTTCCATAGTGGCTGCACTGCCTTACATTCTCACCAGCTGTGTATAAGGGCACTCATTTTTCGAGACGGCCTGGCTGGCCTTGATATGTAGATCAGCCTGCCTCTGCTTCCTGAGTGCTGAGATTAAAGGTGTGAGCCATCGAGCCCAGCAAGGGCTCCCTTTTGTGAACATCTTTTATAATAAAATTGTGTGTGCATTTCTGATCATATTTCTAGAATTCACCCCGAGACATGTCATTACTGATGAAAGATGGTAGGCATTTTAAAGCCTTTCTGATACAAGTCGTGAGACTGAAGGTGACAAACATCATTCTTCCTTGAATTTAGAGTCGTCGTTTTGGTGCAATAAATCTGGGAGAAGTAGGTCATCTAAATCTTCAGTGGGCATTTGTGCTTTTCTGGTTTCTCTTATAGATGTCAGATTTTGTTCAGCTCGTTGGAAGCAATAAACGGAAAAGGGAAGGGAGATTTATTAAGCCATGGCCATTGGTTGCCTCGTGACCTTGAGCTAATTAGTTCTTTTCCTCTCTGTAATTTGAAAGTTGGATTAGCTTAGAGGCTCTCTTATTGCTGAGCTGAGGAGATCGCTCGGTTGGTAAAAATCCTGGTTTGGATCCCTAAACCTGCATGAAAAAGCTGGGTGTGGCAGCTTGTGGTCCAGTGCTGGAGAGGCAGGCATAGGTAGATCTTTGGGGCTGGATGGATGCCATCTAGGCCAATGAGAGACTGTCTCGAAAGAGGTGGATAACAGTCCTGAGCATGTACCCTGAGGTTGTCCTCCGGGCTCCACACACATGCACATATATGCATGTATATATATGTATACACACGCCTGGACTCACATAGATAGTAAACACTCATATTGCAAGTTATTTGTATAAAAGCATATAACTTATGCTTCTGAAAATTTGCACGAATTTTCTGTGATGTTTGATCTTACCGAACCACAGGGTCATAATTAGGTAAGTCAAGTTTCATTGTTTCAATTTTAAAGCTATAAATATAATAAATAAATACACATTAATCAGGGTCCTTAATGACCCTAAGAAATGTTTCAACCATTACATTTTAAAATAAAAAGATGTTCCCCTCACCCCTGGTGGATTCATATGCTCTCTTTGTGTGACAAGCAAGGACCGAAACAGTCTGGCTAATGAATGGATGGTTCTGGGCTGGCTCCATTGCTCAGCAGGTAACAGCACCTGCTGTTGAGACTTCAACTGGTGGTCTCAGCCCATATCACATAGAGGAAGGAGAGAACCAACTCCTGCAAGTTGTCCTTTGACTTCCGTCTATGTGCCAAAATGTGCACGGGAGCATGCATACACACACAAAATAAATAAAAATTTAAAAGTAAAAAAAAAAAAAAAATTAAAAAAAGATTTTTGTTGAATCAGGGTTTTGTTATGTGTTTCTCTTGACTGTGTCATCTAGAATCCCTGTTGGCAACTTCCATGAAGACTTTAACTGTAGGTTTGGGTCATAACTTCAGGTGCTCAGAGAATAATTAGTGAAACCAGAACGCTAGGCTTTGTAGGAAACTGTTGAAGAGGTTAAGATCAGGTTATTCTGGGACGGGCAAGATTACTGCAGTGTAATCTGACTGTCTAGGGATTCAAGAGCAGTGTGGATGAAGTAGAAGAAATAGCCTATTGAAATTTGAGCCGTGCTACTCTGTAGTATGAACAGTATAATTCGGGAAACTATTGTACAGGGTAGTTATCAAAAGTAAGTATACAGAGGGGTTTTTAGTGCTGCTGGGTGTGTGTGTGTGTGTGTGGGTGTGTGTGGGTGGGTGTGTGCGCACACGCCACTGCGTGCTCACCTGCATGAGCACCCACAGAGGAGGATGTGGGGTGCGTTCCTCTATCACTCTCCACCTTATTTCTTGAGACATAGTCTCTCACTGAACCTGAAGCTCACCATTTCAGCAAGGGTGGCTGGTAGGCAAGTTCCTGGGACTCACCTGTCTGTACTCCCCAACGCAAGGGCTACAGTCACGGTGGCCATGCTGGCCTATCATGTGGTACTGGAGATTTGAACTCACATCCTCTTGCTTGTGCAGTCGGTACTCCTACCCACAGAGCCACCTCCCTGTGCCCTTAAAGAGGGACTTTTACTCTATACTTAATGGTTGTATCATAAGCATTCTCAGTTCCACAGTTAGGCTCTTGTATATTTTAAAGATTTGCTTTTATTACTTTCAATTCTGTATATGCATGTATATTATCTATGGGGATGTGTACACATAAGTGCACTGTCCAAGGAGTGCAGAGGTGTTGGATGCCCTAGAGCTGAAGTTACGTAGCTGTGAGCCGATAGGAGTGGGTGCTGGAACCCAAGCTTGAGTCACGTGTCCTAGTGCAGAGTTGGGTTAGAAGATGTAAACTCTCATTAGAATATAAGCTCTCCAGTCTAGGATTGTACGTTTATTTTTTCACGAACCCCTGTTCTCCATAGATGTTTCTGGTCTGTAATCACTTATTTCTGTCAGTTTCTGTGGGGCACAGCTATAGTCATAGATTTTTAGAAGTTGGAAGTTGAAGGACGTCTGAGTTGGAAACATAGTCTACATTGATATCTATGAGACTTCTGTGTTTACCTCCAGGTTTTCTCATAGTGTTTATGTCTAGGTGAGAAGGCAGAATATTTTTAGAGGTGTATTTTTGATTGCATGCTATTTTTTTCCTGCCAACAAAGAAATATCAGAGGGAAATTGTACTAAAATAATCTTCATTTATCAGTTCTTAAGAAAATGTGTACACTGGTGTGTGTTTTCATTTGCTTCAATAATGAAACATTTAAAAAAAAAAAACAAAAAACTCCCTAACATTGTGAATGGAAAATCTGCTGATTGCTTTCCTTAGATCAAGTACTATGACATACTGTTCTGGCTAAAAAAATGCAAAATCAACAGAATGTTGACAAATTTACCTGCTGAGAATGGTGCTTTCTGTCAGCAGGAGATTTTTTTCCCCCCAGATATGCCTAGTTGTGCTAGCTCAGATCATTATAGAACATCTGTAGCAGGTTGTGTGATACAATCTGAGGTTATATGCAGCATGGCTTGTTTCCACATTCTTTAAAATTGGAATGATGGGTCCAGCAAGATGGCTCAGTGGGTAAAGGCACTTGTTGCCAAGACAGTCAGCCTGGGTTGGACCTCTCAGACAAACAGAACCGACTTTGTAAGTAGTCTTCTGACACACACACACACACACACACACACACACACACACACACACCTACACACCTATAAATATAGCAAAAATTGAAACCTGATAATAGATCATTAAGTGATTGAGAAGTTTAAAAATAAACTCCCTTTAAAAAAAGTTTTAGAAACCATAGCCTTTTAAAATAATTAGACTAAAAGTGTGACTGGCAGGTTGAATTGTGATACAATCACTATTAGTTTTATGAACCATTCATTTTCTTTGGCAATTAAATGGGTAGCAAAGCTGCCATAAAATTTTCATCTTAATGATTCCTTACCAGTCCAACTTATGGGACGTGTTTATTGTCCACTTGATTATTTGTGAGTGGGTACTTTATATTTTTATAGTTGTAGGATTAAACAGATTACTGCCATCTGTTTTCCATCGTTGGTTTGGGCATCCAGGTAGTAGCTGTGATGATTGATAATGGATGGGAATGCCTTTGCCTCCTTACTCTCAAAGGCTGTGGGAATGCTTACATAACTTTGAAAAGAGATTTATTTTTATTTTTAATTATGGGGGATGTGTGTTTACATTTTTGTCATGTGCGTGCAGCGCCTGTGGAGGCCAGAAGAGGGCGAAACAGAGCTCTTGTAGCTGGAGTAGCTGGAGATGCTGTGCTGGGAACAGAACCCAGGTCCTTGGAAGTGTAGTAAATGTCACTCACCCCACCATCTCTCCTTTCCCCTCATTTTCTTTTTTTTACAACATCATTTTGTTGGTTGAAGCATGCTGCAGTTCTGGTCACTGTATGTTTAGTATTCAACAACAATATAAGTGTGTTTGAAGTTAAATTTAGAGTTTCAAGTTGGAATTGTACAAGTAATTTTCTTTAATCTTTTGTTTTTTAATTTTTTTTTAAGCTGGTGGGGCAATTCTTTCTATAACATTTTACAGGAATGCTAGTATTCTCTACAATATTTCTTTAAGGACTTTTTTCATGTTATTTTATGAGTGTGAGTGTTTTGTTCACGTGCTTGTCTCTGTACCACATTTGTGCTTGGTGCCTGTAGAGGTCAGAAGAGGACATCAGAACTCCAGGAACTGGAGTTATGGATGGTTGTGAGTCACCCTATGGGTGCTAGTCACCCCGTTTTTCATAAGAGCAACATGCTCTTAGTGTCTGAACCATTTCTCCAGCCAGTATTCTTAACCACCTTTACCTCAGTGAGCAGCTACTGTAGATCCTTCACGAGGCAGACCTCATCAACAGTGAATAATCTAGTTGTCCTTTAATGTTGAGCCCAAATCTCCCGTGTATTGAGGCTCCTCCTTGTTCCCACGCCACATTTTGATGTATTACAGATGCACGAACATGGAGAGTGTGCTGGTGAACAGCCCTGGGCTCCATTCTCTGTTCATTTTTTGCTCTAATTACTTTAGCATATCGTTTCCTACATGGGTATGTACCATAGACACATACCTCAAATGTCTTATGAAAATGAAGATAATTAAATCTCTGACGTTCATGCTGTAATTATTTCAGAAATTGTTACAGAAAAGAAAAGATTTAGAGTGTTGTCTGGCGGTCCACTGTACTACCTGGATTGAAGTGCCACACGGCTGGGCCTGGAGCACCTTGTTTGGGCCGCTGTGGTCCTTATTTACCGAAAGTCCAAGCGTTGGTCCTCCCACCACGGTGAAAATCATGCCATCAAGCCTCCTGTTCCATGGCTGTGCACAGAATTCACTTTAGGTTTATCAAACACCTACCGGCATCCTTTATTTGACCTTTTAAAATTAGAAACCAGGGCACTAATCTCACGTATAACTTGATCACAGACAGTTGAACAGAACCTCTTGGATCTTCACTGTCTCAAAAGCAGCACTATAAAAGTACTAGTAAAAACTTTTCTTACAGAAAAATGGTTCTCCACACCAGGAAAGTGAATCCCATGTGAAATGGTATGTAGGGAGACAAGAGGAAAAGCTGATTGACATGCAGAAAAATGTGGTAAAAATATAAACACCAAGGAAAACTGGAGGAATATGAGCCAAATACTTTCCCGAGTCATCACAGTCGTATCTGTTTGTTCAGAAGTGGGAAGCTGAGGGTGGGAAGGCTGTGTACGTCTGCTGAGGAGGCACTGGCGGCTTCCGGGGGCAGGCTGGATATCCTCGGAACGAGAGCTGGTGATGAAGAGTCAGAGCTGGAAAAGCTTGCTGTGTCAGAAGACCCCAGGAGTGAGCCAGAATGAAAGACTAATCATGATGGAACAGTCCGTCCCATCTGGAGTATAGCATCCCTCTTTTGCCTTCTAAATTGTGTTTACTTCTCCTTTGGATTCAGTTTTCAGTTATTACTTGTGAGTGTCCGTGAGGTGCGTGTGTGAGTGCCAGTGCCTGTGTGCACCTCGAACGTGTGGAGGTGTAGGACCACTTTGCGGAGTTGGTCCTCTCCTCCACCTTTACATGAACTCTGGGGATCCAGCCTGGGCCACCAGGCTCTCACAGCGAGCGCTTTGCGGCTCAGCCATCTTGCTGGGCAGGGAGGTGTATCATTCCTCTAACTTCTTAATCAGTTTTGTGAGTTGTCCTGAAAGAGAAGGAAAATCTAGCTTAAATCTCATGGAGTATTACACAGCATGTGACTGTACCAACAAGAAAGTTTGTAATACGGGTTTGATGTGCTTTAAAGGAAGACAAGATGCCATGATCAAAAGACAAGAAAAATATCAAGAATATGGCAGAAGTATAGGCGTCTTCTTTTTTTCTTTCTTTTTTTGAACCATGGTCTTTCTATATAGCCCTGGCTGGCCTGGAACTCACAGAGATCTGCCTGCCTCACAGATGCTGGAACTAAAGGTGTGTGCCACCATGCCTAGGCTGGGTGTGTTATTTTTAAAAAACAGATTGAGAAATGCTTGATGGAAAAGTTAAAAACATTCCTGAAAGCTCAATGATACTGCTTATGAAAAAAATGTGGTATGTTTCAAGTACGCGCACGAGTGCGCACACGCATATCTTTGTGAGATTTGGGACTTTGAAGGTTTGGCCTTTGCTGTGGTTTTGTTGTGATGCTCGACTAAAGGAATTTCAAACTGAGAGTTCCAGTTACGAAGGTAGCATGCCAGAGTTGACCCTTTCTGTTGGGTTTGATATTAATTTCACTAAGAAGGTGGGGGAAGGTATGACTTAAAATAAGGCTGATTTGAGTTCCAGAGACACTTCAAACCTGGCCCATGTTCCTGTTGAAACATGCCAAGACCCTCAATGGTAGTGAAACAGAACACACACAACTAGACCTGAGTCCTTATAAATGGTGAAAGGACCACTCCCCGTCCAAGATCTTGCCAGTTGCTATGATTAGATTTTGAAAAAATACACATTCTAAATACTGTCTGTAGATTCCTTAAGCGTGGGGCCTGGTAGATACATGGCAGTGCTGTGTTTCAGTGAGCGCACTGGCAACATGTTAAACACGTTACTGACTAAGATGGGCGCACACATGAGTCCAGCAGTGGTTTACAGAAGCATTACTGGGAAAAAAGGGAAAGTGTAGATTAAAGCTGTCTGGGCTCCACTCAGCGATTGGAACAGGTGGTCAAAAAGACACTGGGAAATCTGAGCAATGGCTGGTAGCAGACGTTACAGAGAAATTGCTGATATACTTAGGTATTCTACCAGACTGCTTTATGTTAGGCTTTTATTTTAAAGAGGTATGTATTGAGTTGTGTACACGTGAAACACTTGGGTGCCCGCCTTTTTGTTTCAGAATAATCTGGGCTTGGGTGGGTGGGTGGGATAGGAAGCTGTGAATGAGGCATGATATGCTATGAGCTGTATATGCTTTATGATATCACTCTCGGGAATTTTACACTGGTTAAAATTTTCCGTAGTTCAAGAAAAAAGTAACGTGTCATGATTGGAGGAGACAGTAGTAGCGCCAGGCGAGAGAATGTTATCAGAAGTGGGGATGGGTATGAGTTAACACAAAAATATTCTTACTATAAACATCCCTGATGGGCAAATGCTGTGTTTTGTTTTTCTTTAGAGACGAAGCCATTTGTTTGAATCTGGGCAGTTAACCTCTACAAGCTTAATTCTCCAAACTGCTCAAGGATCATGCAAGATTAGATGCTCCATGTCACCACCAAGAACGTAGTCTGGAGTGACACTACGGTAAGATCACAGTAAAGGCCACAAGGGTGACTAAGGTCTAGGGAGAGATAAATGATGCTTTTTAGATCCCAGTTTGGATTCTAGTTCCTGTGTTAGTAATGTTTCCATCACACGAATGATGCCCCTGGCATGATTAACTTTCTGGGAAGGGGTTGATTTTGGCTCCTAGTTTTGGAAGTTCTGGTCTGTTAATAGATATGTCATTGCTTTGGACCTGTGTCCAGGAAGCAGAGGGGTGGGGGCGGGGGGGGGGCGGGAGCCCACAGTTCCCTTAAGGATGACCCCCAATGATGTGATTGGTTCCCACTAACCTCTACCTCTCAACCACCAAATCAGGGATCAAACTTTAGATATGTGGACCATTATGAAGACTTACACAGTTTTTACAATTTTTGTTATTTTATTGTATTTTTTATTATGTATATGGGTGATTTGGGTCTGTGAGTGTGCCTGGTGCTCATGGAGGCCAGAAGAGGGCATTAGATCCTCTAGAACTGGAGTTACAGGTGACTGTCAATTACCAAATGGTTACTGGGAATCCAATCTAGGTCCTTGGCAAGCTCAGCCAGTGCTTTTGATCACTGAACCATCCCTCCAACCTGCATTGGGAGACATTAAGACACGAATAAAGAGCACATTCAAGGTTATAATTACTCAAATGCTTAGCTATATCAACAAGTAAATGGGTTTTTTAAAGACCTTTTCTTCTCAGACTGAGACAGTAATGGATACAGTTTTGCCCCTGGAATGTAAAGCCATCAACCCTGCACCCTGTCCCTCACAGGGAAGGTTTCCAGGTAGCTGATGCTGTAGCTTCCA
The DNA here is from genome assembly GCA_026225945.1 of Cricetomys ansorgei. Classification (NCBI taxonomy): domain Eukaryota; kingdom Metazoa; phylum Chordata; class Mammalia; order Rodentia; family Nesomyidae; genus Cricetomys; species Cricetomys ansorgei. Next base: position 8,585,763 of record JAMJFZ010001868.1, on the reverse strand, counting down.
GGCTGTTTATTAGGGATCAGCACAGAAGGCAGATTGGGCTGATGAAGCAGAACAACAGTGCAGGCTTAAGAAAGCTTTGTGCTACCATGCAGGGAGAGTTGTAGCTGTGAGAACCGATTTCCCTTCTTAAACAGAAGACTAGTCAGACACCAAGAGTTTCTGTACCGTACACCAACCGTCATAGAAACTGCTCAGCAAATACTTGAGGGATGAAGGAAATCTTGCGGGCTCTTCCGTGCCACCCAGTGCTTGCCCTTCTGCACCTGTGTTGCAGGGCTCCTTAGATAAGAACCTGCAGAGGGGCCCAAGGCAAACTGCAGATAGACAGCACCAAGACCCTGAGGTCATACTCACAAAGCGAACACAAGAAAAGCGCACCACAGACAGTGAGAACTTTTAGGAAGCCCAACAATTTATAGTTATGACATTTTTTTTCCTTGTGTGCGGTGATCAGGTTAATGGGATGTTAATTTTGTTCATTCTATGCCCAGGGGAAGCTTGGAGAGAGGAGGTGTTTCTTAGAAATGTTTTATAAAAGTCAGGGGTTTTTCTGGTAGACGCAGTACTGTTTTAGGGGAAGAAATTTAAGGTTTCCTTGCCTGTTTTTCACCAAAACACAAATTCCCCCGTCCCACTCGGTGACTGGGTCTCATGTAGCACAGTCTGGCCTTGAATTCACTGAGTAGCTGGGGTTGACTTTGCGTTTCCGGCCCCTTTGCCTCCACCTCCTGAGTCCTGGCATGGTAGGCACCTGCCACCACACTTGGTTCATGTGGTCCTGGGGATCGAACTCAGGGCTTGATGCATACGATTGGCAAGCAAACCCTCCTGTCACCTGAGATACATTCCCAGCCCTCGATAGAATTTACGTTACTCTTTTAAATGTTCTTGGAGACTTAAAACTAGATTAAAGCTTAACTGTGAAGGACCTTCAAACTGCACCTTCCGATGGATGAAATAGAGTCAAATGTGGATCCGGGTCCCTTTTACAGCCGTTGGTGTCTGTAGGGACAGCTCTGCCCCATCTTAGAAATGTCGCACAAGTATTTATTTCCATGTTGATTATTGGAAGAGAGCGATTGTGCATGTGTTTCACTGAGCGAATTTGATTTTTGAAGCTATTGTTAAAATGCGTGTCCTGTGAAGTTACAGACACAGTTACTCAGGTGATGCGCCCCCCCCGCCCCCCACCGTGTTCCCTGTATTCCTGACCCTCTTGATCTCTGTGTTTCCCACCAGAGGGCAGGCAAAGGCAGGGAGAGCAGTGAGGGGGACATCCTTTCTCTTCTGTGTGTCTAGCTATCACTGAGGTAGTAGGATTAACTCTTTGTGCTCTTTTATCATATGGAATAGAATGTACAGTTATTTTGAAGACATGATAGGCTGCTGGTGACTACATCTATTAAATTTTAATGTTCGTTCCTCAAGTTCTTTAACATTATGTTTTAGATGGATCTGTTTGGTCTATAGCCTTTTGATGATTTATTCTGTGGTTGCTACTACTGTGAAGAATGGTTGGTTGTAAAAGGAGACTTGTGTGCATGTGAATGTCTGCTTAAAAGTCTAAAGTTCTCACTGGCTCAGCCTCATGTTCTGTGTGAGTTGGGAGATCTGGTAGTGAGGTTTCAAAGTGATAAGAATTATCTTTGAGTCCAAGTAACTTGTCTAGCACTCAAGAGCTTAGGTTTATTTGAAAGAAGGATACTCCCTAGAACACAGTACATTTATTGTTACATTATCACAGTAAAGGCTTTCAGAGTCTAAATGTTGGATCCGATCGATGCTAAGCGTTTTATGGCGTGAGTATTGCAGTTAACACCACTGTAGAAGGGTCTGCATATAAGGCCTGCAGTTTCACAGACTGGCACTGTTCGGCTTGTTATCTGCACAAACAGTCGTGTCTGAAAACATCAACTCCCAAACAGCTGGTGGTTGACCTGCTGGGCGCTAGCACCGCCTAACTCACGTGACGTCATTCGTCTCTTTGCTCTTTGCCTCAGATAGTGGAGCCTTTAAACTACTCATCAAGGAAGTTGGTACCTTTTCTCTGTGCTTCTGGGTCTAGTCATGTAGAAGTACCACCTTACAATGGATTTTTTAAAGAGAGTCGTTCCTCCTGCTCTTTCTGGAGACCTGGTTTTGGATGCCAAAGATAAGAGCCAAGGAAATTCCCCCAGATTACTTAGGGTGCGAAGACTCTATTCGATTGCCTCTGAGAGGACAGTGGATGACCCGGGCGGGAGAGAGCTGTGTAGAAGTCGCGATGACAGATGTCCCCATCCACAAATAGGTAAAGTAAAAAGGCATTGCCTTCAGTACTTTCCAAAAGTATTCTAGGGGAGTAGGTTAGTTTCTTTCAAGTAAGATTTAGGTATTAAAAATGCAGACTAAAGCTAACTGTTTAACCTAAGTCTTTGAACATTAGAAGCTTTGTCTTGATTTAGAAGGGGAAGCAAATGATGTAAAATAGTATCAGATCATCAAGCCCGATAATTTTGATGGTCTTTGGGAAATAGCCTGAGGAAGTATTATTAAAAAATGTCATTATTAAAAACTCAATGGGATTTGAAGAGAAACAAATAAGATACGGAGTCTGATATGCCCACTAGAAAAGTGACCTATTTTATTTTTTAAAAATGTGCCTTGTTGTTTTGTTCTAAAGATAACAAGTATTTGGGTAGCCTATACCCCAGTGGTAGAGCACTTAGCATGTGGAAGACCCCACGTGGGATGCTCAGCCCTACAGAAGCAAATGAGCCTCTGAGAACATCCATTTGTTACAAAAGTCAGTTTTACACAGGGTAACTGGCAAATGGAAAAATGCTCTGTTTGAAATTTCTGGTTGAGACAAATGTTTGCTAGGATGTTTAAGTGGCAGCCTCCTGAGGGCCTGGTGCCTGCTCTGCTGCCGACCGCCTCGTGGACGTCCGTCTGTCTCATTGAAAATACGCCTGAGCGCACGGACACAGGGATAGACTCAGTTCATTTATTAAGCATGAACACGAATAAAATTTACCCCGACTCCAGCTTTGAATTACTAAAATATTATATAATTACTCATTTTTATGTCAGTTCATGTCTTCCAGTGGTTGCTTCTCAGTGCAAATTTCCATGCATTTTTAAAATTTGGGCAGACTTCGATGTTACCTTTAAGAGAGTTTGCAGTTTAAATCTCTGGCAGGGTTTGGCAGCCCCGCTTCATGTCAGTTTAAAAAAAGTACAATCATATTTATGGGAAACTATAATTTCTACTTTAAATATACCAATTATGTGAAACAGTTGGGAGGGTTTTGTTTGTTTGTTTGTTTTAAATAAAGAAAATATGTGTTGAGGCTTATCTGCCTGTAATCCCAGATATTGCAGAGGTGGGAGCCGGTGTGTCCTAGACCTCTGCCCGCAAGGTCCACCTGAGCTGCACTAGGTCCACCTGGACTGCATGCAGTAGGTCCAGTCTCCAAAGAGACAAAGAAGAGTAGATGCTTCTGTTTCGGTGACTGGCTTTTGCTCAGCGTTTCTCCAACAATTGTAGCAACTGAAAAATCTACAATCACGTCCATGGCTTGCTGGTATCAGAAGTTAGCTCTTTTCTCACACTGTCTTGATGGCCTAGAGGGTGAGGAGGGGAAAGGCACCTACCTCCTGCTACCTTTTATTCTGAGTTAAAACTTGAGATCCGGCCAGCACAACAGTGTGCGCACGCTCAGGTGCGCAGCTGTGTAAGGCGTTCAGATTCACTTTTTCCTCTTCCACTTTCAGTCTGGAGACACTCGAGTTTTTCCTTATTGTGGGCCACACCTGACTCGATTGGAGCTGGTGTTAAACTGTAACGCGCCACACCTGTTTATATTGCTCCTTTAATTTCTGAACTTGATCTGTGGTTGTTCCTTCAATCGCTCATACTCTTTGTAGTGCAGATCACATGTCACAAAGTATGCTAATCAGATTTTTGCAATTGATGCTAATTAAGGACGAGGCCACTAAGATTCCTTTTTGATTTTTATTGTTGTGTGTGTGGGCACACACGGAGGTCAGAGGACTTTGTAGAGTGTGCTTCCTCCTTTCACCTTTATGTGAGTTCAAGGGATGGAACCGAATTGTTAAGCTTGTGTGGCAAGTGCTGAGTCATCTTGCCAGCCCCCATTTCCTTGTTTTGTTTTAAATGTGTGTGTGTGTGTGTGAGTGTGTGGGTGTGCACCACAGCCTGCATGTGGAGATCAGAAGGTGAATTTTGGGAGCTGGTGAATGTGGGTGTGCACCACAGCCTGCATGTGGAGATCAGAAGGTGAATTTTGGGAGCTGGCACTCATCTCCTACCGTGGGGCCTGGGATTCTAACTCAGCTCATCAGAGGCCTTCTGTGGGCATTAGGCACACACATGGTGTGCACACACACATCCACACACTCACATATCCACGTAAAGTAGCTTTAAAAACCTGATAGTTTCTTCCCTCCCTCCTGCCCGCCCTCCTTTCCTTCCATCATGGCAGTCAGACTTTGTGTCCTGACAGAATACTTGAGAAAAGCAGCTTCAGGAAGAAAGATTTCTTCCGGCTCACGGTTTCAGCCCACCCTGGCACGGCTGAACAGCCCTCATCATGGCGTCCAGGAAAGCCAGAGAGAGGGAACGCATGCCCCTTGGAGCTTTCTGTTCTTTACCTTTTATTCTGTCTGGGATCCCAGGCTACAGGGTGGTGCTACCCACATGCAGGGCAGCCTGTGTTCTCAGTTGACTCACTCTGGAAATTCCCAGGTTGTGCTTTACTATCCCCGTGGGCACCGTGCATCCATGTCATCAGTTATACCTAACCACTGCGAGCACTCAGCTCAGGGAGTAAGAGTTTGTATGGTGTGTATCTTCTTACTGACTAAGGTTAAAACAGAACACACTAAAGGAGTGTCTAAGAATCTGATACCTATTCACATTCCCTCCCTTCCTCCCTCCCTTCCTTCCTTCCTTCCATCCTCCCTCCCTTCCTTCCTTCCTTCCATCCTCCCTCCCTTCCTGCCTTCCTCCCTTCCTCCCTCCTCCCTCCCATCATTCCTTCCTTCCTTCCCAGGCTTTATGCAGCACTGACTGTTTCTGGAATTCACTGTGTAGACCAGGCTGACCTTGAACTCACAGAGGTCCATCTGCTTCTTCCAAGCACTGAGATCACTAAAGGCCTGCACCGTCACACCTGGTGGTTCACAGTTCTAAGGGTGCGTGCAGTAAGTGTTCTCGGTGGAAACACTCTTCTCCGACTTGTCTCCTTAGATGTAAAATTCAGCTTTAGGAAATGATTTTCTTTGCTAATTAGTGTAGAGTAATTTGGCTTTAAAATATCAGGTCCTTAAATTTCAATTACTTAGTGAAAGGCTTTTTAAGTGTTATTTTTATTAGAAAACATGCAAGCTGTACCACAAGCAGGTTTATTTTTTAAAAGTGTGTGTCTGTCTGTCTGTGTCTGTGTGGGGTTTTGACCATGTGAGTACAGGATGTGTGGAGGATAGAAGTGTTAGGTCCTTGTAGAGTTGGAATTACAGGTGGAGTGAGCCACTTGACAGGGGTGCTGGGAACTAGGCTCAGGTTTCTGCAAGGGAAGTACCCACTCTTAGCCACTGAACCATGTTTCCAGCCCCAGATTTTTCTTTAAGTAGCTGAAAAAGTTTTAAAATGAAAGCAAGTAACAATCAAAGAAAAGACTTCTATTATTAGACTAAACGTATAAAATGAACCTAAACCAAAGCAGCAGACAAGGCCTGGTAAATACATCTGTTCTGTAACGAAGCGGGATCCCCCCCACCCCTCCTTCTCTCGTTATTGCCTTATTTTCACCTTTGTTTGTTTTTTGAGACAATGTTTCATGTAGTGTCGGCTGGCCCCCACACCTGCGTAGCTAAGAATGACCATAATTCTTAATCCTGATGTCTCGACCTCCCAAGTTCTAGAATTACATATGTAATTGTAGTTTTAGCCACATTTCAACATGTTGACAGTTCCTAAAGAAAACTACTTTAAACGAAATGCTATAGAGCTACCTTCCAGGCCTTTCCTCGTACACGTATCAGATCAGTGTGTCTTTCAACTCTCACTTAGGAGACTTCTGTTTGCAGTAGATGATGATTAATACAGACACACACACACACACACACACACACACACACACACACACACACACACACACACACCACACACACACACACACACACACACACCCCCGCCAAAAAAAGAAGCCTGGTGGTGGTGATGCGCATCTTTAATTTCAGCACCCAGGAGGCAGAGGCAGGCAGATCTTCGTGAATTTGAGGCCAGCCTGGTCTACAGAGTGAGTTCCAGGACAAGTCAGAATTAGAAACCATGTCTCGAAAAAAAAAAAACAAACCAAACAAAAGCCAGACCCACGACTGGCCAAAGTACAGAGATAAAGAGACTACAGGACGTTCAGCACTAAAGGGAATTTATATCACCTTCTTCCCCACCCCAGGCTGAGGGGTCACTGTGGAAGAGGGGGTGCAAAGCATGTAAGAACCAGAAGGCATGAACAGGCGTAGTCACAGGAAGCATCTGCACACAGGGCAGCTGTTCATATGAACTCACAACCATAGTGGCAGTGTGCCCGAACCTGTGCAGGCCGGAACCAGACCATCTCAGCACAGAGAGGAGAGCGAGCACAGCCTCACTCTTTTCCTTTTGCCATAAGTCTGTCGTCTTGTCAAAAACGGTGAGTCTAGGACCAAGGTGTCTTTGATTCCAGTTAGCTCCTTTATCAGTTGGCCCGCCAGGCTTCAAAGGCTTCTGGCTTCTGAGACGCAGCTGTACCATGCTCCTGCAAGTCCTTTGCATTTAATATAAGAATAGAAACAGAAATTAAGGTTCACTTACGCGAGAACCTGTGTGAACTGGTGGCTTGCCCCTCCCCCCGTACACTACATGCATAGTGTAGCCAGAAGCTATGAAGACAGCAGCTGGAGCCATTCATATAGAAGGTGTTGGAGTTTTGTAATTTATTTATTGTTTTAAGGTCAGGTAGTATACTGGACTGTCCGGCGCTCACTATGTAGCTCTGCTTTGCCTTGACTTTCAGCAGTCCTGCCTTGACCTCCTTAGTGCTGGGATTACAGGTGTGAGCCACCACGCTCAGCTAGTTTTATTCATTTAATGAAAGCAGAAAATGGGTCTATGGAGAAATTCTAAGTAAATATAGGGGTTAGGGAGATGTACCCATTCTCATAGAGAAAAAAAAAAAATATATATATTTTTTATTTATATATATATACCATTTTCTTTTTAAAAGTTTTTATTATGGGAGGCAGAGATAGGCAGATGCGGTCTATATAGTGAGTTCCAGGATAGCCAGGGCTATGTAGAGAGACCCTGTCTCGAAAAACAAACAAAAACAAAAAACACCCCCCCCCCACTTAAAATTATATGTATTTATTGTGTGTACATGCATGTGACACTGTGTACATATGGAGGGCAGAAGACTACTGGTGGGAGTCAGTTCTCTCCTTCCACCTCGTGGACTCTGGGGATGGAATTTGGGTTTGTCAGCCCCGGGGGCGAGCACCTTTACCTACTGAGCTGTCTCACCAGCCCATTGAGAGGCTTTTGTTCTCGAGAGAGATGAGACAAGGCTGTGGTACAGATGCAGAGTTGTCCTCTTGTGAGAGGCTCTGCAGAGAACATTCTGGCTTAGGAAACGCTCCCTGCCGTGGTAGAAGTACCTGTCCATGCTTAGACCGGGACGGAAGTATGCAGGAAGTTAATATATTAGTGGCATTAATTGAAAAGCGTCTTTACTTTTAATCTCTTTTGCAGTTTTGAGCTTTCTTTAAATGTCATGTGAACTAGTATTCTAAAAACCTTTATAGACATTCCCAAATAGCTGGACTTACCAGCGTCGTTTGCTGGCAGCAGAGCTCCAGCACACAGCAGAGTCTGCCTGCCACCGCTCTCCTCCCAATAGGCTGAGCTGTGTGCCTGCCTGAGTTGGCTGCTGTTTTAACCAAACCTGTTTATGCCAATTCTAACTTGTTATCATGATTATGTAATTAATTGTATATTACATAATCTGGTAAAGGATAGGACTGGGAAGAGGGTTGTTTTGGTGTAAACAGAGTTGGATGCTCTGGACAGACTCCACGAAGGTGGATTTCTAGAGGGGGAAAAAGACTGTTCAATAAACAGGCCAGAGAAGTGTGCACTACTGGAGATTTGCCCTTGAATATTTTCTGAAACTGAACAGGGCAGCCAGCGTAGATGGCTTTGCTTGTAGGCAAGAAAGACAATGGTGTAATCAGCAAATCCACCCTAAACGACAGGGCCCTGGACAAGACACAGTTGTCAGAAAGCTGGGGATTAAATATGAATTTAACAATTGAAGTTAAAATCATACCTTAATGGGTCTTCCTCCCATCCCCATCCTCTAATTCCTACTTGAACAGAGCTTTTAAGTTACACGGTTAGCCAGTCTACTGTAAAGGACTCCCTGTGCATAGCTGTGTCATATTGCAATATCACTAAAGAAGTAAATCATTTGTTTGCCACATATAGTTCCTTAATACAAAATAAGAGGTATCAGAATGATTAGGCAGATGTAGTCTTGTTTTTATTCATGAGGTGCCTCAGATCCTTCTGGCTTTGGGGTAGCATCCTGATTGTGTGATTAAGGGCTGGTACCGGGGCTGGAGTGTACAGCTCAGCAGTAGAACTCCTGCCTAGCATGTACAAGACCCTGAGTTCGGTCCTAAGCACCTCCAAAGGAAACAGCAGAAAACGGAACTACTGAACTGACAAATAATGCAACTGGACTTTGTCTCTAGGCTTAAAAGTTGATGGAAGAAAATGCATTTTACTGATTGAGAACTCACCATTTTCTGATTTTTGCTGAACACCACGTAGAAACAGTCTAATTCTAAAATTCAGGCTGTGTGTTTCCGCAGACTTATTTTGTAAGAGCTACAAAGGGCGTGTATCAACAGGATTGAGTTATTATTCTGTTGATAGGATCAACCTTAATTTTGTTAATTATTAATGCTGTTAGGAGTCAAGAGTAAGTATTAATGTGAAGGAAAACAATGCACAGCTTTTTGTTAATTGTATTGCTTTCGGCAGTGCTGGGGATTGAACCCATGGCCAGGCAAACATGTTACCACTGAGCTGTATTTTCAGCCCTCTTTTTATTTTGAGCAGGTCTCTCTACAAGTCTAGACTGACCTTGAACTTACTCTAGCTTGGGCAGGCCTTGAACTTAGGATCCCCCTGCCTCAGCCTCCAGTAGCTTGACTGTAGGCATTTGCCAGTAGGCTGATCAGCACTGATTTTTGTAATCAATCAAGAGCAGAGACAGTGACAGGTTAAGCAGGAAAAATAGCAAGGTTTAAGGATGGAAGAGACATGGGAGGCACTTAGTGTTGCAGGCGCTGCTTGGTTTCCCAGCAGCTGGAATATCTTCTGTTAGTTCACTGTCCTGTTTCCCTCACTCATTATAATAAACAGCTGAGTGTGGAGGCCTGGCACTGAGATCCCAGCACACAGAAGGCAGAGACAGCAGGGTTGTAAGTTTAAGGGCAGCCTGAACTACAAAGTGAGACCTTGACGTAAAGTTGGGATGGGAGGGAGGGACTTGCTTTTTCAGTGTGTTCTGGGTTTTAGAATCTAATAGTTGTTTAGTAAATATCTTAGTTTTCATGTTTATAAAAAGTTAGCAAAAGTGATTCATTTCAATAAACTAGTAAATTTGGTGGTAAAATTAATTACTTGAAAAACTTTAGGAGTTTTTATTTGAAGGTAGACGAATCACTTTAATTAAAAATGTATCCCTAGAACAGTGCCTTATAACACATTTTCTAGTGGATCTCCGTCTTCGATTACACATGATTCCAGAGTGTTTTAGGACATGACATATGGCTACATGGAAGCTCTCTGGGCTTGGGTTACAGGGCATTTCTGCTTCCTCCTTTGTTACACCATGTTCTCCTCCGAAGAGCCATTGTCAAACAATCGTGTGATTCAGACGTTAGTACGGCCATGTCTCGTCTGCAGTTCTCTTGGCTATTGAACAGCCTGATCATTTTGTAAGAGGGTTCATTTGAGACTGTCTCCCTAAGCTGCACATGGTTGCATGTGTACAACATGGAAGTACTTAGCTGCAAGTAGCATTAGGGTCAGGATCTTTATTTCTTTGGGGTTTAGAAAGGATTTGTAGGAAGCTCACTTGAAGTAAAGATGCATCTGTTTGTTTCCCCTGCTAAGGGACCTGCCACAGCTTCCTCTGTGTTACACCCTGAGTTGCGTGGCCAACACTGAACCAGTATGTACTGCTACGGTAATACTGGTGGTTAAAATATCGTTGCATGCCTTGTAAAGACGCTGTAGTCATCTGTTGACCACACATGTGGTGGTGGACCTATAAGATTGATCACTGAAAGGTCATAGCTGTCTTGGTTTGTGTAAGTACTTTCAGTGATGTTTACAGAAGGGCAGAATTATTTGCCACTATGTTTCTCTGACTATATCCCCGTCGTTAAGCAATGTGCACCCACGTTCCTCACATCCAGGTGTTAACCATTGCTCCAGGTCTCCTTCCCCATCTGTTCCCCATACTTTAGTCCTAATCTGCCCAGTCCATATTGCACTAGCTAGAGGGTATTGCCTACCTTCCTGGTGGATGGTTTATGTAAGAAGCAAAAGGAAAGAGATATGTAATCTAAGGTAAATGTAAGTGGCAAAAGAGAAGTATATAAATGACCCCCTAGTTAAGCATTTCTGAAATAAATATGACTGATATAATACAGATCATAAAGTCATAAAAACATGAACACGACAATAAAGCCATATCCAGGAACTCATCAGATACAGTGGTGTGCCTGTTCCTAAATCTTCAGAATGCTGACTCAGCAGATTTGCTTGGGGTGGACATTTGAGGCCAGCTCTGGTACACAGACCAGGTCACAGACAGGAACACACACCCCACCAGAACAGAAAACAAAGCACGATACACTAAAGAAAATAACAGAGACGTGGTTAAAGACTAGGTTACGATGAATAAACCCAAATTCAAGTTGAAAATGTAGCTAAAAGAGTTATACTAGGACGGCTAAGTAAAAGTCCAGTGTGCTATAAAGAGAATTCAGGAAGCAAGGCAATTCCGAGGGCCAACCCCGCCCAGTTACAAATAGTGGCCTTTGGGTCGAGGGACTACTACTGATGGTTACTGTTCCCACTCTGGTGGCTTTCTCAAACTAGAAATCTGCCTGGTGGGTGGGGCAAAGAGCTCTCTGGCGTGGTGCCTCCCGGTTGTTTCCCTAGCCTCATTTATCTCCCTGTCTGCTAGCTTCTGTTAGTCTATTTAATATAAAGAACATTAGCACTTGGAAGATTGGTCCGGCTGGGGAGGCTCCAGAGCTCAGTCCTGTAACATAGGGTTCAGGAGCATCTGGCGAAGAAGGCTGGTTGATGAGCTGGAGGCTGCTGTTCTTGGCTCCTGTCTCGTCTGTGCCAAGGCAAGCTCTCACTTGCTAACCAGAGCAGTTGACTGATGCTGTATTTAGCCCACTGACTTTTCCTTCTCAGCCACACAGCACACTGCTCAGTGGACAGGGGTTCCCAAGCAAAAACCAGCCTTCTATTAGTTACAAAGTTACAAAAAAAAAAAAAAAAAAAAAAAAAAAAAACCGGGGAGGGGAGTGTCTCACATCAAGCAAATGCAGATCTATAATAGCAAATGTTCTACAAAGACCCAGAGAGTATATATCTTAGGGCTTGTAGGTGGCATGACTCTGATATCAATACCCAACCCAAGGTTTGTAGAGCGGGGCCAGCCATTCGTGAGTCATTCGTGAGTGACCGGGCGAGACATGTCCCGGTGTGACTTTGTTTACAGAAACACAACAGGTTTGCCCTGGGAACAGGGTTTCTAACAGTTAAAATATAACAGAGAAAAGAATATTTCTAAGGTCAGGGATCAGACTTGACCTCACCACAGATGCTGGCAGCTTTGAAGAGGTCTAACATTGTATTTCCTTGTATTTTATGAAACCCTTGAAAGTGTTTTATCTGTAGCAGGGGTTCAATCAATTCTGGTTCGACATCCATTGCCTCACATTAAACTTCAGAGAATATGATAAGCGATCATAAAGTCTCTCAAAATTAAAAACAAAAAAACAAACAAACAAACAAACAACCCCTGTGATCCTGTGGCGATTTTCAGATGGCCAGATGGTTTATCCCTTAAAGATAACATCTGTGGGCTCACCTCGCTCCCTGTCTGCCCTGGAGCCCGGAGTAGAGCTCTGCCAGTCACTGTTTCACAGCGGAACCCCTTGTCCACCAGGACACCTTCCATTTATGTGGAAGAGAATCCACACTATCATTTTCAGTCACAAAATTTATTGAACCCAGTCCTTTGAAAATATTCATGCTGGGTGTGGAGGTATGCGTCTGTGATGTCAGCAGTTGGGAGGCGGAGACGTGGGGCTGGGAGTTCACGCTGAACTCATCAGGATCAGCCTGGGCTGTGTGAGACTGTCTCGAGAAAAGAGAAAAGAGGGAAGGGTAGAAAAGATTCATGAGGGAAGTTAATCGCAGCTGAGCGTAGCTAGGTGGCACTCAAAATTAGAATCCATCTGCTTGCCTTTGGAAGTTTAGTTTTATAAATTCTGCATCTGTTAAAGCAAGCATATCGTTGATTGATTTAAATTGTTAAATAATAGTCCCAGATACCTTACAGGTATTGCACATATTTGTATACATACATACATAGATTATACATATTTGCTTGCTCTAATTTCTTCCTGTTCTTTCACATAGACCTTTGATGGATTTTCTGCTTTTAAAGCATAATTTGAGTTCAGGTCAGTCCTCAGACAATCTCTTACATTATGTACAGAGGAAGTATTAGCTAGAACATATTTCCAGTTCCCTTGATGAAGAAACCTGTGAAAAATTCCGAGAAGTTCTTTGTAGGGAATATAGGAATTCTCATTATTCTTAGTCTTCTGAACTTTTTCATTCTATTTTAAAATAGTGTATACAGCAAGGCGAGTGGCTCACTCCTTTAATCCCAGCACTTGGGAGGCAGAGGCAGGCGGATCTCTGTGAGTTCGAGGCCAGCCTGGTCTACAGAGTGAGTTCTAGGACAGCCAGAGTTACCTCAGAGAAACTCTGTCTCTAAAACACCACACACACACACACACACACACACACACACACACACACACACACACACAAATAAGAATATACAAGAAAGATATTATTGGGTTGGAGAGTGGCTCTGCAGTTTAGATCATTTCCTGTACTTGCAGGGGACCTGAGTTCAGCACCTACATCGGGTGGCTCACAACCTCAGCCTTAAGGGATCTGATGTCCTCTTCTGGTCTCTGTTGATGGCCACACACGTGCAGCTGTATCCACACAGATACACACATGTAAACAAGAATAAAATCTTTTTTAAAATGCTACTATAAGCACATTTAAGAATACTTCTTTTTGTGTATGCACGTATGTATTGTGCACACGTGCAGGTGTTGGTGCACATGTATATATGGAGGCCATCAGGTGTCTTTCTCTTTCGCTCCCCACCTTATCTTTTTGAGGCAAAGTCTCTCACTGAGTGGAGTGCTCTAGTTGGCCCACCAGCACTGGGGTTACAGGCACCTGTTTTGTGTACAGAAGGTGGGAATTGAACTCTGGTCCTCATGCTTGCATAGCAAGCACTTCGCGGACTGAGCTAGCTCCCTAGCTCCCTTAAGAGTAGGTCTCCCACTTCAGTGTGCTTAATTAAGATTCACCTGGGAACCATGTGCATACCTGTAGCCAGTCCCTGTACTCTGGAGATACAGGCAGAAGGTTCGAAAGCTCAAGGCAGCCCAGAATGTATAGCAATAGGGTGTCTCGGAGTACAACAAAACAAAAGCCAGAACAAATCACTCAGGTGGTCCTAGGAAAAACGAATTCTGACTTCAGAAGATTTAAAATAGTGCTTTAAGGAATATTAAAAATTTGAAGTTAGGTTCCTTGAAACACAGTGCTTGGGGGTTCACATTAAGCAGGCACAGCCCCCTTCTCTGTGTTTTGGGCTGACCCATGCATCAATACTAACTAGTCTTTTCTTCCTGATCCTGACTAATCTACTCCTCCAGTGTGAGGGTTTTATCAGTTTTCCTTTTCAAATTGATTATTTACTGAGGAATTGAGAAAGTGCAGCAATTGTGTGTGGGTAGGGAGCTGGGGTGGGCTCAAATGACAGTATTAGAGCTGCTGAGTGGCTCTTCAGTCCACGTGATTACGTTTCATGAAGGACATTGGGGATGCTGAAATGGAAGAGGGGGACTAAGGACCAAGCACGAGCAGAGACAGGCCCAGAGATCTGTTCAGGTGAAGGAAGTGTGTTGTGCCCCAGGGACGGTAAGAATGAAGCCTTTGAAGTAAATGTCACCGCTGTGACCTCCTGAGGTCCACACGGCAGGCCTCGTTCAGTGCGGCTGTAGTCTGGACATCGGTCTTCCTCCTGTTTGATTACAGCCTTCCTGGGTCACCCCTCTCATCCAAGAGTGGTATCAGAGGTGGCTCTGGTGGTGAGAGCTCTAGTTGATTGAAGACTGAGCACACACTGACGGTTTAGGAGCAGGAGAGGAAGACAGTGCTGGTGCGGACAGCAGGAGCCTTTATTATGTGTGTGGAGAGATTCATGTGTGGGGTGGCCCAAAGCCAGCCTTTGCAGCATCTCTGTTCTAACAGAGGCTCACCCCACCAGCCCTCAGACTCACAGCAGCCCCGCTTCAAGGAGCACAGTTTCCGTTTGTCTAATTCACAGTTCATAGAAGTTGATTTGTCCTTTCCCAGGATTGACTAGCTGCACTGCTGATCTCAATCTCTGCTCCAATCTTCTGAAAGTATGTTAGTTCATTGGGGACAATCAGTCTATACTTTACTTGTTGTGTAAATATGCGCAGTTTTAAAAATATACATCTTAAAATCCTAGTTACCAACATTGTGTTAAAAAAAAATTGTTTCAGGCAGTTAAGATTCTGCTGAGGCCTTTTAAGATCTTGAGAACGCATTTGAAAGATGTGCAGGAAGAGCAGATTTTGATTTCATTCAGAAATCATGTCTTAGCATTGTGCCAAAGGATGGCAAATTGGTATGCAAGGGCAAGGAGGAAAGTATGATTACAGGGTCTGGACTGTTCCTTTCAGAGCAGAGGAAGCAATTAAAAAAAATGTGTGAAAGATTAAAAAAAGACCTGAAAGGAAAAGCTAGGAACGAACTCAGCTATTAATAAACACCCATGCCAGGAACACACCAGCAACCGTACCTTACGGCACCCATGAAAAGTATAATTGCTGCCCCGTACATGCCCACTCCTAGAAGTGACAGGGCCTGCTCTAAGCGGGAGAACCAGGGCTTGGATCCCCAGCATCCACATAGGCCAAACGTGCTGCCTTGACTCTGTAACCCCAGTTTGGGGGGGGGGGGGAGAAGCAGGAGAATTCCCAGGCTTGCTGGCGGGGCAGTCTAGCCAGACTCTGAATTCCAGGCTCAGGGGCAGACCCTGTCTCAAAAAATAAACTGGAGAGCAACAGAGAAGACACTTGATTTTGACCATTGACCTGTATCCTACACGCACACGCGCGCGCGCGCGCGCACACACACACACACACACACACACACACACACACACACACACGCCACTTACATACAAATTTTAAAAATGCTTCATTATTAGTTTTAGGTTGCTTATTTGTAATTGTATTGATATGCTTGTGTGTATGGCACTCTGTAAAAATTATCTTTATTAGAAATTAAGCAGCTGTGGTAAAAAACTGGACCTATCTTCGAAATTGTATTCATTACTTTTCTAATGCTGTGACAGGCAACTTACAGACGAGAGCGTCTATGTGGGCTTGCAGTTCCAGGGTTAGGGTCCATAATGGCAGGGACAGCAAGGCAGCAGGTGGCTGGCATGGCCACTGGAGCTGCAAGCTAAGAGCTGAGGACTCGCATCTCAGAACCACCCACTTCCCCCACTTCCTCCAACAAGGCCAAGCCTCCTAATCCTGCCGTGTCAGTGCTGCCAACTGGAGAGGAAGTGTTTAAATACCTGAGACTTCGAGGGACATCTTCAAACCACCACAGGAGTGTAAGCAGTTAATTTTGGACATGACCTGAACCTTTTATTGACAATTTGGGCGGGAATCGAGTCCACTTTGGCTTGTGGTTTATTTGTCTTTCATGGTGCTGCCATTTGAACGGCTCTTCTTTGTTCCTGTGTTTCTGTTTTTTTCCACTTCAGTTGAATCCATTGGTTCGTGGTTATTGTAAGCACTGAAGAATCGTTAGTTTGGGTCCTCCACTTACAAAGAACGAGGACACCTTGAGTGCTGCAAGGGGTTGTTGCCTACCTGTTCTCTGCCGTCCCTCTGCCCTCTTGCCTCCAGTCCTGGCATCTCTCAGCCCTTGTGAGGCTTACATAGCCAAATCCTTCTCAATGATTTGGCTTACATTGGCTTGCATACAACCTTGCCTAAACCCTACTCCATTGCTGTCAGTTTCCCCCACCCTTCTGAAGCTCGGGGATCATTTTTGAGCTGCTCAGCCTTAACCTTTTCTCATCAAACTCATCAGGAGATAGCGAGCAGGGGGAATGGAACCTGTGTCTTTATCTCCGTTTTTACCGCCTTTACCCCTTCATGCTTCTTATCCATATCCTTTATTAATTTTAAGTCATTGTCCCTCACCTCGGCAATTTAAATTAACTTCTTTGTCAATTTGTCTCCAACTTATCCCGAATTGGCCTTTTGACCTGGTTCCTCTCATGACCTTTTCCCAATATTTTGTTATGTATTTCAGTATTTTTCAGTCTGTGCATATTTCAGTTTCCCCGAGAATCTTCTCAGGCCAGTGGGAGAGTCAAGGGGGTAGCAGTCAAAGCTGCTCTAACTTGGCCATCACGTTATCTGTGGTTTTGTTTTGTTCTGTTGACGATAAACACGAAGGTTCGTTCTTCAGGTCAAGATGTTTCACTGGGAGCTTTTAGACTGGACAGTGTTCCCAGAGAGGCTTTCCCTCTTCTCCCTCCCTTAGTAGGGCCTCTAGTTTTGTCATCAGTACCCCTTTATTGCCTCACACTTAATCACAGTTTATGGTTTCATAAAGGCTTGTTTGTCTGTGAGAACCCCCACTTTGTGTCGACAGCTGAAGTCTGTCTTTGTTCAGGGCATAAGGATCTGTTTTGCACTAAGGTTTCCTTTGCAGTGTTTAGACCATTTATATTTAATGGAATCACAGACATAGTTAGGCTTAAGTCTGTTCGTAAATGATCCGCAGTTGATGGACACTGGCAAAGGTAACTCACCTTTCTCCAATGGAGTTTCACTGGGTATATTAACCACACTTCAGGGCAGGCGCCACGCCCAGAAGCAGTTGACTAACACAAAGATCTCAGTGGTACTTCTGTAGACCTTTTGTCTCATTTGGCTTTGTTTGGGCATTTTTCTGCTTTATTAGTCCTTTATTGTTTTGATTTCCATTTTTGTGTGGGGATTTTTTGTTTTGTTATTTATTTATTTTTATTTTATTATTATTTTTAGTGGGGAAAAATAACAAAGTTAGGTGGGTAGGGAGATGGAGATGATCTGGGAGGAATTGGGGGAGGGGAAGCATGATTAAAATACATTGCAAAAAAATTTTTTTAATAAAAAATAGAATGAAAATAAGTCTGTCTAGGTTTTTATTTGTCACATTATCGCCCCGCCCTTCCTCTTCTGTGATCCTTCGGGTTTCGTATCTTCTAGTACCTACTAGCTTATTTTTCCTTCTCCCTTTTAAAAGCGGTTGCATTGAAGTTTACAAAGCAAATCTCAGTGTATCACAGACTTGCTTTTGCAATGACATCACACAGTGCTGTTTTTTATATAATGAAAGAACTGATATCTTACATTTATGTTTCTTTGTTTCCTTTGTGCTATTGTGCTGATGGAGTAAACATTTTTATCAGATTTATTTAAAATTAAAAAAAAATTATGTGTAGGCACATGTGTCTGCATGTGGGGATACGCACATGAGCACAGATGCCCAAGAAGGCCTGGGATGTTAGCTTCTCCGGAACTGGAGTTACAGACAGTAGTGAGCCGCCTCTCGTGGGTGCTGGGAGCCAAACTCGGGTCCTCTGGTATAGCAGCAAATGCTCTTACCCATCACTCTAGCCCTGGAGTGGAATGTTTTATTTCTACCCAGTGATACACAGTGAGTCACTTTTGTGTTAGCTAATTGCTTTGCTTTAATTGCTTGATGGTGTGTGCTGGGGACACCCAGGGTTTTGAGCATGTCTGCCAAGCACTCCACTGGGCATCCACTGAGCAGCTGCATGCTCAGCCAGTCAGTTAACTTTGGAAGAGCATATAAAATGAGAAACATTGTCTCTTCATGCATCTCCTCACCCTTGTGGTACCTTTGCTTGACTGTAGTGGATGCCAGTTTCAGCTGCCTGACCAACCTACCTGAAGAACTCTTTAATACTTTTTTCTCTTTTTAGTAGTACAGATTTGTCTGTGATAGTTTCACATTTGGTCTGGTTTGTAAAAGTTTTACTTTGCTCCACCGCCCCTAACTCCCACCCCCAAGATACTTTCTTTGGATATAGAGATCAATAGCTTCCTTCCTTTTATTCCTCTCTCTCTCTCTCTCTCTATCATCCATCTATCCATCTATCTATCTATCTATCATCCATCTATCTATCATCCATCTATCTATCTATCTATCATCCATCTATCATCTATCATCTATCTATCTATCATCCATCTATCTATCATCTATCATCCATCTATCATCTATCTATCATCTATCTATCTATCATCTATCTATCTATCATCTATCTCTATCTATCCATCTTCTATCTATCTATCATCTATCTATCTATCCATCTATCTATCTTCTATCATCCATCCATCTATCATCTATCTATCCATCTATCTATCTATCATCTATCATCTATCTATCTATCTATCTATCATCTATCATCTATCTATCATCCATCCATCTATCTATCTATCGTCTATCCATCTATCTATCATCTGTCTGTCTCTATCTAATCTAATTCTAGTTTTTCAGTGACACCATCCACTTGTGCCTTACAGTCTTGGATGCAATGCCCTTTTTCATTTTAGTCTTTGTTCCCCCATATGCAATTAATCATTTTCTATTATTTTACTTTATTTTTATTCTTTACCATTGGGTTCAGCATTTTCTTTTGGATCTTGGCATGCACATATGTGCATTCTTGCTTGAAAATTTTGTATCTGTGACTCTGTAGTCTTACCAGTTTTAGAAAACATTTTGATCTTTTTGTCTTCTGGTGATTTCTTCTCAGTCCCACAGAGATGTCAGTTCTACTTAAGTTGGAGTGGCTGGTTGTTTTCCATCAACTGATGAGGATTTGTTCATCCTGTGTTTTGTTGTCTGTGCTGCACTTTGGAGAATTTATGCACCTATTTGTCCAAGTTTACTGACTGTCTTTTCTCCTGTAGGATCTGTGATTTTCTATGGGTTTAATCCAGGGAATTTATTGTTCCATACTCATTCATTCTCCTTTATCCATGGTTTCATTATCTGCAGTTTTAGTGACCCAGGGACATCCATGGTCTAAAATTACAAAAATAAAGAATTTATAAGTTTGCATGCCATTCTGCGTAGCATTGTGAAACCTTGGTCTGCCTGCTTTATCCTGCTTGGCACCTAAGTCATGACTTTGCTGGCATGTCCATCTTGTATATGCTACCCAACTGCTGATAGTCAGTTGGAAGCCAGCCTGCTGTCAGACGGACCGCTTTGCTACCACAGTACTAGTGCTTGGATAACCTATACCCGAGAGCCCAGACCTGTGTCTAGGGTATCTAGAAGAAAGTGAGCAAAGAAGAAGGACCACATTCATATGACTTTTGTTACAATATATGGTTGTTCTGATTTGTTTTCTTAATTTTGTACTTGCTTTGAAAATTAGAGGTTATTATAGATATCTTTGTGTAGGCAGAAATATGGTATATACAAGACTCTTTGCTACCTGCAGTTTCAAGTGTCTACTCTGGGTCATAGAATATCTCCCCTGTGAATAAGGAAGGGACTTTGGGATAGTATTTTCTGTCTCTCAAAGTTCTATTTAAATCTTTTTTAATGTCTTCTTTTTTTCTCTTCATTGTTTTCATTTTCTTCCTCTACCTCATTGAATCTGGTCTTTTAAAGAAACAATAGAATCCACCATCTCTGTTTCAAACTCTACCAATTTTATAGGTTGTTTTCCTACCTCTTGGCACATCTAATTGTTTTTAATTAGATGTTGGACATTGTAGATGCAATGTGTATGATATATATATCTCTTGTGTTGCTGGGGTTACACCCCAGACTCTGCCATCAAGCTACAGCCCCAGCTTGTCCTTGGTTTCAGTAGTGTTGATAATATTAGTTGGATGTTATATAGGTCATCCTTTAGTTTGAATTTGTCTGATTTTTCTCCTTCATGGTTAAGCTGGGCTTTTGGTTCTGGGGAGGAAGGATATGACTGAAGTGCCTTTCTCACCATGTTCTATGAAGAACTAGAACCATTAGCATTACTTATCACTGATGAAAACTTTGATCTTCCAGCAGAGGGAATATCTTTTAGGTTTATCCCTAATTAAGTCATTTTTTTTCCCCTGCCCACTTTCTGTCTTGCAGTTAGTGAGCTGAAACACTACAGGTAAAATGATGCTGGCCCGGAAGCTCATTAGACACTTACAGTACAGGGTTTG